>CM029018.1:4824156-5196764 GCA_016801055.1 Panax notoginseng | reverse complement strand
CATAGTAGCACACGGTATTGATTATTAATGCTTATGTGAGAAGTCACTCAGTTTGATTCAATTATTGTCAGTTAATAATATGAATTATTTAGCATAATGAAGTTTTGTTTTATTCGTTATAAAACAGAAACATCTTTTTATATAAAATAGAATACTTTATTTAAAATTATTCTATAAATAGAATATATTATATTTTATTTAAAGATTTTTCTTTAAATATGGACCGTCAGATTAAATTGATCAATCTGGCCGTTCATGGATTAGTTACTATGCATTCTATTTTTCTTTAAATAGCAGCTCATTCCTTCATTATTTCTTACGAATTCACTGAACTCTAGAGAGAGAAACTATAGAGAAACTATAGAGAGAGAGAAGAAAAGTATTCTGCTACTTAACTACTTCCTTATTGTAGTTCTTCTTTAAAACGGTAAGGGGTGTTATTCTTTCTTATTCATGAAGAGAACTGTTGTTATTACATTTCTTATTATTCTGTTGGAATAACCTGTATACGCGGTTACCCTATACTTGGTGACATTCTTTTATTATTCTGTTGGAACATCCTGTCTGTGTGTTTTACACGGACTGGTTCCGTCTTTATATTATTCTGTTGGAACATCATGTCTGTGTGTTTTACACCGGTCCTGGTTCCGTCTTTATTATTATTCTGTTGGAAAATCCTGTCTGTGTGTTATACATGGACCTGGTTCCGTCTTTATTATTATTCTGTTGAAACATCCTGTCTGTGCGGTCTATCGCATGCATGGTGATTTATTTTGTTATTCCATTCTTTATTATACTCAGTTAGTTAAGTTTTGACTTCTTACCTCCATGAAATTTGTGGAATATCCTGATAATTGCGTTTCATCCAGTATTTTTTCATGAAAATATTCTTCTAAGCATTCTTGAATTTTACTCCACAAAGCAGTATCATGTTGACAATTTAGACGTTGTTAATTCTTGGATAAATTAATTCTTGAACTTGTTTTATTGAATTCTTATATCATTGTCATCATCCTCATGTTTTAAAATGTTTAAAAGTCATCTGTGACCTGTAGTGCATAGATGGACTTGGTATGATTATGACCAGGGATTATTCGGTATAATCATGACCGTAATGTTACAAATGATGTGGTAAAAGTCCTCATTGGCCCGTAGTGCTTTGATGGACAGTTGTTGGCATAATCTGACCATTAATGAATACAGAATATCCTTGGCCGTAGTTTAGTGCAGGGGTGATTCGATGATGTGGATTATTTTTTAAGCTGAAGTCCCCAGGATAACAGTGTTGAAAACCTTTTTAAATCATAGAAGATAGTAGATTTTATTTTCTACTTGACTCTTTTAATGGATTGCTTGTTCCGCTGCAGTTAAACTTGATGTTCGTTATATTTTATCAGTTTAACACTGTTGAAGGCTAATGATAATTTATTCTGCATTATCTTAGTCGTAATATTTCTTACTGGGCTAGTTGAGCTCACCCTTTTTTTCACTGTTCTCTTCAAAAAATGAGAGAATATAGCTGGGACGAGTCGGGGAACGGAGTGATGGTCCAGAGGATAGCATTAGTAGTCCTCACTATTCTGTGAAATAGTGTGATAATATTTGTAATTAGGACTCCTTTTGAGTATGGATACTCTCTAGTAGACAATATTTGTATTCAAACTCACAGTTATGTTTTATCGTATTATGCACGACAATTGTATTAGTAAGTTGTATTTGTATTCTGTACCATGTATCTGACAACCCAAGATGGGTGATGTATACCTAATTTTGGGGGCGTCACATGTGGGTTATATGAGTATATGAGGAGGAGGAAGAGTATTTTTATTTCATTTAAATGATTACACATATTTTGTGTGTCGGTGGACCCATTTCTTGTCTGAAATTTGATTATAGCCTATAAAATCATCCGTATATGGATTTCGGTCAATTTTTGTTTAGAATTTAGAAAAATTTTTGTGTAAAGTTGTGGAGAATTGAATTTCCTATAAAAAATCGCGAGATTCGAATTTTTTGATAAAAGAGCTATTTATTATGAATTATTTAAGTTCTGAAATTCCGAATTATTGGATTTTGGAAGTTTTAATTTTTTTTTCAAAGAAAACGTTTTTGGTGAGTTAAGTGAGTCTAGCATGTGACATTAATGGCTGATTTCAGATCTACAAAAGTTGGCGTAGGAAACTTAATAATATATATTAATATTTTTATTATTTTCTCTTTGGTGTTCTAAGCATTTTCTATATAAATAGGGTGCTTATGGTAGAATTGAAAATCACACCAGAAACTGTCGTTTTCTCTCTATTTCTCTTTCTATATTATCGAGGTGTATTCATGTGAGTATTTTGATATCTTGAGTGTTGCTTTACGGTGCAAGTTCGTTCAGCGTTTTCCAGTCAGAAGTACTGCTCTTTTGAGGTAAGGGATAATAATAGGGATATTGTTGTTAGTATGTAAGGGTTATTATGTTTTTCAGTTTCGAAATTTTTTCGGACCTTCAAAAATTCTAGAAAAATTTAAAATGATAATTTGATGAGTTTTATTGATTGTGTCCAAAAAATGACGATTTTTGGATGTATAGATTATGAGTTATGGATTTTATGAGAAAAGACTATTTTACAAGTAAACACTTATAACTCCTTGTGGTTAACTCCAAAATTGATTAAAATTTGTATTGGGAGTACATCTATATAATATCAGTATACCTTGTAAATTTTGGAATTTTTGGATAAAAGTACAATTTATGATAAATATCTAAATATTCGGTAGTTTTTGCCATATGAAAAATAGTAATGAATTTTAAAAATTCTTGAGAAAAATATATGTTCAATATGGGACTATATTATTCTAAATTCAGGAAAAAAAATATTTTTGGGACTGATTTGGTATTTTTCATGAAAATAGACTAGTTATGATTTAATGAATTAAATATGTTATGTGAAGTAACAAAATTAAAAAATATGATTTTATGGCTTGAGAATCCTATATATGGTATATGCAAATTTTTGATGAGGTTGTGGGTTATTGGTGATGAAATCTTATCAGTTTGATATTTTAGGATGATTAAATGCATGTATTAGTTAAGTTTAAACAATTAAAATTAATTGTTTATAAATTTAAGAAATGATTAAGATATTGTGGTAATATTAATAATATTAGATTATGAGATTATTAAGTGATTTTAACATTTGGATTAAGGTGTTATGAAATCATTGATTTATGAATCTTACTCTTGAGATTAAATCTATATGTTGATTATATTATTTTTATTATCGTATATAAACATTCTTATAACCCTAATATGATATTTCTCTTTGACTTAAGTGTAAAGATGGGTAGATTATTAGTATGATCGTGACTATGAGTTCTCTTTGGCCAGTTGTACAAAGTTGAATTGTTGACTGGTACGATCATGATCATTGAATTTATGATTGAAATTCTTTAGCTTAAGTGCAAAGGTGAATTGATCAATATATATGGTTATAATTATGGTTTATATAAATTTTGAAATGATTATGTATTTCTTTGAGATATGAATATCTTTGGCATGTAGTGCAAAAATCAATTATTGATGAATATCTGTGGTCCGTAGTGCAAAGATGACATGTTGTTGAATATCTTTGGCCCGTAGTGTAAAGATGACTTGTTATTGAATATCTTTGGCATGTAATACAAAGATGAACTGTTGATGAATATCTTTGGGTCGTAGTACAAAGATGACTTGTTGTTGAATATCTTTGGCATGTAGTGCAAAGATGAACTGTTGATGAATATCTTTGGCCCGTGTTTTAAAGATGAATTTATTAATATGATTATGAACATGAACTATGATTTGGTATAACCATGATCTTTGATGTTTCTTTCAGGTAAAAGACATGTGATGAAAATTATCTTCGTCCTAGATGCGAAGAGGGATTTAGAATCACAATTATGATTATGAGTTATTCATATGATTATGAAAAGGAACTGTTGATTGATGTTACAGGAAATAAAACAATATTGGTGGACTTTTAATGTTGAGAAGATAATAGACTTTATGGTCTATTTGACTCTTCTAATGGATTGCTCGTTCCGCTGCAACTATGGTTGAAAAGTTTTTATCATCTACATATGTTCTAAATCTCTGATTTATTATTGATGATGTCTATTGGTAATTTAATTATCTTTAGTCATAATATTATTTACTGAGCTAGTTGTGCTCACCTTTTTGCTTCACAATTCCTTTCAGGTAATAAGAGTGTAGCTGGGTCAAACGGGATGGTTCGGGTCTGTCAAAGTTTCTCAACACATTATAAAACGGCATGACATACTATATATAATTGTATTGAGGACCTAAGATGTGTGTGTCGTATATTATACGTCACTTAATAATTGATTTTGGTGAACAACAATAGGGTGAGGCGAACTCAACTTTGGAAGGGTGTTTTGACACTATCATACAAGATGTTTAATAATACAACTCGCGTTATCATAAGGCAGGGTTGTTCAAATTCTACTTGCTGAGTATATCTACGAGCACTACCTATATGATTTTGGAGTTTATTTGAAACTAATGTTCAATTACAGACAGTGGAGATAGTTATATATCAAGAGAAGATCATATTGGAAGGACCATGATAGTAACCTTCTCGTTTTTCTTTGGTGTCTATTGGGTCACAAAAGGATAATTCTGTGGGCATATGATATCTATCATAACTTAGATTCATGGCCTCATATGTACGAAGGTTTTCTTGAGCACTTCCCAAAGATTTTATTTTCTAAAACAGTTCTAGATTGTACCTTTATGTAAGGTATCACTGTGAGGTGTTGTCCATAGTTGGGACATGAGTCATAGTTGGTATTAAAACTCACAATATATATGTTGTTGTATTTTGCACGATAATTGTAGTAATAAAGTTGTTGTTATTTTCTGTACCTGTATTTGGCGACTCAGAATAGGTTGGATGGATTGGACCTATTTTTAGGGCGTCACAGTGTATTCCAACAGTATTAACGGTAACAACTATGTCGTTATTTATAAACAACTTATACTTGTCATTTTCTTCATCCAATCGCTTTCCGTTATGGGGCCCACAAAAGACTGCGCCGTCGTACGAATATTCCCCGACAGGAAGAATATTCCACGACCAAACGAATATTCCCGACAACAATGAATATTTTTTAAACCACCTGCTATTTAAAATATTTGCGCATTTTTCTATAACTAACCTCATTAATCAATTTAACCCTTACTATTTCAAATAATAAATAGAGAAAATTAAATTTTATTTATTAATAATTTGGGGTCTTACAAAACTAATTTATTTGGAATAACTTATAAGTTATTTTGAAATAAGTAACAACTTGTTGCTTATTCTTTTTGACTTATAGATCTACTTATAAGTCAAAAATAAGTTGTTGCCAAACAGGTAAAATAGTGACAAATAATTTATAAGTTGGTTTGACCAACTTATAAGTCACAGACACAGTCGAACAACATTTAAGTTATATGATGTATTAGTAACAATTTCGAGACTTGGGACGATAATATTTATATTATATCAATATAAATATTTATATTATTCCGCTATTAGCTAGTTAATATTAATATGTTATATGAGATGGATCGCGAAGCACAAAATTCGAGGTACACAGATATGAATTTGGGGGAGTCACAAAAATAAACCGAGTTAAATGAACATTCACTAGTATAATATTTAAATATGTATTTGATTTTTGATTTTTTAAATTAATACGAAAAAAAAAATTAAATACAAAATATTTTAACAGTAATATGAAAATAAAATTATGAGGACATTCTTAAAAATATTGTATCAATTTTACCGTTGACAATCAAAAGAGTACTTTTTTTACAAATTAAAAAATAATTATAAATAAAATTTGTACTTAACATAAAATATATCATAAACACCTTTAATATTACATGTCACATGTGCAATTTAAGTATTGTTTGGATAAGAAAAAGAGATACTCCTCGATGTACATCCAATCTAATTTTTTTTATTTTTAGAAATTCTCAACTCTAAGGTTATATAAATAAAACATAGACAGTAATTTTATACTTTGTTTGTAAATAATTATATTTTCCATATTTTTAGAATTGTTTATTCAAGATAAGAAGATTAAAGGAATTTTTTTTGTTTGTGTAATGTTATCATAAAAAAAATTGTAATTTATAATTTATAAAATAATGTGTCAAATTATAATTCGTTGAAGATACATCATACATGAATAAGCCCAATAGTTAACCAACCAAACTATACACATAATTACAAGGGTGCTTTACATAACTATACAACAAATAGAAAGTAATTACAAGAAAAGTGCATCAACTAAATAATTATAAAAAGAGTATAATTAGGACCCATATTACAAAAATAGTACAATTCACATTAATAAGGAAACCTAAAATCAAGGACAAATAACTAGTATAATTAATAATTCAAATTCAAATATTTGAATCTAACAACAAATAACTGTGATGAGAGATAGAGAATTTTCGTCTGGAATAGTTGCGCCGGCGGCGGAAGAATCATCGGAGAGATTGAAAGGAGTAATATAGGATACGGAGCCAAAGAGGAGGCCGCCTGTGTCACCGGAGGCGGAGGAGACGCGATGGATGAGAGAGGAGAGTGTGGGTCCCTATATTTGTATCTTCTCAATTGGAAGGTCGTCCATAGCCACTGCTCTCCGATGCTGCACAGCTCTGTACCGTGTGTAAGTGCGAGAGAGATGGGACAGAAATGTCTTGCAAAGCGACACTGTAAGACCCCAACTTATTAATGAATAAAATCAAATTTTCTCTAAATATTATTGTGAATAATAAGGGGTTAATTTGATATAATACTTTGTTTATGGGTGAAATGTGCAAATTTTGCAAAATAAGCAAGTGGTTATAAAATATTCATTTTGTCGAGAAATATTCGTTTGGTCGTGGAATATTCTTGCTGTCAGGAAATATTCGTACGACGGCGCAGCCTTGTGTGGGCCCCATAACGAAAAGCGATTGGATGAAAAAAATGACAAGTATAAGTTATTTATAAATAACGGCGTAGTTGTTACCGTTAATACTGTTGGAATACCCGGTGGTTAAAATACAGTAGCACACGATATTGCACCAATTATTGATTCTTACGTAAGAAGGCACTACTCAATAATTGTTACAGTAGTTATTATTCAATATTTTATTTTATTGATTCAATAATTGTTGCGTTGATATTTTATATTATTATTGTTTCAATAATTGTTGCTGCACAGTATTTTTCATTATCAGATCAATAATTCATGTTATTTGAATAATATTATTAGATAACATTATTGGCAATGTCTAGAAAGTTCTGTCTAAGGAGAGGTTTGGTCATCTAATTGCGCGCTAGTAAGGAGAAATCTTTATTGGAAAGCCCCCTCTTTCCTGGGAACGGCCTGATTGTCATAAATGTGATTCTGTAATATTATTTGTGAATAATTAATTATTGATTCATATGATAAGGAAATATTTATTTTATGTGGATATAAATGAGGGATATATTTTTGTGGTTAAAAACGAAAGAGTTAATGTTGAGGTTTTTATCAGTACTTTTGTCGGAATGGAGGTATTAAAAAATCAGGATTTTTGAGATATTTTGCGGAGGTTATAATTTTTAATCTGACCGTTGGATCGTGGTAATTTTTGGATATGTTATACATATATAAGTTGAGTATATGTCCACAAATTTTGAACCTTTAAAAATGAACGTATGATTTATTATGAATTTTACGAGATGACTGGTTCAGAAATTGTTGAATTTTCGGAGTTTATCATTTTGATAGAAAATTCTAGAATTGGTGGGCCCCACTCTTGGTTGGTGAAGAAATGTGCTGAAATTTTTATTCAAATGTGGTGGGTGGGAATAGTAGCAGGTAAAGCCATCAGGTTGCAGGTTAAGTCTGCTTCGGCGTGCTAACATTTTCCTATAAATAGAGGGCTAAGTTAGAATTAAAAATCACACCAGAAACAAGTTTTTTCTCTTTCTCTCTTTAGATTATTGAGTGTATTTTGTGAGTATTTAGATACTTTGAGAGTTTCAATTCATCAAAGCAAGTTTCTTTCAGCCATATACTGGTATTCCGACCAGAAGTACTGATATTTTGAGGTAAGGGATATTATTTTCTTCTTAAATGATATTATTTTCTTCAATATCATTATGCTGAAATATTGATATGAACTTTTTATCAAATCTGGAACTTTTTGTGTCGGGGTTACTATTCACGTATACGTTATTATTCATGTATATGGTACTATTCACGAATACGGCACTATTCACCGAAAAATAAAATTTTTCCTTTTTGTCCAAGATGTCTATTATGGTTACTATCTTTGATTGTATCCATGTTTTGATCTTTATTTTTGAATTCTGCTTCACAATTGATTATTATGAAGTATTATTGATCTTAGATAAACTGTTATACGAATTCCTACTATTTGTTCTTCTGTCTCACTGGATTCGTTCTCTTTAAGATATTTTTCATCATCCTCAGTCCTAAATGATGATATTGCTGAATATCTTTGGCCTGTAGTGCAAAGATGTATGATTACTTGATGAATATCTTTGGCCTGTAGTGCAAAGATGAACGGGTGTTGAGATGAACATGACTGACAGGTGATACAAATGAATATCTTTGGCCTGCAGTGCAAAGATAAATTTTTGGATAAAGATGATTATTAATTGATGTTACAGGGATAAAATATTGATGATAAACTTTTAAATCTTAGAAGATAGTAGAATTCTTTCTCTACTTGACTCTTCTAATGGTTTGCTGTTTCCGCTACAGTTGTTGATCTAAAACTTGTTGTCGATTATATTCTATCGAATTTTTCCCTGTTGAATACTAATGATAATTTATTGTATATTATCTTAGTCATAATATTCTTTACTGGGCTAGTTGAGCTCACCCTTTTCTTTTTTGTTCTATTTTTCTTCTCAGGAGGTGTGAACATACTAGGATCTAGTCGGGGTATGGAGTGATGGTTCTAGAAAGATGTTTTAGCAGTCCTCACTATTTCTGTAAAATAGTGTTTGAATAATTGTATTGAGTACTTATTTGAGTGTGGATATTGTCTAGAATACAATATTTGTATTTAAACTCACAGTATGTGTTGTCGTATTTTGCACGACAATTGTATTATTGAAGTTGTAGTTTGCTTTCTGTACCATGTATTTGGCGACTCAGAATGGGTGTTGTATACCTATTTTGGGGGCGTCACAGACACATATTTAGAAGTTAAAATATATTTCGGAGTTACCAAAACAAATCAAAAATTAAGAAGTTAGATTTACCAAACCATCAAGAACAGATCCAAAACGAATTCAGAGTAGCCGAATAAAGAGCAAATCACGAACAAACTTTTTTTATGAACATTTGGTTACCCACAAAATTGAAATGGTTACCTTCGTACGAAGGTTTGGTTACCAACTGCACTATATTCAAAATAATTTTATTTTTAAAAGGTTATTTATAAGTAACTAACAGCTACATAAATGGAAACTTAGACATGACATTTCGGAGACCATCTGCACGTAACACTTGGAGACTGTTTTTAATTTTTTTTTATAATTAATTTGTAACCCAATAAAACTGAATTGGTTACCTTGGTATGAAGGTTTGGTTACCAACTGCACTAAGAAAAAATTAAAAGTGTGGAGATTGATTGGTTACTTTGATATGACAGTTTGGTTACCTTAGTATAAAAGTTTGGCTACCAACATCTCTGTCTCTGTGGTGCTTCTGCATCACGTCGTCTTTGTTACACGAGAACAACCTCATCATCCACTTCTGAACTGCAAGATGGTTTTGGACCAGCAGAAACAAAGTTTTTTAACCAAGCAGTTTGAAATCTAGGAGATCCTCTGTTACCTTGTTCGCATTTTGACGGAAGGAACCTTCAGTTGGATCTGAATATTTGATTTTCTTATACTTTTGTGCTGATTATTTGCTTGTAGTTGAGTTTCCAAACTTTGAAGTTTGCAAACTGTCTTGGCACAAATACTCTTGGAAAAAAGAAATGCACTTCATCAATTTTGATGCAAGTCTACCACAACTTTCAAAAAAAAAATGCAGGGCTGCCTGCCAACTTTTTATTTTGGTCTAGAATCGTCCTATAATATATATAAACCAGAATGAACCAAAGAACTGGTTCGTCATTCATGTTTCTTTTCCTACATGGTATCGATGGTTAAAATGTATGTATGACACTTAACAGAATTAAGTGGTTAATACATAATTGTGAATGCAACTGATAGCTAAGGACCGTACTTAGTATCATTAATGGACCTAAGATGCCCCAAATTCCATTGCACTAACTATAAAGTCATATGTGCCAATATCATTAATTTTTTTCCTTTATTTTTTCCTTTCTAATTTCATATGTGCTAAACTCTGCAGTCCACCAACTCGGGAATAAATGAATCAAAAGAAGTGTAATTTGTAGGAGTGCACGCAAAACAAATAGACAAACTGAAAGTGAACTACTCTGTATCAACTTCCAAGAAATTTTTTTTAATGATATCACATCTAAACTACAGCAACATTAAAAGTGAAAATTATTCAGTGAAAGAAAGTAAGGTTGGTAGGCCAAATTAAATATGAAAACAATTTTAAAATTATTCATTTGGATAGCAAGTACCACTTCCAGACATGTCTTCACCCAGCAACAATTTTGTAAACCATTTCTAAATTCAATGAACAGGAAAAAAGTAGGTTAAAAAGGGAGTCAGAAAACGTACAGAACTGTAAAGTGCCTAATTGAACTACCAGATTCTATATAGATTGGAAAGATAGGCTGAAAGGAAATGAAGATAAACAAATTTCTCAATTTACCAAAATCAGAAATTGGGTACTCCATTATTTTCTTGGCAAAAAATGAAGGTTTAAAACTCAAAAACAACCCACTTACCTGAAATTTGTGAACCCAGATTTTGTTTCTTCAAATTGGAATCACCTAAATGGGTTTTGTTTTCATAACATCAGAAATCGAGTATTTTGGCAGCTGAGCCTTCCGAATAGGCCAACCCAATTAAGCCGACAAAAACTGCTAGAGAGAGAAAGAACCGTAGGGTCTCCGATTCTAACGATTTTGGCGCCATAGAATCTATCAGTGAGGCAAATCATGAAGCAGCCATGAGCTTCAAAGGAGGAGGTGAAACAGTAGAGAAGCGGAAACCCTATAAGGAGAATAAAAGTTGGCCATGAAAGAGAAGGCAAAGAGGGTTTTATGAGAGATAAGAGAGATTTAGGGGAGTTGAGAGGGATCGAGTTGTTTGGGAGGATCGAGTTGGCTGGGTACGAGAGATAAGAGCTCTATGTGTGTAAGAACATAGAGAGACAGAGGTTTGAAATTTGAATACGGAGGAATGAGAGAGAGCTGCTGAGGTGGAACTTAGATGTGACAATTATCTATTTTCTCTATGTGCTCTGTTTTATATTATATATATATATATATATATATATATATATATATATATATATGTTATAGATGAGGAGAGAGAGAAGAAATGACATAACTAATCCTTAAATTAAGGAATCTTACTTGTACTAATATTGTAATATAAATATGATATTGTATTAATTATGTAAATATTTTATGAGTGCACTATTGTTGTAATTATTTTTAAAAATGTAATAGAATATGTAATTGTACCTAATTACAACTATTGGGCCTATCCATGTATAGTTGTTTGTCAGTTAAATATAATTTAACACATTATTTTTTAATTTATTTTTTTGTAAAAAAAAATAATAATTTATATAACATTACTTATCGTAAAAATTATATATAATAATAAAAATTGATATTCACCAAAATAATATAATATAATATAAATTAATTAATCAACAGTGCTTAACAACTATAATTAAAGTTTCGAGCACTAATTATTAGTGTATACACAGACGGGATTAGAATCATGACACTCCATCAATAAATTAATTATATTGAGCATTATTAATCTTATTTTTATTTTATAAATTTTATTTATTAATATTAAAAAAAAATTAACACATGATAAGTGTGTGCTGAAAATTAGTAAAAAAATAAATGTATAAGTAGAAAGAAACAAATGTAGTTAGCCCTAGACATCACAATTTGTCACCCTCGGCTTCCGGCTGCAGCCCAGGAAGGAAGTTGAAGGGTAAAACGGGGAAAGAAACAAATATAAAACATGTTATCCATCCCAACTCGACACTTCTTCCTTCATATACAAATTGAAGCTGAAGAAAGAGGAGAGAGAATGGGGGACGGAAAGCAAGTAGTGACAGTGGAGATGACAAAGGGGACTTCGGATCAGAACCCAATAACTCAACTGCAAGCTAAATTCAAGGAATTGGAGACTGGGTTTAAGGCTTGGCTGGAGAAACAGTCTTTGCCCGTTGAAGCCGCCGTTGTCACCGCCACTAGTGCCGTCCAGGGCGCCGCCATCGGTGGCTTTATGGGGACCATTACCAGCGACATATCCTCCAGTTTTCCCCCTCCTCCACCTAACGCCGCCCTCAATTCCCAAACCATGGCTTCGCTCCAGCAAGCACAGGTTTAATCCATTTTCAATGTCCTTTATTTTGAGCTGGATAGATGTTGCTTACTTGCTTGTTTCTTCAAAATTAGATGCTGTGTATGGGTTTAGGATTTTTGGTTTCGTTGTTGTGTTTTACTACAGTATTAGTTATGTTGATACCCAGAACAACCTTCAATTCATTTTATGAAAGAGATTGAGTGAGAGATAAAATACCCAGATCAGGTTTACATTTACTGCTCTTTTATCTCGTGTTGTTGGGTTGGTATTTTAGATAAAAGAAAATTGATGAACGCACCTTCAGGGACGAAGCTAGATTTATTTTTTTGCAGGGTGGCCAAGACATAATATGACACCATGGAAAATTTATTACAAGAGATTTATATAAGATAAATTAGCATCACAAAAGTTATTTTAGTTAGAAATTAAGTAAAATACAAAAAAAAAACTTTATGATAAGTGTGCAAATTATATAAATCTTGGGGGCCTAAAGTAAAAATTTGAAAACTTATAGGCTATAAAATAAACTTTTGAAAATTGGGGGTAGCCTTGGCTAGCTCCGTCCCTGTGCACCTTATGTAGATTTGGCTTAAACACTGGTAACAATATATTGGAATCAGAATTCAATATGTGCATAATTAGACAAATTGTGTCTGCTGAGAGTTAAATAATGCTTGTGGGATAAAATACTCATTCTGCTATCAGGTGCTTTTGTCTGGAATAACATTTGAACTAGGAAGTTTTGATTTTACTGTTCACAGTTATGGATTTACAAATTACGATACATATAGAAGTGTCGAGCCATGTGAGTGGAAATGTGGAAGTAAGTTTTTCCGTTCCAATTAGAGTCATGCTACGTATTGCAAAAGTTTTCTGTTGAAGTACAATTGTGAAATACATGGGATTGGTTAGGATAACAATGGTGACCCGCCATATTAATTCTCTCTTTAAAAAAGTTACTAATAATACTTGTCTAAATAACTGACAACAGAAAGGTTGATAGAGAACTTCGCATTATGTCTCGTTTCCCTTTCAATTATTGGCTCCAAATTGTGCCAGTAGATGCACCTTTTCCAAATACCGGAACTATAACTTCGTGCAGATTTTTCTCTGTTTTCTAACTAGTGGTTTAATATGCTTACAGGCTCTTTCAGGGGGTCCTTTGATACAAGCCCGTAATTTTGCTGTCATGACAGGCGTTAATGCTGGCATAACTTGTGTCATGAAAAGAATACGAGGCAAGGAGGATATCCAATCCAAGTAAGTTTTCGGCAAAAACTGTCCATTAGCTTTTGCTGCCCCCTTCCCACAAAATATTTTCTCTTTCTTTTCCCCTCCTTTGATTTAAAATATCCCCATTAATATTAATAGATAGATATTATTCTTCGTTTTGTTGCCAAAAGGTAGAGATTGTTTGTGTTATGAATACCCATTTTACTGAAGAGACCTACTTGGGGTTTGATCTACTTCCTTTGGTTCTGGGCTGATAATTGTGCAGTGATCAAGTTTGTAGCATTATGTTATTTTCAGTTTTTTGAAAGTTCAATCGAGTCATGTCATGTTCCAGAATATGTTTCAGGTACTAGAATGTTGTTTCATAAGTATGATATTTGAGACTGGATAAGTGCCTTTTATTGTCCAATTACCTATGTATATGTCTAAAATGTTCTCTAAAAGTGATCTTTGTGCTGCTCATGTGTCATTGAATATTAAGCAAAGTAACCAGCCTATATAAGTGGCTTCAAGCTTTCTGTTAATTACTCTATATATATTCAACATATTTAAGGGGAATATGCGTGTTTATAATATTTGTGTTTACGGAGTTGAGTTTTCGTCATACTTGGTTCTTGGAGATATTTAAATATCCGTTACTGAAAGAAGTGACTAACCAGACAAAGATTGTAGCAGTAGCCAGTACGTCAAGAATTTGCGACTAAGTTTGCCTAATGCATAACAGTGATCACTATTATTGGACATAGCTCAAACTTCACGAATACGGTGTTGACTTTAATTAGAAAATTATGATGTGATCCAGGTTAACAATCCATAATATTTTGTAAAATCTACTTTTGTATCTTGTTGGTTAAAATTTAATAGTTATTTTTTATCCTATTGGTATATCCTTATTAATCTACGTGTGCACTCATCTAAGATAATGAATTTATATCATTGCAGTATGGTGGCAGCTTTTGGTTCTGGAGCCATGTTTTCATTGGTGAGTGGATTTGGTGGTCCTAATCAGGCTGCGAACGTAGTCACATCTGGCCTTTTCTTTGCACTTATCCAGGGTGGAATTTTCAAGGTAATTTTTTGAATGGAAGAAAAACCATCCTTAGTTTGTGGTCCTTCTGTGTGCTTTTTTAAGTTAGTACTTTAACTTCAACCATATGTTTCTTCTGATGGTGAGTATTTGTAACTGCAATGCATGCTAGGCTTGCTAGCAAGTGATAGAAGGTACATTGCCATCTGTGTGATGGATGGTTAATATCCAGTGCATGAATTTGGAGTATCTAGGTATAATTTGTATTATATTTAATACCCTCTTTAAAGTGGTATATGTAATCATAGATGTGGAAATATTTGGAATTTGCAATGTAAAGGTACACAGAAGCAATTGAAACCGAAGGTACAAATGCCATCATTTGGATAGTTGATGATGCTTCTCACTTTTAAAAAAATCATGCATGTATTTTGGATACTTGATTACACATTTACACTCACAGTTGTAGAAGAACTAGTGAAATTCTCACTTGTTCAACAACGACTATCTTTATCAAGTGTCTTAAAAGCCCACCAAAACCCAGAAACTCACAAATGAAGCTGTTTCAATTACCCATAGATTCAGGACCTGCCCTATCTGACTACAAATCTGTGTTTATAATACTGAAAAGGGCATGTTATTAGCAAGAATAATGTCATAGGTCCCAAATTTGGTAGTAAGATTTGAGGTATCTAATGATGTTCATTGTTTTTTCATGATAGGTGCATCTAAATGATTTTCATCATTACAATTTGTGACACAATCACGGGTTATTGTATATACACACACACACACACACGTGTATTAACAAAAATGCGAACACTTGTTTGGGACCCCAAAATTTGGTGTCCCTAGTATATTACTCTATTAGCAGCCTGTTACTATGCTTATAAGTTCATATCTGTCTCATTATTTGAGACTTGTCGAAATTGTTTTTGAATCTCTCTTATTTGTATCAAATATATTTTTCTTAAAGTATTGGATGTCTTAGCGTGTAACCTTTCATACTGGGTTAGTTTAGGAGATGTGACATATAATTAATTGAGTACATGTGTTCACCATTCACGTGCTGTAATACTTGCGGTATTTGGAAATGTTTAACTTCGACTTTAACTATGTTCCTGTTGGTTTTCTGGTGCTAAAAATACTGTCCATGTGGTGATGCAGATAGGGCAGAAGTTTAATAAGCCCCCAGTTGAAGATGTGTTCTATAACAAAACTAGAAGCTTGTTGACAAGCCTTGGCCTACAGGATTACGTGAAAAATTTTAAGAAAGGCTTGTTAACAGACAATACTTTGCCTTTGCTTACCGATAGGCAAGTAGTTGGACTTGACTAATTTCTTTTAGCCGTTTTCTGTAAGTATGAGCTGATGTGTGTTTTCTTGTGTTCTCATGTCCTTCCATTTTTTTTAATACAAAGCAGTGCTCTTCGAGATGTGAGAATCCCTCCCGGACCAAGGCTCCTCATTCTTGATCGCATCCAGAGGTATGGCCCCTGCACCAATCTATTATAAGTCTGTATTCAGTTTTTAACTAAAGCATCCCATTGTGACTGACTGAATTTCTGTCTGAAGGGACCCTGAGCTCAAAGAAAGGCGAGGATGATGTAGTGGATGCGCTGGCGTTTGAGCGATCCACTGCCAATATAGATTTTATTGTATGAGCAAAAGGATTAATCTGCATATATGTAGAGATAATGGCAATTCTATGTCGGTTTCTCTTGTATTTCAATTCATATTAATCCGGAGAAACTCTGCAATGTTGTATCCTGAGACTAATTGGTGGCTCCAAAATGCCTGCCTACAATATGGAGGTTTTGTCTGGCTTTTCTTCTTCTAACATGTGTAGTGGCAAGTTGTTTGTTTCAGACTGCTACAAGCCCTACTGAATATACTTTTGGAATATGCATTTAAGTTATGAAAAGGCTTTGCTTGGTGTGTGTTGGCGCACTTTTATGGATTGAGTTAGTATGAAGTTTATTTTTTAGTAAGTTGATTAATTTGTTAATAGAATGTTAATACATATGGAGGCTAGGTTGTTTGTCTGCATTTTACCAGTGAATTGACTAACCTACCAGCTTTCCATTTGGATACTCTTTTTTCACATCAAAATCCAGCGCAATATTGACTCATATACCCCTTCACTATCCAGCTAATGAGTAATTGACAGCGTAACAGAATAGATTGCATTAAGGGCATATTTGTCGATTACAGTGTTGTATGGGAGGGTGGGGTTAGAGACGTCACCTCCACTTATTTAATCATATTTTCCCTTAGTAATCATTGAATATAATCAATCCCCGCTGTCATGAAGGTTGAACATGAATGATCAAAAATAAGTAATTACAGTTTGACCCCCATTGTTTACATTATTTAAGAAAATGTTTAGCGTAAAGAGAATTTCATGATAAATTCATTTTAATTATATTTTTATTTGTGTGTCAGCACTGAATTTGAACGTGAAGTTCACGATCCATTGGTTATATTCACCTCGAAGACTTTAAACTTTGTTTTCACACGTCTCTGTCTCAGTCTTTTCGTTGCTCCCAATTGGCATAACCAAACAAGCTCTACTGCCGGTTCCGATCATTGCAACAGCCAACAGCTCTTGATTTACATCAAATTTAATGTCAAAGCTGTGAAATAAGTATTAAAATTGATATGAACTGATATGATATTAATTAGCACAACCTTAATTTTATATTTTATTTGAAAATTGTTACTCATCCATCCTAAGTATTGTCTCAAGTCATATAAATACATTAATATACTATAAAATTATAAGATTTTTATTATTTTTCCAAAAATTAAATTATGTATGGAGCCCGGGCTCTTAACAACATTTATACACATGCACCATGAATTTAGACTATAAAGAATTTAACAAAAGTTTACAAATCACTAAATAAAAAGTTTAATTTTTACAACATAGACAGACCATCCACGAGAAACAAAAAGGTTGTACACAGCTAATTACCTCTTTACCCTCGTCCCATCTCCAATCCAATTGTTTCCGGGAAGACGTGCACCAATAAAAAATAAAAATAAATACAGTATATGTCAATTATACAACCAATAATTCCACAATATTCTACACAACCAAAATGGTCATTGGTCAAGACTCAAGAACACACAAAAAAAATTAATCAAAAATTAAATAAATTACAAATCTAGCCAGTTAAGCCAGGCATATACAATATATATATATATATGTATGTGTATGAAATTCAGTTATCATTGAGAAGTGGGAATAGAAATGGAAGCTGATTCGAGAAGCTTCTTAGCCACGGAGAGCTGATCCATTAACGACAACATTCGAGTTCTGTAACCTCTAGCCTGGTCAACGGCTTCGGCCTCAAGCTCACCGAGCTGTGAGCAGAGCCGCTCCTCGGCTTCCTCAGCCACCCGGAGTCTCTGCCATGTTTTGCGAAGCTCCTGCTTCATCATCTCTTCTCTCTCCAAACTTTCCTTTAATTCTCTCTCCAGCTCCTCGTTCCTCTTCCTCAGCGCCACCTCCTCCACCACCGGAGACACGGCCGCTTCTGATCGGCGGAATGACTTTGATTGGACCGACGGAACGGCTACGTTCGGAGCCATATAAATTGGAAATTTAAATAAATAAATAATAATTAATTAATAGTAGTACGTGCGGAGTAGAATAGATAAATCTGGAACAGGAAGAAGTAATTGTTGTGATTTTTGAATGGTGGGGGAGGTTTTTATAAGCTGAGAATGGGGTTGTCCAGGTTCACTGTATCTTGAAAGAGATTCGATCCGAGAACTTTAGGGTACATGGCTTGTTATTTTGGTTATGCTGACATTTGATTTAATAGTACTAGTTATTAAAGTATTTAAATGTATCATTTCGTCATCGCTTCGCTAGCCGACCTTTACCTTCTTCACATTTTTTAAGCTTCCATTTTTTCTAATAATTTATTTGTATATTATACTCATAGATGGGGTCAATAATTGTGGCCCAACCCTAAATTTCTGGAGCTTATTCACACACACGCGCATATATATATATATATATATATATATATATATATATATATATATATATATATATATATATATATATATATATACACACACACACACGATTCGGATCTTAAACTCAGTCCTTATTTAACTTATCCGAGCTCATACTCTTTAGTGACGGATCCAGCGACGGTTCGGTCATACAACCGTCGTCTATACTTTTAGCGACGCTATATGTTGTCCGTCGCTAAAAGTATAAACGATGGCTGTATGACCGAACTGTAATTAGGTCCGTCGTTAAAGGGAGTGAGCTCGGATGAGTTGGATAAGGGTGAGCTTAAGATCCGGACCGTATATATATATATATATATATATATATATATATATATATATATATATATATATATATAGATATAGAACACTGATCAGGTCCGAACTCCCGGATTTTTATAAAATCTGGACCTTTTTTTTTTTTGCTTTTATTTTTAAAACAATTAAAAAAAAAGTTTATTATTTTATGGAACTGAAATTTTTTCATAATACAGTATTTTGAGCGTGATTTGAATACATATAACAAAACAGGTCTGTACGAATTTTAGTTACGTGCGAAAGTCTGGACTGAATCTGGATTTTATATATATATATATATATATATATATATATATATTGGCTTTTTAATTTTTAACTCGAGTATATTAATTAAGTAGACTTTTTATTGGCTTTGTGGCATCGTGCTAGCGTAACTGGGCCCTTTTTTCTCATTTATTTGTTAAGTGGGGTCAATGATAAATTTGTGTAGTTTATTCGTATTCGTATGAGACTATGAGATATGACACCTCCATTCTCATATTCCGTTTCTGTGATTTTATTTTTTTTAAATTATTTTTTATTTTATATATTTTATTTAAATTACTGATCATAAATTTTAAACGTGATACATTATTCAACGGATGGAATAATTGTAAACAAATAGGATTGTTTGTTAAATGAGCTAAACTCAAAATTCGGCTTAATTAAACAGTATTTTTAATTCGGCTTATTCTTAATAAATAAGAAGAAAAGTTTCATTTTTAAATGTATAAAATATATTTTGTTCGTGATTATTTAATGAGTATTTAGTTTAATAATATAATATTAAATTTTAAATTCTAAATCTTGATAATTAAACTATAAATCATCGTTTATAAATTTTAAATTAATAAATTATAAATTTTAATTAATAAAATTAAACTCTTATTCTCGTTAACGTCCACCATTAATGTTGATGGATTTAGTTAGTTACTAAAGTTTTACGACTGTTTGAATTATTATTTGGATTTGGATTTGGATTCGATTTTATAGATTTGCGTGTTGATTTGTATCAAAAAGTTGAACGTGACGTTGGCATATATTTCTATATTAGACCCACAATTACAAGGACGTTGAAATATTCAATCACGGGCCCACACCTATTGACCTTCGGTATCATCAAGAGACAATAAGCAAAACATAAAGACATTCGTGGCATTCCACCGTATCATATAGAGTGCTTCGACATGGACCGGAAAATGGGACAGAAAAATGAGATATTTTATAATTTTTTTTAGTGTGATTTTTAAAAAATATATAATATTTATTTTAATAAGAATTTTTATATAATATAATATTTTAAATGTAAAATTGCAAAATATCTCATTTTCCTATCTCATTCACCGGTCTGCTAAGACTTATTGTATCATATATCATCAACTTAAATAGTAGTGGCCATCGAGTACAATAAGATAGGAATTCAACAACTTATATAAACATATTATAAATATTATTATATTTTAGTAAATTACACTTGATTTTAGTGATTAATAATTTTTTTATTCTAAAAAAACATTTTTTGTTTTTTAATAGTTCTTTTTAGTTACCAAACATAAACTACTTTTTTAATAATGTAACTTGAGTAAATAATTTTAAAGTTTCTTTTTTAAAAATTCATTCAATCAAATTTTGATATCGTATAAATATTTCTATGTGCATAAACTAAACCCAAAAAAAATAATTTTAACTCAAATTGTTTGGTTCAGTTTTTAACCCTACCCAATTTTCTCAATTTTTTGGCTCACCTCCTGAACTCGGACAAATATTTGGACTCGACTATTTCGGAATCGAGCTACGGTCGGACTCACAAAAAGGAGAGCTCTCCCTCTCCTTATGTAATACTCGGTTTAAATTTAAAAAAATAAAATAAAATAAAATAATATAATTATATAATAGAAGTGTAGCTAATAATTATTTGGCTTAAATATGAATTAGTACCCTAAACTATAGGTCATATTCCACTTCGGTGATCCACCTTTCAATTTTGTCAATTAGGTTATTAAACTATCAATTTTTTTCAATTAAACAAATTGAACACGCCACGTCAGCAATTACTGACGTGGCTAATTTAAGTGGGGTCTTAACAAGCTTACGTGGCAAATAAATAATTTAATATACATTACATAAACAAATCATTTTAACAGCATGGGCAAAATTGTCAATATCTTAAAAAGTCCTAATTAAAATAAAACAAACCTATCAGACTAAAGGAAATCAAGCAAACAATTCGATCACACCTCTCGGCTCTCCCCTATTCTCGATAGAAAAAACCCTAAGATCAACCGAAGCGCGAAGAACTGAAGATAATCAACCATGGCGGCACGATAATCGGTTTAACAATCAAGTAAGTATGTGATTTAGCTCTTCTCTGTTGCTCTTCTCTGTAGTTCCCTAATTTTGCATAAATCCTACTCAGTTCTCACGATAATCCTACTCATCTGGTGTGATTTAACAGATTTAAGGAAAACAAGCGAGATAGGGTTTCAGTTATCCACCTCCAAAAATCCCTAACTGAAAATGGAAATTACTGGTATGGAAGATGAACTGGAGTTGGGCGAGTGTCTTGATTCGATGGGTGAGACTCCAAGGTGCTATTGTGGGTATAGAGCTCGAATGAAGATATCTTGGACTAAGAGTAATCCAGGAAAAAGGTTTTTTGGTTGTCCACAATGGAGCAAGGTATAGTAATATAGTTTTTGTTGGCTGAGTTTTTCTCTTATTCTCTAGGTTCTGTAAAATAGGAATTTAAAAAGGTATAGGAATTCAATTTATGTTTTAAATTGGTTTTTATCAACCATGCAGGACAAATTGACAAGCAAACACTGCAACTTCTTTTGTTGGTATGACCAAGAGATTTGTAAAAGGTCCAAAGAAGTTTTACCTGAGTTGAAACTTATGATAAGTCCTCTGAATTTAGAAATAGAAAGGAAGAAGTATGAAATTGAGAGAGGCACTGAAAAAATAAATGAATTGGAAAAAAGCAATGAAAAACTTCAAATTGAATGTGCAGAGCAAAGTGAAGAGGTTGGAAGACTGAGAGAGCAGATTGAATTGTTGAGAAGGAAGGATAAAATGTGTAGTACTTCAATTAAAACCTTATTGTTAGGCATGATATTGGTATTCATGTTAGGACATCTGTATGTGAATGATGGTGGTGAATAATTGTAATTTATAGTTTGAATTATGTATAAAAGAACAAGTTTGCAATGAATGGTGAAAGAACTAGTGAATGAACTAGTTTGAATTATGTACAAATTTATAGTTTGTAATTTTTTTTGCAATGAATGAATGTAAATTTGCACTGAATGATTGTAAATTTTGCAATGAATGAATGAATGTAAATTTGCACTTCAATTAATCATTTTATTGTTTTAGTTTGCAATGGTGAAAGTTTATAACAATGCTTGCAGTTTATATGTGCACAGATCTGGTAATGGTGTACAAAGCACTGCATTTATTCCTTTTTCTATAATAAACTCTTGTCATAACAAACTGCTGCAAACATAACAATGAAACTGGTATAAAATTTCGAGCACTGTGCAAACAACTGTTATTTCCATTAACAGATGCATAATATTAAAAGCAACAATAATACAATGATACTTCCAAAAACATAAACTTTTGCATTAAAGCACTCTGTTCAACATGTTCAGACAAAGCCACATAGATGTCATACATAATGTGCACCACTTGCATAAATTAAACCAAGCTGTCACAGTTTGGCAACAGAAAATAATACAGAACTGTTTGGCTGACACGATGTGCACCACTTGCCAAAACATATACCAAAACCATAAGTTATAGTATCATAATGTGCACTATAATATTAATACTAATAATATCCACTTGCCAAAACATAAGTTATATTGTCCTACTTAATTGCTTGAACTAGATATCCACAACTTTCTCTTTTGCCTTTGCATCTTGTCTTGCTTTCCTTCCATTGATTAGTTGATTTGCAGAAATCCAATTTCTTCCTCTGGATTGGAATGTAGATGGCCTCATGGCTGACATGAATGATGAACCTTGAGTATTGCCTTGGCTTTGATTGTGAGGATTTTCTTGACTTACATTAGAACCAGTTGAAATCTAAAAAGTGTTAAACAAAAAACAATTAGTAATGTATGATTTAATAAAGTAAACATGCTAGACAAAAATAACTTGCAGATTTAATAAAGTTAACATGATTTATCCTAGTATGTTGTACCCCACTTGATATGTAAGACTCCCCACTTGCAGATACATAGACACCAAACCCATTCCTACCTCCACTTCTCCCTCTCCCTCTCCCTGGTGGCCTACCTCTTCTTCTTCCATGACCTCCAGTGCTTGGGGGCCTACCCCTTCCTCTTCCTCTGCCTCTTCCACTTGCTGCAGCTGTAACATCCCCATCTATTTCTGCACTAGTTGATGCTCCTCTACCTGATCCATCTTTTGCAGTTCAAAGATAATATGCAGATGCATGTTAATTTTCTTTGCCAATTAAGTTACATTAAATTAAATTGTATCTTGACTGTTAATTTTACTTACCTTTTTCCTTCTGAAGCTTTTGAACTGCTGGGTTCTTGCAAGTTCTCATATTATGACCAATCTGATTGCACCTCCGACATGTCATCAATATTCCTTTTTTTGACAATCTTCCACTTGCACCTATCTTACGTTCCTCATGTAGATCTCTAATGTAAGACCCCGAATTTTATGAAATAAAAGTATTCAATTTTTCTTATAATTACTATTCAGTAAATGGTTAAATTGATAAATGTTAAAGTTAAGGGTGATTATAAAATATTCGTTATTGTCGGGGAATATTCGTACGACGGCGCAGCTATTTGCGGGCCCCATAACGAATAACTGTCGGGTGAAGGAAAACGATAAATTTGAGTTTTTACAAATAACGACGTAGTTGTTACTGTTAACACTGTTGGAATACCCGGTGGTTAAAATACAGTAATACGCGTTATTGCACAGTAGCACACGGTATTGCATAGTATTTTTGAAATTATTGATTCTTACGTAAGAAGGCACAACTCAATAATTGTTACAGTAATTACTGTTTAATATTTTATTTTATTGATTCAATAATTGCTACGTTGAAATTTTATATTATTGTTGTTCAATAATTGTTGCTGCACAGTATTTTCCATTATCAGATCAATAATTCATATTATTTGAATAGTATTATTAGATAGCATTATTGGCAATGTCTAGAAAGTTCTGTCTAAGGAGAGGTTTGGTCATCTAATTGTGCGCCAGTAAGGAGAAATTCTTATTGGAAAGCCCCCTCTTTCCTGGGAACGGCCTGGTTGTCATAAATGTGATTCTGTAATATTATTTGTGAATAATTAATTATTGATTTATATGATAAGGAAATATTTATTTTATGTGGATATAAACGAGGGATATATTTTTGTGGTTAAAAATGAAGGAGCTAATGTTGAGATTTTTATCCGTATTTTTGTCGGAATGGAGGTATTAAAAATCAGGATTTTTGAGATATTTTGCGGGGGTTATAATTTTTAATCCGACCGTTGGATCGTGGTAATTTTTGGATATGTTATACATATATAAGTTGAGTATATGTCCACAAATTTTGAACCGTTAAAAATGAACGTATGATTTATTATGAATTTTACGAGATGACTGGTTCAGAAATTGTTGAATTTTCGGAGTTTATCATTTTGGTAGAAAATTCTAGAATTGGTGGGCCCCACTTGTGGTTGGTGAAGAAATGTGCTGAATTATATTTCAAATGTGGTGGGTGGGAATAGTAGCAGGTAAAGCCATCAGGTTGCAGGTCAAACCTACCAAAATTTTCCTATAAATAGAGGGCTAAGTTAGAATTGAAAAACACACCAGAAACATAAGCTTTCTCTCTTTCTCTCTCTATATTATGAAGCATATTTTGTGAGTATTTAGATACTTTGAGAGTTGCTATTCAGTGCAAGTTTCCTTCGGCTTTGCATACCGATCAGAAGTACTGCTCTTTTGAGGTAAGGGATAGTAAGGGATATTAACGGATT
This sequence comes from Panax notoginseng, assembly GCA_016801055.1. Taxonomy (NCBI): domain Eukaryota; kingdom Viridiplantae; phylum Streptophyta; class Magnoliopsida; order Apiales; family Araliaceae; genus Panax; species Panax notoginseng. The sequence goes on along the minus strand of CM029018.1, from coordinate 5,171,613 downwards.
TTAAGGGTTGTTATGATTTTCAGTTTCGTAATTTTTCTGATCTTCAAAAATTATGGAAAAATTTGAAATGATATTTTGATGAGTTTTCTTGATTGTGTCCAAAAATGGTGATTTTTGGATGTATAGATTGAGAGTTATGAATTTTATGAGAAAAGACTATTTTAGAAGTAACAGCTTATAATTCCTTGTGGTTAACTCCAAAATTGATGAAATTTTTATTGGAAGTACATGTATATGATAGAAGTATACTCTGTAAATTTCAGAATTTTTAGACAAAAGTACAATTTTTGATAAATGTCTAAATATTCGGCTATTTTGGCCATATGAAAAATAGTAAATGACTTTTAAAAATTCTGAGAAAAATATATGTTCACTATGGGACTATATTATGCTAAATCCCAGAAAAGAAATATTTTTAGAACTGATTTGGTATTTTTCATGAAAATGGTCTAGCTATGAGTAAATGAATTAAATATGTTTTGTGAAGAAAGAAAATTGGAAAATAGGATTTTATGGCTTGAGAATCCTATATGAGGTATATGTAGATTTTTGATGAGGGTTTTGGTTATTGATGATGAAATTGTAAGAGTTGACATTTTATGATGTTTAAATGCATTAATTAGTAAAGTGTAAACAATTAAAATAAATTGTTTATAAATTTAAGTAATGTTATTCTTTCAATATCATTATACCGAAATATTGGTATGAATTTTATTATAAAATTTCTATCTTTTGTGTCGGGGTTACTATTCATGAGTTACGAATATTACTCTTGAGATTAAAACTATATGTTGATCATATTATTTTTATCATCATATATAACATTTTTATAACCCTGATGTTGAAATTCTCTTTCACTGGAGTGTAAAGATGGGTAGATTATTGGTATGATCATGACTAGGGTTCTCTTTGGCCTGTAGTGCAAAGTTGAATTGTGACTGGTATGATCATGACCATTGAATTTATAAGTGAATATCTTTAGCTTAAGTGCAAAGGTGAAATGATCAACATGGTTATAATTATTGTTTATATAAATTCTGAAATGATTATATATTTCTTTGAGATATGAATATATTTGGCCTGTAGTGCAAATATGAACTGTTGAGGAATATCTTTGGTCTGTAGTGCAAAGATGAATTGTTGATGAATATCTTTGGCCCGTAGTGCAAAGATGACATGTTGTTGAATATCTTTGGTCAGTAGTGCAAAGATGAACAGATGTTGAGATGAACATGACCAACTGGTGATACAAATGAATATCTTTGGCCGTAGTGCAAAGATGAAGTTATTAGTATGATTATGAACAGGAAATGTGATTTGGTGTAACCATGATCTTTGATGTTTCAGGTAAAGATAGGTGATATAAATTATCTTCGTCCTGCATGAGAAAAGGAATTTAGAACTACAGTTATGATTATGAGTTATTCATATGATTGTGGACCAGAATTGTTGATTGATGTTACAGGGATAAAATATTGTTGGTGGATTTTTAACATGGAGAAGATAATAGACTTTATAGTCTATTTGACTCTTCTAATGAATTGCTCGTTCCGCTGCAACTATGGTTGAAATTTTTATCATTTACCATATGTTCTAAATCTCTGATTTATTGTTGATGAAGGCTATTGATAATTGAATTATCTTTAGTCATGATATTTGTAAGACCCCGAATTTTATGAAATAAAAGTATTCAATTTTTCTTATAATTACTATTCAGTAAATGGTTAAATTGATAAATATTAAAGTTAAGGGTGATATATGATTTTTTTTCAAAATACACAAGTGGTTATAAAATAATCATTGTTGTCGGGGAATATTCGTTTGGTCGTGGAATATTTTTTCTGTCGGGGAATATTCGTACGACGGCGCAGGTATTTGTGGGCCCCATAACGAATAACTGTCGGGTGAAGAAAACGACAAATTTGAGTTTTTACAAATAACGACGTAGTTGTTACTGTTAACACTGTTGGAATACCCGGTGGTTAAAATACAGTAATACGCGTTATTGCACAGTAGCACACGGTATTACACAGTATTTTTAAAATTATTGATTCTTACGTAAGATGGCACTACTCAATAATTGTTACAGTAATTACTGTTCAATATTTTATTTTATTGATTCAATAATTGCTACGTTAAAATTTTATATTGTTGTTGTTCAATAATTGTTGCTGCACAGTATTTCCCATTATCAGATCAATAATTCATATTATTTGAATAATATTATTAGATAACATTATTGGCAATGTCTAGAAAGTTCTGTCTAAGGAGAGGTTTGGTCATCTAATTGCGCGCCAGTAAGGAGAAATCCTTATTGGAAAGCCCCCTCTTTCCTGGGAACGGCCTGGTTGTCATAAATGTGATTCTGTAATATTATTTATGAATAATTAATTATTGATTCATATGATAAGGAAATATTTATTTTATGTGGATATAAATGAGGGATATATTTTTGTGGTTAAAAATGAAGGAGTTAATGTTGAGGTTTTTATCCATATTTTTGTCGGAATGGAGGTATTAAAAATCAGGGTTTTTGAGATATTTTGCGGGGGTTATAATTTTTAATCCGACCGTTGGATCGTGGTAATTTTTGGATATGTTATACATATATAAGTTGAGTATATGCCCACAAATTTTGAACCGTTAAAAATGAACGTATGATTTATTATGAATTTTACAAGATGACTGGTTCAGAAATTGTTGAATTTTCGGAGTTTATCATTTTGATGGAAAATTCTAGAATTGGTGGGCCCCACTTGTGGTTGGTGAAGAAATGTGCTGAATTATATTTCAAATGTGGTGGGTGGGAATAGTAGCAGGTAAAGCCATCAGGTTGCAGGTCAAACCTACCAAAATTTTCCTATAAATAGAGGGCTAAGTTAGAATTGAAAATCACACCAGAAACATAAGCTTTCTCTCTTTCTCTCTCTATATTATGAAGCATATTTTGTGAGTTTTTAGATACTTGGTGAGTTTCTATTCATCAGTGCAAGTTTCCTTCAGCCTTATACCGATCAGAAGTACTGCTCTTTTGAGGTAAGGGATTGTAAGGGATATTAAGGGTTGTTATGATTTTCAGTTTCATAATTTTTCTGATCTTCAAAAATTCTAGAAAAATTTGAAATGATATTTTGATGAGTTTTCTTGATTGTGTCCAAAAATGGTGATTTTTGGATGTATAGATTGAGAGTTATGAATTTTATGAGAAAAGACTATTTTAAAAGTAACTGCTTATAATTCCTTGTGGTTAACTCCAAAATTGATGAAACTTTTATTGGGAGTACATGTATATGATAGAAGTATACTCTGTAAATTTCAGAATTTTTAGACAAAAGTACAATTTTTGATAAATGTCTAAATATTCGGCTATTTTGGCCATATGAAAAATAGTAAATGACTTTTAAAAATTCTGAGAAAAATATATGTTCACTATGGGGCTATATTATGCTAAATTCCAGAAAAGAAATATTTTTGGAACTGATTTAGTATTTTTCATGAAAATAGTTTAGTTATGAGTAAATGAATTAAATATGTTTTGTGAAGAAAGAAAATTGGAAAATAGGATTTTATGGCTTGAGAATCCTATATGAGGTATATGCAGATTTTTGATGAGGGTTTTGGCTATTGATGATGAAATCTTAAGAGTTGACATTTTATGATGATTAAATGCATTAATTAGTAAAGTGTAAACAATTTAAATAAATTGTTTATAAGCTTAAGAAATGTTATTCTTTCAATATCATTATACCGAAATATTGGTATAGATTTTATTGTGGAATTTCTACCTTTTTGAGTCGAGGTTACTATTCACGAGTTACTATTCACGACAAAATTGGTTTCTTTTACTAACCAAATTATAGTTGATTTATGAATATTACTCTTGAGATTAAATCTATATGTTGATTATATTGATTTTATTATCATATATAACATTTTTATAACCCTGATGTTGAATTTCTCTTTCACTGGAGTGTAAAGATTGGTAGATTATTGGTATGATCATGACTAGGGTTCTCTTTGGCCTGTAGTGCAAAGTTGAATTGTGACTGGTATGATCATGACCATTGAATTTATAATTGAATATCTTTAGCTTAAGTGTAAAGATGAATTGATCAACATGGTTATAATTATTGTTTATATAAATTCTGAAATGATTATATATTTCTTTGAGATATTAATATCTTTGGCCTGTAGTGCAAAGATGAAATATTGATGAATATCTTTGGCCTGTAGTGCAAAGATGAATTGTTGATGAATATCTTTGGCCCGTAGTGCAAAGATGACATGTTGTTGAATATCTTTGGCCAGTAGTGCAAAGATGAACAGATGTTGAGATAAACATGACCAACTGGTGATACAAATGAATATCTTTGGCCGTAGTGCAAAGATGAAGTTATTTGTATGATTATGAACAGGAAATGTGATTTGGTGTAACCATGATCTTTGATGTTTCAGGTAAAGATAGGTGATGAAAATTATCTTCGTCCTGGATGAGAAGAGGAATTTAGAACTACAGTTATGATTATGAGTTATTCATATGATTGTGGACCAGAATTGTTGATTGATGTTACAGGGATAAAATATTGTTGGTGGATTTTTAACATGGAGAAGATAATAGACTTTATAGTCTATTTGACTCTTCTAATGGATTGCTCGTTCCGCTGCAACTATGGTTGAAATTTTTATCATTTACCATATGTTCTAAATCTCTGATTTATTGTTGATGAAGGCTGTTGATAATTTAATTATCTTTAGTCATGATATTCTTTACTGAGCTAGTTGTGCTCACCCTTTTGCTTCACAATTCCTTTCAGGTAATAAGAGTGTAGCTGGGTCGAGCGAGGGTAACGGGGAAATAGAACGGTGGTCTCTAGCTGTGGATGTTCTCCCGAAGCAGTATAGAAAAGTTCATTTAGTAGTTATATTTGGTGAATCCAATAGGGTGAGGCGAACCTAACGTTGGAAGGGTGTTTTGCCACTGTCATACAAGATGTCTATTGACATACAACCTCGTGTCATCATAAGACAGGGTTGTGCTCATCCACTTGCTGAGTATATCTATGGGCACTACCTATATAATCTTGGTGTTTGTTTGAAGTATAATTCTCAATTAGAAACAGTGGAGATAATGATAAGTCAAGAGAAGACTCACCATTGGGAAGAATATGATAGTAATCTTCTCGTTTTTCTTTGGGGTCTATTGGGTAAACCAAGGATAATTTTGTGGCCATATGATATCTATCACAACCTAGAAGCATGGCCTCCCATGTACGAAGGTTTCCTTAAGCACTTCCCAAAGATTCTAATTTCCAAAACAGTTTTTGACTATACCTTTATGTAAGGTGTCATTGTGAGGTGATGTCCACGGTTGGAACATGAGTCACATTTGGTATATATTTGTATCCAAACTCACAGCATATGTGTTGTTGTATTTTGCACGACAATTGTTGTAATAAAGTTGTAGTTATTTTCTGTACCATGTATTTGGCGACTCAAAATGGGTTGGATGGAATGGACCTATTTTGGGGTTGTCACAATATTCTTTACTGAGCTAGTTGTGCTCACCCTTTTGCTTCACAATTCCTTTCAGGTAATAAGAGTGTAACTGGGTCGAGCGGGGGTAACAAGGGAATAGAACGGTGGTCATCATTTAGTAGTTATATTTGGTGAAGAAAATAGGGTGAGGCGAACCCAACGTTGGAAGGGTGTTTTGTCACTATCATACAAGATGTCTAATGACATACAACCTCGTGTCATCATAAGACAGGGTTGTGCTCATCCACTTGCTGAGTATATCTATGGGCACTACCTATATAATCTTGGTGTTTGTTTGAAGTATAATTCTCAATTAGAGACAGTGGAGATAATGATAAGTCAAGAGAAGACTCACCATTAGGAAGAATATGATAGTAATCTTCTCGTTTTTTCTTTGGGGTCTATTGGGTCAACCAAGGATAATTCTGTGGCCATATGATATCTATCATAACCTAGACGCGTGGCCTCCCATGTACGAAGGTTTCCTTGAGCACTTCCCAAATATTCTAATTTCTAAAACAGTTTTTGACTATACCTTTATGTAAGGTGTTATTGTGAGGTGATGTCCACGGTTGGAACATGAGTCACATTTGGTATATATTTGTATCCAAACTCACAGCATATGTGTTGTTGTATTTTGCACGACAATTGTTGTAATAAAGTTGTAGTTGTTTTCTGTACCATGTATTTGACGACTCAGAATGGGTTGGATGGAATGGACCTATTTTGGGGTCGTCACATCTAATCCTTCATTTTTTTGGCCTTCCAGGAAGCACTTTAAGTTTTGGGGACAATAACTTCTCCTTGCCTGAAGGTTCCCACAGGTCTAGTCCATTTATACCTCTCAATGGAAACTGATAAGATGCCAAGTAAGCATCTCTTTTAAGCATTGCTGAGACATATTCCTCTGGTTCCTCCCTTTGCTCATAAATGGCAGCAACTGTATGTCTACAAGGGATACCATCAAGATCCCAAGCTCTGCAAGCACAAGTCCTGTTCACCAAACTAACTGTCCTACCTTCAAGTCCACCATCCCTTTTTACTTCATACCCCTCAAAACCATCCCACTTAGCTTCATAGCAAAAACTATCATTCTTTGCATCCTCTAATTTTTTTCTAATTCTAGGAGGCAGCACATCATCACTTCTCAGCATCATTGCCTTGTTTCTAACCAATCTCTCCATGATATGTTCTCTCATATCCTCAAGCATCTCAATTATTGGCTTTTGTCTTGCAGCAACTATCCAACCATTGAATGTTTCGGACAAATTGTTGGTACTGATATCACACTTGCATATGTCACTGAAGAAAGCTTTGCACCACTTTTTTGCATCTTGTTTTGACAACTGCTCATGTGCTTCTACACTTAACTGTTTCAGTTCTTCCATTTGATCCATGTAATGCTTCCTAGTTAAACACTTAGATATTTTCCAGAATGCAGTTTTCAACTCAAATCCTTTGTTCTTTTTCCTCCAATTTGCGTAGATGTGTCTAGCACAACATCTATGTTCAGCTTGAGGAACAATTGTCTTGATTGCAGTATCCAAACCCTACACAAAAACATGACTACATTAGCTATATATAACAAACATTTATAATATGGTAAACGAAAAATACAATAAAATGAAATTAAGTACCTTTTGTTGGTCTGTAATAACTGTGAGACCATATCCTCCACCAAGATAACCTAGATCATCCATTAAAATATGCAAAAACCAAGTCCAGCTGTCTGTGTTCTCAACCTCTACTACTGCCCAAGCAATGGGATACATTTGATTATTTGTATCCCTCCCAACTGCACATAACAACTCACCCTTGCATATTCCTTTGAGAAAACATCCATCAAGGCCAATTATTGGCCTACAACCTGCCAACCAGCCTCTTTTCAAAGCATCAAATCCTATATAAAATCTTTGAAATCTCCCTGGTTCCTCTGGTGACTGCCTATCTACTTTAATTTCAAATGTTGATCCTTTGTTAGCCCTCATCAATTCCTTCTCATAGTCCCATAACTGTCCATATATATCATCAATTGTTGCATAAGCACGCTTGAGTGCTATTTCTCTAGCCCTGTAGCACTGACTCAATGACACTCTAACTTTTAAATGCTTCTTCACATCCCATTGGAATTCTGAGAGTTTCCAAAATGGACAAGCTTTTATTTTATCATAATAGTGCTTGGCCAAAAACCTTGCATTTACTTGTCTATTTTTCTGTTTATTTGTGCACTTGTGAACATTGTTATAGCTTTTTACAGTAAAAGTGTTCTCATGTTTCAACACAGTTGCCCATAAATTCCAAGGACAACCCTCTGCACACTTCACTTGTACTTTATCCCTTGCATTTTTTAAAAACCATACATTATACTTTTTTCCAATTGCATATTGTTTCACTGCCTCTTTAAATTCTCTGTGGTTAGTAAATTTCATTCCAACAGAAAATTCAACATTTTTAATGTCAGTCTTTGGATTAAATTCAAGATGTTTTCTCTTTCTTATATTGGTTGGTATGACCTCATCATCTTCATTCTCACTTGTTTCAGGTGTGTGCAGCTCATCAGAATCTAAGTCAATTTCATCCCAGTTTTCAGCTTGTGCTCTTTGCCCACCTTCATCAACAGGTCTCTGCCCACCTTCATCATTAGGTCCCTGCCCAATTTCATCAACATCAACATGCTTATCATTTCCTCCTTCATTTCCCTCTTCATTTTCTTCTTCAGTATCTTCATCCATTTTTCTTCTTCTGTTCCTCTTTTTCTCACTTTTTTCCCTCTCTTTTGCTGCTCTCAAATTTTGCCTAGCAACAAGTAACTCTTCATCACTCTCAACTAACCAGTCACAATTACTACTTATATCAGAGTCTGTATCTCCTACTCCTTCATATTCTATATCCTTCTCATTATCAGTCTGAAGCACATCAACCTCAATCTCTTCTACTCCCTCATTATCAGTCTGTTCTTCAATGTTAACATATGTTAAAACTTCAACAAATCCCTCACTGTCATCATCAGTACTTACTATTTGTTCATGGTCATGGTCTGAGTATATCTCAACAACAGGGTTCTTCTTAGCATACTCACACATGTCAATAACACCTTTATCATAACCTACTGCCTTAAGCCCTTCTGCTAAACTTTGACCAGGAATAAGATAATATACATTTTTCATATTCTTGCTTCCAAGTACTGTTGAAACATAATCAATAATCCCAGGCCCAGTTATATAATCAGGATCATATTTACACAATTGACTAACAGTGCCTCCAACATAATCAACTATATCACCATTATTTATTAGTTTACCACCATGATTGTAAGACCCCAAATTTTATGAAATAAAAGTATTCAATTTTTCTATTCAGTAAATGGTTAAATTGATAAATGTTAGAGTTAAGGGTGATATATAAATTTTTTTCAAAATACACAAGTGGTTATAAAATATTCATTGTTGTCGGGGAATATTCGTTTGGTCGTGGAATATTCTTTCTGTCGGGAAATATTCGTACGACGGCGCAGCTATTTGTGGGCCCCATAACGAATAACTGTCGGATGAAGAAAACGACAAATTTGAGTTTTTACAAATAACGACGTAGTTGTTACCGTTAACACTGTTGGAATATCCGGTGGTTAAAATACAGTAATACGCGTTATTGCACAGTAGCACACGGTATTGCACAGTATTTTTGAAATTATTGATTCTTACGTAAGAAGGCACTACTCAATAATTGTTACAGTAATTACTGTTCAATATTTTATTTTATTGATTCAATAATTGCTGCGTTGATATTTTATATTATTGTTGTTTCAATAATTATTGTTGCACAGTATTTTCTATTATCAGATCAATAATTCATATTATTTGAATAATATTATTAGATAACATTATTGGCAATGTCTAGAAAGTTCTGTCTAAGGAGAGGTTTGGTCATCTAATTGCGCGCTAGTAAGGAGAAATCCTTATTGGAAAGCCCCCTCTTTCCTGGGAACGGCCTGGTTGTCATAAATGTGATTCTGTAATATTATTTGTGAATAATTAATTATTGATTCATATGATAAGGAAATATTTATTTTATGTGGATATAAATGAGGAATATATTTTTGTGGTTAAAAATGAAGGAGTTAATGTTGAGGTTTTTATCAGTATTTTTGTCGGAATGGAGGTATTAAAAATCAGGATTTTTGAGATATTTTGCGGGGATTATAATTTTTAATCCGACCGTTGGATCGTGGTAATTTTTGGATATGTTATACATATATAAGTTAAGTATATGTCCACAAATTTTGAACCGTTAAAAATGAACGTATGATTTGTTATGAATTTTAAGAGGTGGCTGATTCAGAAATCAGGTTATAAATTATTTTTGGTGGAAAATTCTAGAATTGGTGGGCCCCACTTGTGGTTGGTGAAGAAATGTGCTGAATTATATTTCAAATGTGGTGGGTGGGAATAGTAGTAGGTAAAGCCATCAGGTTGCAGGTCAAACCTACTAAAATTTTCCTATAAATAGAGGGCTAAGTTAGAATTAAAAATCACACCAGAAACAAGTTTTCTCTCTTTCTCTCTCTAGATTATTGAGTGTATTTTGTGAGTATTTAGATACTTTGAGAGTTTCTATTCATCAGAGCAAGTTTCTTTCAGCCTTATACCGGTATTCCGACCAGAAGTACTGATATCTTGAGGTAAGGGATATTATTTTCTTCTTAAATGATATTATTTTCTTCAATATCATTATGCTGAAATATTGATATGAGTTTTTATCAAATTTGGAACTTTTTGTGTCGGGGTTACTATTCACGTATACGGTACTATTCACGTATACGGCACTATTCACGAATACGACACTATTCACCGAAAAATAAAATTTTTCCTTTTTGTCCAAGATGTCTATTATGGTTACTATCTTTGATTGTATCCATGTTTTGATCTTTATTTTTGAATTCTGCTTCACAATTGATTATTATGAAGTATTATTGATCTTGGATAAACTGTTATACGAATCCCTACTATTTGTCCTTCTGTCTCATTGGATTCGTTCTCTTTAAGATATTTTTCATCATCCTCAGTCCTAAATGATGATATTAATGAATATCTTTGGCCTGTAGTGCAAAGATGTATGATTACTTGATGAATATCTTTGGCCTGTAGTGCAAAGATGAACAGGTGTTGAGATGAACATGACTGACAGGTGATACAAATGAATATCTTTGGCCTGTAGTGCAAAGATGAATATTTGGATAAAGATGATTATTAATTGATGTTACAGGGATAAAATATTGATGATGGACTTTTAAATCTTAGAAGATAGTAGAATTCTTTCTCTACTTGACTCTTCTAATGGTTTGCTGTTTCCGCTGCAGTTGTTGATCTAAAACTTGTTGTCGATTATATTCTATCAGATTTTTCCCTGTTGAAGACTAACGATAATTTGTTTGTATATTATCTTAGTCATAATATTCTTTACTGGGCTAGTTGAGCTCACCCTTTTCCTTTTTGTTCCATTTTTCTTCTCAGGAGGTGAGAACATAGCAGGATCTAGTCGGGGTATGGAGTGATGGTTCTAGAAAGATGTTTTAGCAGTCCTCACTATTTCTGTAAAATAGTGTTTGAATAATTGTTATGAGGATTTATTTGAGTGTGGATATTGTCTAGAAGACAATATTTGTATTTAAACTCACAGTATGTGTTGTCGTATTTTGCACGACAATTGTATTATTGAAGTTGTAGTTTGCTTTTTGTACCATGTATTTGGCGACTCAGAATGGGTTGGATGGATTGGACCTGTTTTGGGGGCGTCACAATGATGAAATCTTAAAGTAATGACATCCATTTCTGCATTAACCAAAAATATATAAATATTGTATATATATTTAACAAGTACTAAACATAAAGTAAATAAATGGGGACCTCACATGAGTTAGGGAGACAAAACTATGGGGAACTGAGGGGGAATACTACTTTACAGTTAGGAGACTACAGATTTGTAAGCAATACAAACATAAAGTCCAAATATAACACATATTCAAACCATAAACATAAACTTACTTCGCTATCTTTCGAAAGTAGTGACCGAAAGTGGGGACCGACAGTCAGGACCGACAGTGGGGACCGATGTTGTTTGTGGTGAACGCCGACTCAGCACATATTGCACATGCACGGTCCTTATTCGCTGGAATCGTGATGAAATCGTGCCGGAATGGGTGATTATCTTCAATTCTTCGCGCTTCGGTTAATCTAGGGTTTTTCTATCGAGAATTGGGGGAGAGGTGTGATCGAAGTGTTTGCTTGATTTCCTTCGGTCTGATCGGTTTGTTTTATTTTAATTAGGGCTTTTTAAGATATTGACAATTTTGCCCATGCTGTTAAAATGATTTGTTTATGTAATGTATATTAAATTATTTATTTGCCACGTAAGCTTGTTAAGACCCCACTTAAATTAGCCACATCAGCAATTGCTGACGTGGCGTGTTCAATTTGTTTAATTGAAAAAAATTGATAGTTTAATAACCTAATTGACAAAATTGAAAGGTGAATCACCGAAGTGGAATATGACCTATAGTTTAGAGTACTAATTCATATTTAAGCCTAATTATTTATACATATCTAAAACCTATGAGAATAAAAAAAGTCATTCAAGTTTAACAAACTTTATTGTACCCAAGACAAAGAGAACTTTCATTACCTGTCTTTACCTTAAATACCAAATATCATGGTTATACCAATTCACAGTTTATGTTTATAATTATGCCATTAAATTCATTTTTGCACTACAAGCCAAATATATTCAATTGTAACACCAATGGTCATGCCAATTAATAATCCATCTTTGCACTACGGGACAAAAATATATAATTATAAAATCAATAATCAACTGTCAATCTTTACACTACGGGCCAAATACATACAACTGTATAACCAATGGTCATGATTATACCAATACACAATTTCGGTCATGATTATACCATTACATAATTCATGGTCATAATCATACCAATCAACAGTTTATCTTTGTACTACGGGCCAAAGATAATTTAAGTCTGAGAATGATGACAATGATATATATAATGAATGGATAGAAATAATCAAAATAATAAAATAAAATAGATCTTAGGGATTTTTAACTTAATTATCTATAGTCCAAATTGTCAACATGATATCTAGAAAATCGATTAAAATTCTTGATAAAATACAAAGTTCAAGTAAATGTAAAGTTTCCGACTCAAATATAATAACTTAAAACTGAATAGAAATATTCTGATCAAGATATTTGATGAAACACAAACTATTAAGGGCATTCTAATCATTTCAGGACTTTTCACTATTTAATGATAAGCTCAAGAAACAAATAATAATATCTTACTATAATATGGAGTATGAAATAAAATGATATCCCTTCATGATAAAAATGATACCCCTTACCTTATTAGCACATTATTGGATTCTGCTTTCTATGAAATTGATAAACCTTGAACTATGCTTGCACTCTTTATCAACACTAGGAGTAACCTTACACTCAACAGAAATACTCACAATATTGTAGTAAAAGAATTTTATATTTTTAGTATAATGATGGTGTATTTTGTTTCTCATCTAAGCAATCTATTTATTCTGAAAATTGAGGAGACAACTAGCACACCCTTTTAGATAAAATAACCAAATGATGTATATAAAAATACAGGTAGTGAAATTTGTGGTCCCACGTAGAAAATTAAACCAACTTGTACACGTTTTAACAAATAGTAGAGTGTCGACAAATCCTGTCAGACTTACTTTTGTAAAAAAAATTAATTGAACAAACATTTGCATATCATACTTATTTTAATCAACACCCTTTTCAATCTTTGAACCATTATTTACAATTATTAACATAGATTCACAATACTGTCAACTGATCTAATTATATCATATTAAATAATATGAGTTACTGTGTGAAGCCCCCAAAATTAGGTATACATCACCCATCTTGGGTCGTCAGATACATAGTACAGAATACAAATACAACTTACTAATACAACTGTCGTGTACAATACGACAAAACATAAACTGTGAGTTTGAATACAAATATTATCTTCTAGAGAGTATTCATACTCAAAAGGAGTCCTCGTTACATTTATTAACACACCATTACATAGAATAGTGAGGACTACTAACTAATACTATCATTCGGACCATCACTCCGTTTCCCGACTTGCCCCAGCTACGTTCTCATTTCCTGAAGAGAACAGTGAAAGAAAGGGTGAGGTCAACTATCAACATGCATGCGATAGACCGCACAAACAGGTTATTCCAACAGAATAATAAATAATGAAACCAGGTCCGGTGTAAACGCACAGACAGGATATTCCGACAGAACAATAAATAATGGAACCAGGTCCGGCGTAAACGCACAGACAGGATATTCCGACAGAATAATAAATAATGGAACCAGGTCCGGTGTAAAACACACAAACAGGATGTTCTAACAGAATAATAACAAGACGGAACCAGGTCCGGTGTAAAACACACAGACAGGATGTTCCAACAGAATAATAATAAAAACGGAACCAGGTCCGGTGTAAAACACACAGACAGGATGCTCCAACAGAATAATAGAAGAATGTCACCAAGTATAGGGTAGACCGCGTATACAGGTTATTCCAACAGAATAATAAGAAATGGAATAACAACAGTTCTCTTCATGAATAAGAAAGAATAACACCCCTTACCGTTTTAAAGAAGAGCTGAAATAAGGAAGTAGTTAAGTAGCAGAATACTCTTCTTCTCTCTCTCTATAGTTTCTCTCTATAATTTCTCTCTCTAGAGTTCAGTGAATTCGTAAGAAATAATGAAGGAATGAGCTGCTATTTATAGAAAAATATAATGCATAGTAACTAATCCATGAACGGTCCAGATTGATTACTTTAATCTGACGGTCCATATTTAAAGAAAAATCTTTTAAATAAAATATAATATATTCTATTTATAGAATAACTTTAATAAAGTATTCTGTTTTATATAAAAAGATATTTCTGTTTTATTACGTTAATAATACGAATAAAACAAAACATCATTATCGCTAAATAATTCATATTATTAACTGACAATAATTGAATCAAACTGAGTGACTTCTCACATAAGCATTAATAATCAATACCGTGTGCTACTATGCAACCACACGTATTACTGTATTTTTACTACCGAGTAGTTCAACAGTAACAATGGTAAAACTTCTGCCGTTATTTTTAATAAAATATTTTTGTCGTTTTCTCAATCCGACAATAATTCCGTTGTGGGGTCCACCAACGATTGTGTCGTTGTACGAATATTCCCTGTTAAAACGAATATTTCCCGACCAATCGAATATTATATAACAACTTGCGTACTTTGCAAAATTTATAAATATTACCCACAACTATAACATTATATCAAATTAACTCCATAATATTCAAAAATGATATTTATAGAAAATTCATCTTTATTTATAAAATTTGGGGTCTTACAACCTCCCCTTCTTATGAAATTTTGCCCTCGAAATTAGGGTACGTACCTGGTATGTCGAAGAGATAAGGATACATTGATTTCATTTCAGATTCTAACTCCCAAGTCATTTCCTCAACATCGTGGTTTCTCCACAAAACTTTGACTTGAGGTATAACCTTGGAGTGTAGAATATGTTCCTTCTTATCCAAGATTTGAACAGGAACTTCTTCATACGTCAAATCCTCCGCTATTTCGTCTGGTTCAAACTCAATAATGTGTTTCGGGTCTTCCACATATTTGCGTAACATGGATATGTGAAAAATGTTATGAACACGAGACATACTTGGCGGTAAAGCGAGTCTATAAGCCACAGTTCCTACTCGATCGAGGATTAAAAATGGACCGATGAATCGAGGATTGAGCTTTCCTCTCTTTCCAAATCTCGTAACTCCTTTCCATGGAGCAACACGTAAGAACACATGATCTCCTACATCAAATTCCACGTGCTTTCGATGAAGATCAGCATAACTCTTTTGTCGATCTTGTGAGGTTTTTATACGTTGTCGGATCGTTTGAATCTTTTCTGTAGTCATACGTACCAACTCCGGTCCCAACAACGTTGCTTCACCCACCTCATCTCAGCATACTGGAGAACGATATTTTCTTCCATACAATGCTTCGAATGGAGCCATGCCAATACTTGCTTGATAACTGTTGTTGTAGGAAAACTCCACCAATGGTAAGAACTTGTCCCAACTTCCCTTGAAGTCAAAGACACAGAGTCTTAATAGATCTTCAAGAGTTTGAATAGTCCTCTCTGATTGTCCGTCCATCTGAGGATGATATGCTGAACTAAATCGTAAATCCGTGCCCATAGCTTTTTGTAAACTAACCCAAAATTGTGAAGTGAATCTTGGGTCTCGATCAGAAACTATGGATACTAGCATACCATGCAGTCTTACAATCTCGTTTATGTACATACGAGCAAGACGTGCAAGTGTATAAGTTTCTCGTATCGGTAAAAAATGAGCAGACTTGGTCAATCTATCAACAATGACCCAAATCGCATCAATACCTTGAGAAACCCTAGGAAGACCGGTAACGAAATTCATGGTAATGTGCTCCCACTTCCATTCTGGAATTTTAAGTGGTTGCAATGGACCTTTTGGTACTTGATGCTCCGCTTTGACTCGTTGACAAGTTAGACACCTTGAGATAAACAACGCTATCTCTCTCTTCATATTGCTCCACCAAAATGTATGACGAAGATCATGATACATTTTGGTACTTCCAGGATGGATTGCAAACGGTATGTTGTGCGCCTCCATCATGATTTCATACTTTAAATCAGGGTTGTTAGGAACACAAAGTCTAGAGTTGACTCGAAGTATTCTTTCTTCATCGATTCTTGCTTCCGGCATAGCACCTTCTTGCACTTTCTTCCTTATACGCATCAGCTCCAGGTCTGTAGCTTGAGCAGCTTTAACTTTATCGATTAAAGTCGGTTCTACTCGTATATTCGCCATCATCACATGGGTCCCTGGAGTCTTTAACTCTATCTCCATCCTTTGCAAATCACACAAAATGGGCCTTTGTGTTGACAATATCGTACTCGTACTTGCATATGATCTTCTACTCAATGCGTCAGCTACCACGTTCGCTTTTCCAGGATGGTATTGAATGGTATTATCATAATCTTTCAACAGTTCAAGCCAACGTCGTTGTCGCATGTTGAGTTCCTTTTGAGTGAAGAAATATTTTGTAAGACCCCGAATTTTATGAAATAAAAGTATTCAATTTTTTTTATAATTACAATTCAGTAAATGGTTAAATTGATAAAAGTTTAAAGTTATGAGTGAAATACGATTTTTTTTCAAAATAAGCAAGTGGTTATAAAATAATCATTGTTGTCGGGGAATATTCGTTTAGGTCGTGGAATATTCTTTCTGTCGGGGAATATTCGTACGACGGCGCAGCTATTTGTGGGCCCCATAATGAATAACTGTCTGGTGAAGAAAACGACAAATTTGAGTTTTTATAAATAACGGCGTAGTTGTTACCGTTAACACTGTTGGAATACCCGGTGGATAAAATACAGTAATACGCGTTATTGCACAGTAGCACACGGTATTGCATAGTATTTTTGAAATTATTGATTCTTACGTAAGAAGGCACTACTCAATAATTGTTACAGTAATTACTGTTCAATATTTTATTTTATTGATTCAATAATTGCTGCGTTGATATTTTATATTATTGTTGTTTCAATAATTGTTGCTGCACAGTATTTTCTATTATCAGATCAATAATTCATATTATTTAAATAATATTATTAGATAGCATTATTGGCAATGACTAGAAAGTTCTGTCTAAGGAGAGGTTTGGTCATCTAATTGCGCGCTAGTAAGGAGAAATCCTTATTGGAAAGCCCCCTCTTTCCTGGGAACGGCCTGGTTGTCATAAATGTGATTCTGTAATATTATTTGTGAATAATTAATTATTGATTCATATGATAAGAAAATATTTATTTTATGTGGATATAAATGAGGGATATATTTTTGTGGTTAAAAATGAAGGAGTTAATGTTGAGGTTTTTATCCGTATTTTTGTCGGAATGGAGGTATTAAAAATCAGGGTTTTTGAGATATTTTGCGGGGGTTATAATTTTTAATCCGACCGTTGGATCGTGGTAATTTTTGGATATGTTATACATATATAAGTTGAGTATATGCCCACAAATTTTGAACCGTTAAAAATGAACGTATGATTTATTATGAATTTTACGAGATGACTGGTTCAGAAATTGTTGAATTTTTAGAGTTTATCATTTTGGTGGAAAATTTTAGAATTGGTGGGCCCCACTTGTGGTTGGTGAAGAAATGTGCTGAATTATATTTCAAATGTGGTGGGTGGGAATAGTAGCAGGTAAAGCCATCAGGTTGCAGGTCAAACCTACCAAAATTTTCCTATAAATAGAGGGCTAAGTTAGAATGGAAAATCACACCAGAAACATAAGCTTTCTCTCTTTCTCTCTCTATATTATGAAGCATATTTTGTGAGTTTTTAGATACTTGATGAGTTGCTATTCATCAGTGCAAGTTTCCTTCAGCATCATATCCGATATCCAGTCAGAAGTACTGCTCTTTTGAGGTAAGGGATAGTAAGGGATAGTAAGGGATAGTAAGGGATTTTAAGGGTTGTTATGTTTTTCAGTTTCGTAATTTTTATGACCTTCAAAAATTATGGAAAAATTTGAAATGATATTTTGATGAGTTTTATTGATTGTGTCCAAAAATGGTGATTTTTGGATGTATAGATTAAGAGTTATGAATTTTACGGGAAAAGACTATTTTAAAAGTAACCGTTTATAATTCCTTGTGGTTAACTCTAAAATTGATGAAATTTTTATTGGGAGTACATGTGTATGATAGAAGTATACTTTGTAAATTTCAGAATTTTTGGACAAAACTATAATTTTTGATAAATGTCTAAATATTCGGTGGTTTTGGCCATATGAAAAATAGTAAATGAGTTTTAAAAATTCTGAGAAAAATATATGTTCAATATGGGACTATATTATGCTAAATCCCAGAAAAGAAATATTTTTGGAACTGATTTGATATTTTTCATGAAAATGGACTAGTTATGAGTAAATGAATTAAATATGTTTTGTGAGGAAAGAAAATTGAAAAATAGGATTTTATGGCTTGAGAATCCTATATGAGGTATATGCAGATTTTTGATGAGGGTTTTTGGTTATTGGTGATGAAATATTATGAGTTTGGCATTTTAAGATGATTAAATGCATTATTTAGTAAGTGTAAACAATTTAAATAAATTGTTTATAAGCTTAAGAAATGTTATTCTTTCAATATCATTATACCGAAATATTGGTATGGATTTTATTGTGGAATTTCTATCTTTTTGTGTCGGGTTTACTATTCACGAGTTACTATTTATGAGTTACTATTATATATGACATTTTTATAACCCTGATGTTGAAATTCTCTTTCACTGGAGTGTAAAGATGGGTAGATTATTGGTATGATCATGACTAGGGTTCTCTTTGGCCTGTAGTGCAAAGTTGAATTGTGACTGGTATGATCATGACCATTGAATTTATAATTGAATATCTTAAGCTTAAGTGCAAAGGTGAATTGATCAACATGGTTATAATTATTGTTTATATAAATTCTAAAATGATTATAATTCTTTGAGATATTAATATATTTGGCATGTAGTACAAATATGAACTGTTGATGAATATATTTGGCCTGTAGTGCAAATATGAACTGTTGATGAATATCTTTGGCCTGTAGTGCAAAGATGATATGTTGTTGAATATCTTTGGCCTGTAGTGCAAAGATGAACTGTTGTTGAATATCTTTGGCCAGTAGTGCAAAGATAAACTGTTGACGAATATCTTTGGCCCGTAGTGCAAAGATGGATTTGTTAGTATGATTATAAACAGGAATTGTGATTTGGTATAACCATGATCTTTGATGTTTCAGGTAAAGACATGTGATGAAAATATTCTTCGTCCTGGGTGCGAAGAAAAATTTATAGTCACAATTATGATTATGAGTTATTCATATGATTGTGGAAAGGAACTGTTGAGTGATGTTACATGGATAAAATATTGTTGTGGATTTTTAACATGGAGAAGATAATAGACTTTATAGTCTATTTGACTCTTCTAATGGATTGCTCGTTCCGCTGCAACTATGGTTGAAATTTTTATCATTTACCATATGTTCTAAATCTCTGATTTATTATTGATGAAGGCTATTGATAATTTAATTATCTTTAGTCATGATATTCTTTACTGAGCTAGTTGTGCTCACCCTTTTGCTTCACAATTCCTTTCAGGTAATAAGAGTGTAGCTGGGTCGAGCGGGGGTAACAAGGGAATAGAACGGTGGTCATCATTTAGTAGTTATATTTGGTGAAGAAAATAGGGTGAGGCGAACCCAACGTTGGAAGGGTGTTTTGTCACTATCATACAAGATGTCTAATGACATACAACCTCGTGTCATCATAAGACAGGGTTGTGCTCATCCACTTGCTGAGTATATCTATGGGCACTACCTATATAATCTTGGTGTTTGTTTGAAGTATAATTCTCAATTAGAGACAGTGGAGATAATGATAAGTCAAGAGAAGACTCACCATTAGGAAGAATATGATAGTAATCTTCTCGTTTTTCTTTGGGGTCTATTGGGTCAACCAAGGATAATTCTGTGGCCATATGATATCTATCATAACCTAGACGCGTGGCCTCCCATGTACGAAGGTTTCCTTGAGCACTTCCCAAAGATTCTAGTTTCTAAAACAGTTTTTGACTGTACCTTTATGTAAGGTATCTTTGTGAGGTGCTGATACATGATGGTGTCCAATGTCACATTTGGTATATATTTGTATCCAAACTCACAGCATATGTGTTGTTGTATTTTACACGACAATTGTTGTAATAAAGTTGTAGTTGTTTTTTTGTACCATGTATTTGACGACTCAGAATGGGTTGGATGGAATGGACCTATTTTGGGGTCGTTACATTTGGTATCAGAGCTTGGGGATATGATCTCTGGCGGAGATCGGGGAATACAACTAGGAGGGGAGAGATGAGTAAATCCTTCGCTAGTGTGTCCTACCTAAGCTTATTTGTTGGTCAGTCATAATATTGGGATATTATGTGATATGTTAATTTGTTAAATTAACCCTTGTTTTGAAGCTGTATTCTAGAATGATATATGAAATACAGGAGATGAGCAATGGAGAAATTATGATGACTGGGAAGATGGAATCTGAAATGAAAGGAATGTATTCTCAATTCTTTGAAATACCAGGTACGTAAATTTCGAGGACGAAATTTTATAAGGAGGGGAGATTGTAAGACCCCGAATTTTATGAAATAAAAGTATTCAATTTTTTTTATAATTACAATTCAGTAAATGGTTAAATTGATAAAAGTTTAAAGTTATGAGTGAAATACGATTTTTTTTCAAAATAAGCAAGTGGTTATAAAATAATCATTGTTGTCGGGGAATATTCGTTTAGGTCGTGGAATATTCTTTCTGTCGGGGAATATTCGTACGACGGCGCAGCTATTTGTGGGCCCCATAATGAATAACTGTCTGGTGAAGAAAACGACAAATTTGAGTTTTTATAAATAACGGCGTAGTTGTTACCGTTAACACTGTTGGAATACCCGGTGGATAAAATACAGTAATACGCGTTATTGCACAGTAGCACACGGTATTGCATAGTATTTTTGAAATTATTGATTCTTACGTAAGAAGGCACTACTCAATAATTGTTACAGTAATTACTGTTCAATATTTTATTTTATTGATTCAATAATTGCTGCGTTGATATTTTATATTATTGTTGTTTCAATAATTGTTGCTGCACAGTATTTTCTATTATCAGATCAATAATTCATATTATTTAAATAATATTATTAGATAGCATTATTGGCAATGACTAGAAAGTTCTGTCTAAGGAGAGGTTTGGTCATCTAATTGCGCGCTAGTAAGGAGAAATCCTTATTGGAAAGCCCCCTCTTTCCTGGGAACGGCCTGGTTGTCATAAATGTGATTCTGTAATATTATTTGTGAATAATTAATTATTGATTCATATGATAAGAAAATATTTATTTTATGTGGATATAAATGAGGGATATATTTTTGTGGTTAAAAATGAAGGAGTTAATGTTGAGGTTTTTATCCGTATTTTTGTCGGAATGGAGGTATTAAAAATCAGGGTTTTTGAGATATTTTGCGGGGGTTATAATTTTTAATCCGACCGTTGGATCGTGGTAATTTTTGGATATGTTATACATATATAAGTTGAGTATATGCCCACAAATTTTGAACCGTTAAAAATGAACGTATGATTTATTATGAATTTTACGAGATGACTGGTTCAGAAATTGTTGAATTTTCAGAGTTTATCATTTTGGTGGAAAATTCTAGAATTGGTGGGCCCCACTTGTGGTTGGTGAAGAAATGTGCTGAATTATATTTCAAATGTGGTGGGTGGGAATAGTAGCAGGTAAAGCCATCAGGTTGCAGGTCAAACCTACCAAAATTTTCCTATAAATAGAGGGCTAAGTTAGAATGGAAAATCACACCAGAAACATAAGCTTTCTCTCTTTCTCTCTCTATATTATGAAGCATATTTTGTGAGTTTTTAGATACTTGATGAGTTGCTATTCATCAGTGCAAGTTTCCTTCAGCATCATATCCGATATCCAGT
This sequence comes from Panax notoginseng, assembly GCA_016801055.1. NCBI lineage: Eukaryota > Viridiplantae > Streptophyta > Magnoliopsida > Apiales > Araliaceae > Panax > Panax notoginseng. The sequence goes on along the minus strand of CM029018.1, from coordinate 5,149,366 downwards.
CAGAAGTACTGCTCTTTTGAGGTAAGGGATAGTAAGGGATAGTAAGGGATTTTAAGGGTTGTTATGTTTTTCAGTTTCGTAATTTTTATGACCTTCAAAAATTATGGAAAAATTTGAAATGATATTTTGATGAGTTTTATTGATTGTGTCCAAAAATGGTGATTTTTGGATGTATAGATTAAGAGTTATGAATTTTACGGGAAAAGACTATTTTAAAAGTAACCGTTTATAATTCCTTGTGGTTAACTCTAAAATTGATGAAATTTTTATTGGGAGTACATGTGTATGATAGAAGTATACTCTGTAAATTTCAGAATTTTTGGACAAAACTATAATTTTTGATAAATGTCTAAATATTCGGTGGTTTTGGCCATATGAAAAATAGTAAATGAGTTTTAAAAATTCTGAGAAAAATATATGTTCAATATGGGACTATATTATGCTAAATCCCAGAAAAGAAATATTTTTGGAACTGATTTGATATTTTTCATGAAAATGGACTAGTTATGAGTAAATGAATTAAATATGTTTTGTGAGGAAAGAAAATTGAAAAATAGGATTTTATGGCTTGAGAATCCTATATGAGGTATATGCAGATTTTTGATGAGGGTTTTTGGTTATTGGTGATGAAATATTATGAGTTTGGCATTTTAAGATGATTAAATGCATTATTTAGTAAGTGTAAACAATTTAAATAAATTGTTTATAAGCTTAAGAAATGTTATTCTTTCAATATCATTATACCGAAATATTGGTATGGATTTTATTGTGGAATTTCTATCTTTTTGTGTCGGGTTTACTATTCACGAGTTACTATTTATGAGTTACTATTATATATGACATTTTTATAACCCTGATGTTGAAATTCTCTTTCACTGGAGTGTAAAGATGGGTAGATTATTGGTATGATCATGACTAGGGTTCTCTTTGGCCTGTAGTGCAAAGTTGAATTGTGACTGGTATGATCATGACCATTGAATTTATAATTGAATATCTTAAGCTTAAGTGCAAAGGTGAATTGATCAACATGGTTATAATTATTGTTTATATAAATTCTAAATGATTATAATTCTTTGAGATATTAATATATTTGGCATGTAGTACAAATATGAACTGTTGATGAATATATTTGGCCTGTAGTGCAAATATGAACTGTTGATGAATATCTTTGGCCTGTAGTGCAAAGATGATATGTTGTTGAATATCTTTGGCCTGTAGTGCAAAGATGAACTGTTGTTGAATATCTTTGGCCAGTAGTGCAAAGATAAACTGTTGACGAATATCTTTGGCCCGTAGTGCAAAGATGGATTTGTTAGTATGATTATAAACAGGAATTGTGATTTGGTATAACCATGATCTTTGATGTTTCAGGTAAAGACATGTGATGAAAATATTCTTCGTCCTGGGTGCGAAGAAAAATTTATAGTCACAATTATGATTATGAGTTATTCATATGATTGTGGAAAGGAACTGTTGAGTGATGTTACATGGATAAAATATTGTTGGTGGATTTTTAACATGGAGAAGATAATAGACTTTATAGTCTATTTGACTCTTCTAATGGATTGCTCGTTCCGCTGCAACTATGGTTGAAATTTTTATCATTTACCATATGTTCTAAATCTCTGATTTATTATTGATGAAGGCTATTGATAATTTAATTATCTTTAGTCATGATATTCTTTACTGAGCTAGTTGTGCTCACCCTTTTGCTTCACAATTCCTTTCAGGTAATAAGAGTGTAGCTGGGTCGAGCGGGGGTAACAAGGGAATAGAACGGTGGTCATCATTTAGTAGTTATATTTGGTGAAGAAAATAGGGTGAGGCGAACCCAACGTTGGAAGGGTGTTTTGTCACTATCATACAAGATGTCTAATGACATACAACCTCGTGTCATCATAAGACAGGGTTGTGCTCATCCACTTGCTGAGTATATCTATGGGCACTACCTATATAATCTTGGTGTTTGTTTGAAGTATAATTCTCAATTAGAGACAGTGGAGATAATGATAAGTCAAGAGAAGACTCACCATTAGGAAGAATATGATAGTAATCTTCTCGTTTTTCTTTGGGGTCTATTGGGTCAACCAAGGATAATTCTGTGGCCATATGATATCTATCATAACCTAGACGCGTGGCCTCCCATGTACGAAGGTTTCCTTGAGCACTTCCCAAAGATTCTAGTTTCTAAAACAGTTTTTGACTGTACCTTTATGTAAGGTACCTTTGTGAGGTGCTGATACATGATGGTGTCCAATGTCACATTTGGTATATATTTGTATCCAAACTCACAGCATATGTGTTGTTGTATTTTACACGACAATTGTTGTAATAAAGTTGTAGTTGTTTTTTTGTACCATGTATTTGACGACTCAGAATGGGTTGGATGGAATGGACCTATTTTGGGGTCGTTACATATTTCAGACTTTTATGATCCGTAAAGATCTCCACCTTCTCTCCATACAAGTAATGCCTCCAAATTTTAAGTGCAAAGACAACAACTGCCAACTCTAGATCATGAGTAGGATAATTCCTCTCATATTCCTTGAGTTATCTTGATGCATAGACTATGACTTTTCCATGTTGCATGAGAACACATCCCAACCCTTTGCTCGAAGCATCAATGTAGATGACAAATCCCTTCGAGCCAGATGGTATTGTTAGAACAGGTGCTGAAATGAGTCTCCTCTTAAGTTCTTAAACTCTGCTCACATTCTTCGCTCCAACCGAACTTTGTATCTTTCCGAGTCAGCTGAGTTAATGGAGTAGCGATTCGAGAAAATTCTTCCACGAATCTACGATAATAACCAGCCAAACCAAGAAAGCTACGTACTTCGGTCACTGATTTAGGTTGCTCCCAGCTTTGAATAGCTTCAATCTTTGCCGGGTCAACCGATATTCCACGACTTGATACTACGTGCCCAAGGAATGCTACCTCTTCCAGCCAGAACTCGCATTTCTTCAACTTGGCATAAAGTTTGTATTCACGAAGCTTTTGGAGTACCAACCTCAAGTGTTGCTCATGATCTTCACGGCTTTTGGAATAAACAAGGATGTCATCGATAAAGACGACCACAAAGTAATCCAAATATTCCTTGAATACTCTGTTCATCATATCCATGAAGGCAGCAGGAGCATTAGTCAATCCAAAAGACATAACTAAGAATTCATAATGCCCATACCGAGTTCTGAAGGCAGTCTTTGGAATATTCTCAGCTCTAACCTTCAGCTGATGATATCCAGAACGAAGATCGATCTTTGAAAAGAATTGTGCTCCTTGCAACTGGTCAAACAGGTCATCAATACGTGGCAATGGGTACCTATTTTTGATGGTGACATGATTCAACTCCCGATAATCAATACAAAGTCGCATACTTCCATCTTTCTTCTTCACGAACAGAACAGGAGCACCCCAAGGAGAAGTACTAGGACGAATAAAACCAATGTCTAACAATTCCTGCAGTTGGGTCTTTAACTCCTGAAGTTCAATAGGAGCCATTCGATATGGGGCTTTGGAAATGGGTTTTGTACCGGGTTCAAGGTCGATACAAAATTCAATTTCACGCTCTGGGGGTAGGCCAGGAAGTTCTTCGGGAAATACGTCAGGAAATTTATTAACAACAGAAATATCATTCAAAGCTGACGTATTTTTGTTTAGATCTGTGACATGGGCTAAGAAAGCTTGACATCCGATTTTCAATAAACGAATAGCTTTATGGCTTGAGATGACAGCGATTGATTTTAATGGTTTGGTTGCTTGAATTCGCATAATAGGTCGATTAGGAATATGAAAGCTAACAACCTTACGAAAACAATCAATTTTTGCATGATAAGTAGTTAACCAATCAATCCCTAGAATCACGTCAAATGCAAGTATTTTTAATGAAATAAGATCGACAGGTAATGTGTGGGTACCAACTTGAACCAAACAAGACTTATAAACCGTGGATGTAATGAAGGTTTCTCCCAATGGAGTTTCAACTGCTAAGTCAAAGTCTAATTTCTCCGGAATCAAATTTAATCGATGAGCGCAAGTAGGAGAAATAAAAGAATGGGTAGAACCGGTATCAAATAAAGTATAGACTTCGTTAGAGTTTATGATAAGCTTACCCGTGATGACCTCATTCGGGTTCCTTGCTCTCTGGGAGTTCACAACAAACGCTCTCCCTTGCACAACCGGTTTTGACTTTTCTGGGAGGGCCTTTGGTGCCTCCATCCTAGCTGAATTTGTCTTCGGTAAACGACAAAATCGGGCTAAATGACCTTCTCTTCCACAATTATAACATGCTTTGGACGGCATCGCGCAGTTTGGACTGATGTGTCCCTCCCCTCCGCATTTGAAACATATGATAGGTGGTCGTTCTCCTCCCTTAACGACAGGTGCTGGTGCTGACGTCTTTCCATCATTGTTGAATCTCCTCTTCTTGAAATGCCCATTCTTATTATTTTGGCCCTGATTACCACCGAAGTGGTTACCATTTCTGGCCTGTTGATTCCCTCCACGCTTGTTGTCACTGCTTCGATGACTGCTCTCACTGGTATTATCATTTTGCCGGCTGCTCTCTTTTGGTTGCGTTATCTCGTTATCGCGCTCCACCAACTGAGCCCTATTTACAACATCTGAATACAAATACAGTTTATGAGAAACAAGATGTTGACGTATCTCCGGCTTCAAACCTCTTAAAAACATCCGCGTCATTCTTTCTTCATTATCCACCAGGTGGGACGCAAACCGGGATAACTCCGCAAATTTTGCCTCGCACTGCGACACGGTCATATTATTCTGCTCCAATTTGATGAACTCCACCTCCTTCATGTGACGAATACTCTCGGGAAAGTATTTGTCGTTAAACAGATCTTGGAACTTCTCCCAAGACATCTTCAGTGCGGCAGGTTGAGTACGCTTTATCGATTCCCACCAGTAATCTGCCTCTCCTCGCAACATAAAGGCGGCAAAGGGAACCTTTTGCTCCTCGGAGCAACCCAAGACATCAAATATCTTGGTGATCTGCTTTATCCATGTTTCAGCTACAAGTGGTTTGGGTTCTCCCTTAAACTCCGGTGGTCCCAGCTCCTTAAACTGTTTAGCGGTGACCGCCAGAGAGTTTCCAGTATTTCCACCTACGTTGTGGACAGGAGCCGCTTTCACCTGTTGTTGCATGAATTGCATAAAACCTCTGAACATTTGATCATTCATCATTTGGTCAGTGTTATTGTTTGCATGAGGATTGACACCTTCCTGATGCACATTATCCTGATTATTGATATGTGGTGAATCAACAGTCGTCTGTGCTCCATTGCTATTCTCAACATTCTCGGATGCCATTTTCAGATACTGCCACAAAATAAAAATTAATTGATATGTCATATATTATCCTTATATTATGACCGACCAATTAAATACCATGCAAATAAACTTAGGTATGTCATACTAGCGAAGGAATTCCCCGTCTCTCCCCTCCTAGTTCTATTCTCACATCTTAGCCAGGGATCATATCCCTAAGCTCTGATACCAACTGTGACGCCCCCAAAATTAGGTATACATCACCCATCTTGGGTCGTCAGATACATAGTACAGAATACAAATACAACTGATTAATACAACTGTCGTGTACAATACGACAAAACATAAACTGTGAGTTTGAATACAAATATTATCTTCTAGAGAGTATTCATACTCAAAAGGAGTCCTCATTACATTTATTAACACACCATTACATAGAATAGTGAGGACTACTAACTAATACTATCATTCGGACCATCACTCCGTTCCCCGACTTGCCCCAGCTACGTTCTCATTTCCTGAAGAGAACAGTGAAAGAAAGGGTGAGCTCAACTAGCCCAGTAAGAAATATTATGACTAAGATAATGCAGAATAAATTATCATTAGCCTTCAACAATGTTAAACTGATAAAATATAATAGACATCAAGTTTAACTGTAGCGGAACAAGCAATCCATTAAAAGAGTCAAGTAGAAAATAAACTCTACTATCTTTTATGATTTAAACGGTTTTTCAACACTGTTATCGCTGTGACTCAGCTTAATAAAATAATCCACATCATCGAATCACCCCTGCACTACGGCCAAGGATATTCGTGTATTCATTAATGGTCATGATCATGCCAACAACTGTCCATCAATGCACTACGGGCCAATGATGACTTTTACCACATCATTTGTAATATTACGGTCATGATTATACCGAATAATCCCTGGTCATAATCATACCAAGTCCATCTATGCACTACAGACCACAATAAAGGTAGAAATTCCACAATAAAATCCATACCAGTATTTCGGTATAATGATATTGAAAGAATAATATTTCTTAAGCTTATAAACAATTTATTTAAATTGTTTACACTTTACTAAATAATACATTTAATCATTCTAAAATACCAAACTCATAAGATTTTATCACCAATAATCAAAACCCTCATCAAAAATCTGCATATACCTCATATAGGATTCTCAAGCCATAAAATCCTATTTTCCAATTTTCTTACTTCACATAACATATTTAATTCATTTACTCATAACTAGTCCATTTTCATGAAAAATACCAAATCAGTTCCAAAAATATTTCTTTTCTGGGATTTAGCATAATATAGTCCCATATTGAACATATATTTTTCTCAGAATTTTTAAAACTCATTTACTATTTTTCATATGGCCAAAACCACCGAATATTTAGACATTTATCAAAAATTGTACTTTTGTCCAAAAATTCTGAAATTTACAGAGTATACTTCTATCATACACATGTACTCCCAATAAAAATTTCATCAATTTTGGAGTTAACCACAAGGAATTATAAGCGGTTACTTTTAAAATAGTCTTTTCCCGTAAGATTCATAACTCTTAATCTATACATTCAAAAATCACCATTTTTGGACACAATCAATAAAACTCATCAAAATATCATTTCAAATTTTTCCATAATTTTTTGAAGATCAGAAAAATTACGAAACTGAAAATCATAACAACCCTTAAAATCCTTTAATATCCCTTACTATCTCTTACTATCCCTTACCTCAAAAGTGCAGTATTTCTGACTGGAATGCAAAGCCGAAGGAAACTTGTACTGATGAATAGCAACTCACCAAGTATCTAAAAACTCACAAAATATGCTTCATAATATAGAGAGAGAAAGAGAGAAAACTTGTTTCTGGTGTGTTTTTCAATTCTAACTTAGACCTCTATTTATAGGAAAATTTTAGTAGGTTTGACCTGCAACCTGATGGCTTTACCTGCTACTATTCCCACCCACCACATTTGAAATATAATTCAGCACATTTCTTCACCAACCACAAGTGGGGCCCACCAATTCTAGAATTTTCTACCAAAATGATAAACTCTGAAAATTCAACAATTTCTGTACCAGTCATCTCGTAAAATTCATAATAAATCATACGTTCATTTTTAACGGTTCAAAATTTGTGGACATATACTCAACTTATATATGTATAACATATCCAAAAATTACCACGATCCAACGGTCGGATTAAAAATTATAACCTCCGCAAAATATCTCAAAAACCCTGATTTTTAATACCTCCATTCCGACAAAAATACGGATAAAAATCTCAACATTAACTCCTTCATTTTTTTTAACAACAAAAATATATCCCTCATTTATATCCACATAAAATAAATATTTTCTTATCATATGAATCAATAATTAATTATTCACAAATAATATTACAGAATCACATTTATGACAACCAGGCCGTTCCCAGGAAAGAGGGGGCTTTCCTGTAAGACCCCGAATTTTATGAAATAAAAGTATTCAATTTTTCTTATAATTACAATTCAGTAAATGGTTAAATTGATAAAAAGTTAAAGTTATGGGTGAAATATGAATTTTTTTCTAAATAAGCAAGTGGCTATAAAATAATCATTGTTGTCGGGGAATATTCGTTTGGTCGTGGAATATTCTTTCTGTCGGGGAATATTCGTACGACGGCGCAGCTATTTGTGGGCCCCATAACGAATAACTGTCGGGTGAAGAAAACGACAAATTTAAGTTTTTACAAATAACGGCGTAGTTGTTATCGTTAACACTGTTGGAATACCCGGTGGTTAAAATACAGTAATACGCGTTATTACACAGTAGCACACGGTATTGCATAGTATTTTTAAAATTATTGATTCTTACGTAAGAAGGCACTACTCAATAATTGTTACAGTAATTACTGTTCAATATTTTATTTTATTGATTCAATAATTGCTACGTTGAAATTTTATATTATTGTTATTTCAATAATTGTTGCTGCACATTATTTTCTATTACCAGATCAATAATTCATATTATTTAAATAATATTATTAGATAGCATTATTGACAATGTCTAGAAAGTTCTGTCTAAGGAGAGGTTTGGTCATTTAATTGCGCGCCAGTAAGGAGAAATTCTTATTGGAAAGCCCCCTCTTTCCTGGGAACGGCCTGGTTGTCATAAATGTGATTCTGTAATATTATTTGTGATTCATATGATAAGAAAATATTTATTTTATGTGGATATAAATGAGGGATATATTTTTGTGGTTAAAAATGAAGGAGTTAATGTTGAGGTGTTTTATCTGTATTTTTGTCGGAACGGAGGTATTGAAAATCAAATTAGGGTTTTTGAGATATTTTGCGAGGGTTATAATTTTTAATCCGACCGTTGGATCGTGGTAATTTTTGGATATGTTATACATATATAAGTTGAGTATATGTCCACAAATTTTGAACCGTTAAAAATGAACGTACGATTTATTATGAATTTTACGAGATGACTGGTTCGGAAATTGTTGAATTTTCAGAGTTTATCATTTTGGTAGAAAATTCTAGAATTGGTGGGCCCCACTTGTGGTTGGTGAAGAAATATGCTGAATTATATTTCAAATGTGGTGGGTGAGAATAGTAGCAGGTAAAGCCATCAGGTTGCAGGTCAAGCCTACTAAAATTTTCCTATAAATAGAGGGCTAAGTTAGAATTGAAAATCACACCAGAAACATAAGCTTTCTCTCTTTCTCTCTCTATATTATGAAGCATATTTTGTGAGTATTTAGATACTTTGAGAGTTGCTATTCAGTGCAAGTTTCCTTCGGCTTTGTATTCCAGTCAGAAATACTGCACTTTTGAGGTAAGGGATTGTAAGGGATAGTAAGGGATTTTAAGGGTTGTTATGATTTTCAGTTTCGTAATTTTTTTAATCTTCAAAAATTCTGAAAAAATTTGAAATGATATTTTGATGAGTTTTATTGATTGTGTCCAAAAATGGTGATTTTTGGATGTATAGATTAAGAGTTATGAATTTTACGGGAAAAGACTATTTTAAAAGTAACCGCTTATAACTCCTTGTGGTTAACTCCAAAATTGATGAAATTTTTATTGGAAGTATATCTATATAATATCAGTGTACTCTGTGAATTTTAAAATTTTTGGATAAAAGTACAATTTATGATAAATGTCTAAATATTCGGCGGTTTTGGCCATATAAAAAATAGTAAATGAGTTTTAAAAATTCCGAGAAAAATATATGTTCAATATGGGACTATATTCTGCTAAATCCCAGAAAAGAAATATTTTTGGAACTGATTTGGTATTTTTTATGAAAATGGACTAGTTATGAGTAAATGAATTAAATATGTTATGTGAAGTAAGAAAATTAGAAAATATGATTTTATGGCTTGAGAATCATATATGAGTTATATGCAGATTTTTGATGAGGATTTTGGTTGTTGGTGATGAAATCTTAAGAGTTGGCATTTTATGATGATTAAATGCATTAATTAGTAAAGTGTAAACAATTTAAATAAATTGTTTATGAGGTTAAGAAATATTATTCTTTCAATATCATTATACTAAAATATTGGTATGAATTTTATTGTGGAATTTCTATCTTTTTGAGTCGGGGTTACTATTCACGAGTTACTATTCATGAATTACTATTCACGAGTTACTATTCATGGGTTACTATTCACAAGTTACTATTTATGACAAAATTGATTTCTTTTTCTGACCAAATTATAGTTGAGTTATGAATATTACTCTTGAGATTAAATCTATATGTTGATTATATTGATTTTATTATCATATATAACATTTTTATAACCCTGATGTTGAAATTCTCTTTCATTGGAGTGTAAAGATGGGTAGATTATTGGTATGATCATGACTAGGGTTCTCTTTGGCCTGTAGTGCAAAGTTGAATTGTGACTGGTGTGATCATGACCATTGAATTTATAATTGAATATCTTAAGCTTAAGTGCAAAGGTGAATTTATCAACATGGTTATAATTATTATTTATATAAATTCTGAAATGATTATATATTTCTTTAAGATATGAATATATTTGGCCTGTAGTACAAATATGAATTGTTGATGAATATCTTTGGCCCGTAGTGCAAAGATGAACTGTTGTTGAATATCTTTGGCATGTAGTTCAAAGATGGTCTGTTGATGAATATCTTTAGCCTGTAGTGCAAAGATGAACTGTTGTTGAATATCTTTGGACGTAGTGCAAAGATGGATTTATTAGTATGATTATGATCAAGAACTGTGATTTGGTATAACCATGATATTTGATGTTTCAGGTAAAGACAGGTGATGAAAATTATCTTCGTCCTGGGTGCGAAGAGGAATTTAGAATCACAATTATGATTATGAGTTATTCATATGTTTGTGGATCAGAACTGTTGATTGATGTTACAGGGATAAAATATTATTTGTGAATTTTTAATATGGAGAAGATAATAGACTTTAAGGTCTATTTGACTCTTCTAATGGATTGCTCGTTCCGCTGCAACTATGGTTGAAATTTTTATCATTTACCATATGTTCTAAATCCCTGATTTATTATTGATGAAGGCTATTGATAATTTAATTATCCTTAGTCATGATATTCTTTACTGAGCTAGTTGTGCTCACCCTTTTGCTTCACAATTCCTTTCAGGTAATAAGAGTGTAGCTGGATCGAGCGGGGGTAACAAGGGAATAGAACGATGGTCATCATTTAGTAGTTATATTTGGTGAAGAAAATGGGGTGAGGGAAACCCAACGTTGGAAGGGTGTTTTGCCACTATCATACAAGATGTCTAATGATATACAACCTCGTGTCATCATAAGACAGGGATGTGCTCATCCACTTGCTGAGTATCTTTACGAACACTACCTATATAATCTTGGTGTTTGTTTGAAGTATAATTTTTAATTAGAGACAGTGGAGATAATGATATGTCAAGAGAAGACTCACCATTGGGAAGAATATGATAGTAAACTTCTCATTTTTCTTTGGGGTCTATTGGGTCAACCAAGGATAATTCTGTGGCCATATGATATCTATCACAACCTAGATGCATGGCCTCCCATGTACGAAGGTTTCCTTGAGCACTTCCCAAAGATTCTCATTTCTAAAACAGTTTTTGCCTATACCTTTATGTAAGGTGCCACTGTGAGGTGCTGTCCATGGTTGGGACATGTGTCACATTTGGTATATATTTGTATCCAAACTCACAGCATAAGTGTTGTTGAATTTTATACGACAATTATTGTAATAAAATTGTAGTTGTTTTCTGTACCATGTATTTGGCGACTCAGAATGGGTTGGATGGAATGGACCTATTTTGGGGTTGTCACATTTCCAATAAGGATTTCTCCTTACTGGCGCGCAATTAGATGACCAAACCTCTCCTTAGACAGAACTTTCTAGACATTGCCAATAATGTTATCTAATAATATTATTCAAATAATATGAATTATTGATCTGATAATAGAAAATACTGTGCAGCAACAATTATTGAAACAACAATAATATAAAATATCAATGCAGTAATTATTGAATCAATAATAAAATATTGAACAGTAATTACTGTAACAATTATTGAGTAGTGCCTTCTTACGTAAGAATCAATAATTTCAAAAATACTATGCAATACCGTGTGCTACTGTGCAATAACGCGTATTTCTGTATTTTAACCACCGGGTATTCCAACAGTGTTAACGGTAACAACTACGCCATTATTTGTAAAAACTCAAATTTGTCATTTTCTTCATCCGACAGTTATTCTGTTATGGGGCTCACAAATGGCTGCGCCGTCGTACGAATATTCCCCGACAGAAAGAATATTCCACGACCAAACGAATATTCCCCGACAACAATGATTATTTTTTAACCACTTGCTTATTTTGAAAAAAAAAATTTACATTTCACCCATAACTTTAAACTTTTATCAATTTAACCATTTACTAAATAGTAATTATAAGAAAAATTGAATACTTTTATTTCATAAAATTCGGGGTCTTACAATCTCCCCTCCTTATGAAATTTCGTCCTCGAAATTTACGTACCTGGTATTTCAAAGAATTGAGAATACCTTCCTTTCATTTTAGATTCCATCTTCCCTGCCATCATAATTTCTCCATTGCTCATCTCCTGTATTTCAAATATCATTCTAGAATACAGCTTCAAAACAAGGGTTAATTTAACAAATTAACAACTCACATAATATCCCGATATTATGACTGACCAACAAATAAGCTTAGGTAGGACACACTAGCGAAGGATTTACTCATCTCTCCCCTCCTAGTTATATTCCCCGATCTCCGCCAGAGATCATATCCCTAATCTCTGATACCAAATGTAACTCTGGACACCAACCTATGTCAGCACCTTACATTGATACCTATCAGTTTGCCACCGCAGAACGGCGTCCCCTACGGAGAGTCTGGCTTCGGTGCATCCCCCATCAAAAGGAAGTCACCAGCGAGAGGCTCGGGGCTCTTTACTTATAGCTCTGATACCAAATGTAACGACCCCAAAATAGGTTCATTCCACCCAACCCATTCTGAGTCGTCAAATGCATGGTACAGAAAACAACTACAACTTTATTACAACAATTGTCGTGCAAAATACAACAACACATATGCTGTGAGTTTGGATACAAATATATACCAAATGTGACTCATGTTCCAACCGTGGACATCACCTCACAATAACACCTTACATAAAGGTATAGTCAAAAACTGTTTTAGAAATTAGAATCTTTGGGAAGTGCTCAAGGAAACCTTCGTACATGGGAGGCCACGCGTCTAGGTTATGATAGATATCATATGGCCACAGAATTATCCTTGGTTGACCCAATAGACCCCAAAGAAAAACGAGAAGATTACTATCATATTCTTCCCAATGGTGAGTCTTTTCTTGACTTATCATTATCTCCACTGTCTCTAATTGAGAATTATACTTTTATATAGGTAGTGCTCGTAAAGATACTCAGCAAGTGGATGAGCACAACCCTGTCTTATGATGACACGAGGTTGTATGTCATTAGACATCTTGTATGATAGTGACAAAACACCCTTCCAACGTTGGGTTCGCCTCACCCTATTTGATTCACCAAATATAACTACTAAATGATGTATACAACACGTTTCTATACTGCTTAGGGAGAACCTCCACAGCTAGAGACCACCGTTCTATTTCTCCGTTACCCTCGCCCGACCCATCTACACTTTTATTACCTGAAAAGGAATTGTGAAGCAAAAGGGTGAGCACAACTAGCCCAGTAAAGAATATCATGACTAAAGATAATTAAATTATCAATAGCCTTCATCAATAATAAATCAGAGATTTAGAACATATGGCAGATGATAAAATTTTAACCATAGTTGCAGCGGAACGAGCAATCCATTAGAAGAGTCAAATAGACTATAAAGTCTATTATCTTCTCCATGTTAAACATCCACCAACAATGTTTTATCCCTATAACATCAATCAACAGTTCTGGTCCACAATCATATAAATAACTCATAATCATAATTATGATTCTAAATTCCTCTTCTCATTCAGGACAAAGATAATTTTCATCACTTGTCTTTACCTGAAACATCAAAGATCATGGTTATACCAAATCACAATTCTTGTTCATAATCATACTAATAATTTCATCTTTGTGCTACGGGCCAAAGATATTCGTCAACAATTCATCTTTGCACTACAGGCCAAAGATATTCATCAATATTTCATCTTTGCACTACAGGCCAAAAATATTAATATCTCAAAGAAATATATAATCATTTCAGAATTTATATAAACAATAATTATAACCATGTTGATCAATTCACCTTTGCACTTAAGCTAAAGATATTCACTTATAAATTCAATGGTCATGATCATACCAGTCACAATTTAACTTTGCACTACAGGCCAAAGAGAACCCTAGTCATGATCATACCAATAATCTACCCATCTTTACACTCTAGTGAAAGAGAATTTCAACATCAGGGTTATAAAAATGTTATATATGATAATAAAATCAATATAATCAATACATAGTTTTAATCTCAAGAGTAATATTCATAACTCAACTATAATTTGGTTAGAAAAAGAAACCAATTTTTATCGTGAATAGTAACTCGTGAATAGTAACTCATGAATAGTAACTCGACACAAAAAGGTAGAAATTCTACAATAAAATCCATACCAGTATTTCGGTATAATGATATTGAAAGAATAATATTTCTTAAGCTTATAAACAATTTATTTAAATTGTTTACACTTTACTAAATAATACATTTAATCATTCTAAAATACCAAACTCATAAGATTTTATCACCAATAATCAAAACCCTCATCAAAAATCTGCATATACCTCATATAGGATTCTCAAGCCATAAAATCCTATTTTCCAATTTTCTTACTTCACATAACATATTTAATTCATTTACTCATAACTAGTCCATTTTCATGAAAAATACCAAATCAGTTCCAAAAATATTTCTTTTCTGGGATTTAGCATAATATAGTCCCATATTGAACATATATTTTTCTCAGAATTTTTAAAACTCATTTACTATTTTTCATATGGCCAAAACCACCGAATATTTAGACATTTATCAAAAATTGTACTTTTGTCCAAAAATTCTGAAATTTACAGAGTATACTTCTATCATACACATGTACTCCCAATAAAAATTTCATCAATTTTGGAGTTAACCACAAGGAATTATAAGCGGTTACTTTTAAAATAGTCTTTTCCCGTAAGATTCATAACTCGTAATCTATACATCTAAAAATCACCATTTTTGGACACAATCAATAAAACTCATCAAAATATCATTTCAAATTTTTCTATAATTTTTTGAAGATCAAAAAAATTACGAAACTGAAAATCATAACAACCCTTAAAATCCCTTAATATCCCTTACCATCCCTTACTATCCCTTACGTCAAAAGTGCAGTATTTCTGACTGGAATGCAAAGCCGAAGGAAACTTGCACTGATGAATAGCAACTCACCAAGTATCTAAAAACTCACAAAATATGCTTCATAATATAGAGAGAGAAAGAGAGAAAACTTGTTTCTGGTGTGTTTTTCAATTCTAACTTAGCCCTCTATTTATAGGAAAATTTTAGTAGGTTTGACCTGCAACCTGATGGCTTTACCTGCTACTATTCCCACCCACCACATTTGAAATATAATTCAGCACATTTCTTCACCAACCACAAGTGGGGCCCACCAAATCTAGAATTTTCCACCAAAATGATAAACTCCGAAAATCCAACAATTTCTGAACCAGTCATCTCGTAAAATTCATAATAAATCATACGTTCATTTTTAACGGTTCAAAATTTGTGGACATATACTCAACTTATATATGTATAACATATCCAAAAATTACCACGATCCAACGGTCGGATTAAAAATTATAACCCCCGCAAAATATCTCAAAAACCCTGATTTTTAATACCTCCATTCCGACAAAAATACGGATAAAAATCTCAACATTAACTCCTTCATTTTTTTAACCACAAAAATATATCCCTCATTTATATCCACATAAAATAAATATTTTCTTATCATATGAATCAATAATTAATTATTCACAAATAATATTACAGAATCACATTTATGACAACCAGGCCGTTCCCAGGAAAGGGGGGCTTTCCAATAAGGATTTCT
Source organism: Panax notoginseng (assembly GCA_016801055.1). Classification (NCBI taxonomy): domain Eukaryota; kingdom Viridiplantae; phylum Streptophyta; class Magnoliopsida; order Apiales; family Araliaceae; genus Panax; species Panax notoginseng. The sequence goes on along the minus strand of CM029018.1, from coordinate 5,133,417 downwards.
CCTTACTAGCGCGCAATTAGATGACCAAACCTCTCCTTAGACAGAACTTTCTAGACATTGCCAATAATGTTATCTAATAATATTATTCAAATAATATGAATTATTGATCTGATAATAAAAAATACTGTGCAGCAACAATTATTGAAACAACAATAATATAAAATATCAATGCAGCAATTATTGAATCAATAATAAAATATTGAACAGTAATTACTGTAACAATTATTGAGTAGTGCCTTCTTACGTAAGAATCAATAATTTCAAAAATACTATGCAATACAGTGTGCTACTGTGTAATAACGCGTATTACTGTATTTTAACCACCGGGTATTCCAACAGTGTTAACGGTAACAACTACGCCATTATTTGTAAAAACTCAAATTTGTCATTTTCTTCATCCGACAGTTATTCTGTTATGGGGCCCACAAATGGCTGCGCCGTCGTACGAATATTCCCCGACAGAAAGAATATTCCACGACCAAACGAATATTTCCCGACAACAATGATTATTTTTTAACCACTTGCTTATTTTGAAAAAAAAATTTACATTTCACCCATAACTTTAAACTTTTATCAATTTAACCATTTACTAAATAGTAATTATAAGAAAAATTGAATACTTTTATTTCATAAAATTCGGGGTCTTACAACTTTCAAAATTTTATAAACATGAGGATGATGACAATGATATAAGAATTCAATAAAAACAAGTTCAAGAATTAATTTATCCAAGAATTAATAACGTCCAAATTGTCAACATGATAATGCTTTGTGGAGTAAAATTCAAGAATGCTTAGAAGAATATTTTCATGAAAAGATACTGGATGAAACGCAATTATCAAGGATATTCCACAAATTTTATGGAGTATAGAAGTCAAAACTTAACCAACTGAGTACAATAAAGAATGGAATAACAAAAGAAATCACCATGCATGCGATAGACCGCACAAACAGGTTATTCTAACAGAATAATAAATAATGGAACCAGGTCCGGCGTAAACACATAGACAGAATATTCCGACAGAATAATAAATAATGGAACCAGGTCCAGCGTAAACGCACAGACAGGATATTCTGACAGAATAATAAATAATGGAACCAGGTCCGGTGTAAAACACACAGACAGGATGTTCCAACAGAATAATAACAAGACGGAACCAGGTCCGGTGTAAAACACACAGACAGGATGTTCCAACAGAATAATAATAAAAACGGAACCAGGTCCGGTGTAAAACACACAGACAGGATGTTCCAACAGAATAATAGAAGAATGTCACCAAGTATAGGGTAGACCGCGTATACAGGTTATTCCAACAGAATAATAAGAAATGGAATAACAACTGTTCTCTTCATGAATAAGAAAGAATAACACCCCTTACCGTTTTAAAGAAGAGCTGAAATAAGGAAGTAGTTAAGTAGCAGAATACTCTTCTTCTCTCTCTCTATAGTTTCTCTCTATAATTTCTCTCTCTAGAGTTCAGTGAATTCGTAAGAAATAATGAAGGAATGAGCTGCTATTTATAGAAAAATATAATGCATAGTAACTAATCCATGAACGGTCCAGATTGATTACTTTAATCTGACGGTCCATATTTAAAGAAAAATCTTTTAAATAAAATATAATATATTCTATTTATAGAATAACTTTAATAAAGTATTCTGTTTTATATAAAAAGATGTTTCTGTTTTATTACGTTAATAATACGAATAAAACAAAACGTCATTATCGCTAAATAATTCATATTATTAACTGACAATAATTGAATCAAACTGAGTGACTTCTCACATAAGCATTAATAATCAATACCGTGTGCTACTATGCAACCACACGTATTACTGTATTTTTACTACCGAGTAGTTCAACAGTAACAATGGTAAAACTTCCGCCGTTATTTTTAATAAAATATTTTTGTCGTTTTTTCTCAATCCGACAATAATTCTGTTGTGGGGTCCACCAATGATTGTGTCGTTGTACGAATATTCCCTGTTAAAATGAATATTCCCCGACCAATCGAATATTATATAACAACTTGCGTACTTTGCAAAATTTATAAATATTACCCACAACTATAACATTATATCAAATTAACTCCATAATATTCAAAAATAATATTTATAGAAAATTCATCTTTATTTATAAAAGTTGGGGTCTTACATATTGTGCAATATCTACCTAGACAATTATTGAATGAAATACTAAGTGACTTCTTACGTAAGAATCAATAATTTGAATCACCGTGCAATAACTACTGTGACAATTATTGAATGAAATAATGAGTGACTTCTTACGTAAAAATTAATAATATGAATTACTGTGCAATACCGTGTACTACTGTAGAATAACACGTATTACTGTACTTTTATCACCGGTATTTCAACAGTTAGCGATAAAAGTTTTGTCGTCAATTTTTAAAAAGGTTATTTATGTCGTTTTCTGTGACGCCCCCAAAATAGGTATACAACACCCATTCTGAGTCGCCAAATACATGGTACAGAAAGTAAACTACAACTTCAATAATACAAATATCGTGCAAAATACGACAACACATACTATGAGTTTAAATACAAATATTGTTTTCTAGACAATATCCACACTCAAATAAATCCTCATTACAATTATTCAAACACTATTTTACAAAAATAGTGAGGACTGCTAAAACATCTTTCTAGAACCATCACTCCATACCCCGACTAGATCCTGCTATGTTCTCACCTCCTGAGAAGAAAAATGGAACAAAAAGGAAAAGGGTGAGCTCAACTAGCCCAGTAAAGAATATTATGACTAAGATAATATACCAACAAATTATCGTTAGTCTTCAACAGGGAAAAATCTGATAGAATATAATCGACAACAAGTTTTAGATCAACAACTGCAGCGGAAACAGCAAACCATTAGAAGAGTCAAGTAGAGAAAGAATTCTACTATCTTCTAAGATTTAAAAGTCCATCATCAATATTTTATCCCTGTAACATCAATTAATAATCATCTTTATCCAAATATTCATCTTTGCACTACAGGCCAAAGATATTCATTTGTATCACCTGTCAGTCATGTTCATCTCAACACCTGTTCATCTTTGCACTACAGGCCAAAGATATTCATCAAGTAATCATACATCTTTGCACTACAGGCCAAAGATATTCATTAATATCATCATTTAGGACTGAGGATGATGAAAAATATCTTAAAGAGAACGAATCCAATGAGACAGAAGGACAAATAGTAGGGATTCGTATAACAGTTTATCCAAGATCAATAATACTTCATAATAATCAATTGTGAAGCAGAATTCAAAAATAAAGATCAAAACATGGATACAATCAAAGATAGTAACCATAATAGATATCTTGGACAAAAAGGAAAAATTTTATTTTTCGGTGAATAGTGACGTATTCGTGAATAGTACCGTATACGTGAATAGTGCCGTATACGTAAATAGTAACCCCGACACAAAAAGTTCCAAATTTGATAAAAACTCATATCAATATTTCAGCATAATGATATTGAAGAAAAATAATATCATTAAGAAGAAAATAATATCCCTTACCTCAAGATATCAGTACTTCTGGTCGGAATACCGGTATAAGGCTGAAAGAAACTTGCTCTGATGAATAGAAACTCTCAAAGTATCTAAATACTCACAAAATACACTCAATAATCTAGAGAGAAAACTTGTTTCTGGTGTGATTTTCAATTCTAACTTAGCCCTCTATTTATAGAAAAATTTTAGTAGGTTTGACCTGCAACCTGATGGCTTTACCTGCTACTATTCCCACCCACCACATTTGAAATATAATTCAGCACATTTCTTCACCAACCACAAGTGGGGCCCACCAATTCTAGAATTTTCCACCAAAATGATAAACTCCGAAAATTCAACAATTTCTGAACCAGTCATCTCGTAAAATTCATAATAAATCATACGTTCATTTTTAACGGTTCAAAATTTGTGGACATATACTCAACTTATATATGTATAACATATCCAAAAATTACCACGATCCAACGGTCGGATTAAAAATTATAACCCCCGCAAAATATCTCAAAAACTCTGATTTTTAATACCTCCATTCCGACAAAAATACTGATAAAAACCTCAACATTAACTCCTTCATTTTTAACCACAAAAATATATCCCTCATTTATATCCACATAAAATAAATATTTTCTTATCATATGAATCAATAATTAATTATTCACAAATAATATTACAGAATCACATTTATGACAACCAGGCCGTTCCCAGGAAAGAGGGGGCTTTCCAATAAGGATTTTCCTTACTGGCGCGCAATTAGATGACCAAACCTCTCCTTAGACAGAACTTTCTAGACATTGCCAATAATGTTATCTAATAATATTATTCAAATAATATGAATTATTGATCTGATAATAGAAAATACTGTGCAGCAACAATTATTGAAATAACAATAATATAAAATATCAACGCAACAATTATTGAATCAATAAAATAAAATATTGAACAGTAACTACTGTAACAATTATTGAGTAGTGCCTTCTTACGTAAGAATCAATAATTGGTGCAATACCGTGTGCTACTGTATTTTAACCACCGGGTATTCTAACAGTATTAACGGTAACAACTACGCCGTTATTTATAAACAACTTATACTTGTCGTTTTCTTCATCCAATCGCTTTCCGTTATGGGGCCCACACAAGGCTGCGCCGTCGTACGAATATTCCCCGACAGCAAGAATATTCCACGACCAAACGAATATTCCCCGACAAAATGAATATTTTATAACCACTTGCTTATTTTGCAAAATTTGCACATTTCACCCATAACCAAAGTATTATATCAAATTAGCCCCTTATTATTCACAATAATATTTAGAAAAAATTTGATTTTATTCATTAATAAGTTGGGGTCTTACAACCTCCCCTCCTTATGAAATTTCGTCCTCGAAATTGACGTACGTACCTGATGTTTCAAAAAGGTGAGGATACCTCGCTTTCATTTCTGATTCCAACTCCCAGGTCATTTCTTCAATAGCATGGTTTCTCCACAAAACCTTAACTTGTGGTATAACCTTCGTGCGTAGGACATGCTCTTTCCTATCCAAGATCTTAACAGGTACCTCCTCGTACGTTAAATCTTCAGCTATCTCGTCTGGTTCTAACTCAATAATGTGGTTCGGGTCTTTAACATATTTACGAAGCATAGATATGTGAAAAACATTATGAACACGAGACATGCTTGGAGGTAATGCGAGTCTATATGCCACATTTCCTATTCGCTCAAGAATCTCAAATGGACCAACAAATCTTGGATTGAGCTTTCCTCTCTTCCCAAATCTTGTAACTCCCTTCCATGGTGCAACACGTAATAATACATGATCCCCAATATTAAATTCCACGTCCTTCCGATGAAGATCCGCATAACTCTTTTGTCGATCCTGTGCCGTTTGTATACGTTGTCGAATCGTTTGGATCTTCTCTGTAGTAATGCGTACCAACTCTGGTCCCAACAATGTTGCTTCACCCACCTCGTCCCAGCATACTGGAGAACGACATTTTCTTCCATACAACGCCTCGAATGGAGCCACACCTATGCTCGCCTGATAACTGTTGTTGTAGGAGAATTCCACCAATGGTAGGTACTTATCCCAACTCCCTTTGAGATCTAGGACACAAAGTCTTAATAGATCTTCAAGAGTTTGAATAGTCCTCTCTGATTGTCCGTCCGTTTGAGGATGGTATGCCGAACTGAATCGTAAATCCGTGCCCATAGCTTTCTGCAAGCTAACCCAAAATCGTGAAGTGAATCTTGGGTCACGATCCGAAACTATGGATACTGGCATGCCATGCAATCTCACAATCTCGTTCACGTACATACTAGCAAGACGTTCAAGGGAATAAGTCTCACGTATCGGCAAGAAATGAGCGGATTTGGTTAATCTATCAACAATAACCCAAATCGCATCTATGCCTTGAGAAACCTTGGGAAGACCCGTAACAAAATCCATAGTAATGTGTTCCCACTTCCATTTCGGGATCTCAAGTGGTTGCAATGGACCCTTTGGCACTTGATGCTCCGCCTTTACACGTTGACAAGTTAAACACCTCGAGATAAACTCCGCGATCTCTCTTTTCATATTGCTCCACCAAAATGTATGTCGAAGATCGTGATACATTTTGGTACTCCCAGGATGGATTGCAAACGGTGTGTTGTGTGCCTCCATCATTATTCTATGCTTCAAGTCAAAATCGTTAGGAACACAAAGTCTGGAGTTGACTCGAAGTATTCCTTCTTCATCGATTCTTGCTTCTGGAATAGCACCTTCTTGCACTTTCTTCTTCATACGCATCAGCTCCATGTCCGTAGCTTGAGCAGCTTTAACTTTATCGATTAAAGTCGGTTCTACTCGTATATTTGATATCATCATGTGGGTACTTGGAGCCTTCATCTCTATCTCCATCCTTTGTAAGTCATACAAAATGGGCCTTTGTGTTAACAATATTGCACTCGTACCCGCATATGATCTTCTACTCAATGCGTCAGCTACTACGTTTGCTTTTCCAGGATGATATTGGATGATATGATCGTAATCTTTCAACAGCTCGAGCCAACGTCGCTGCCGCATGTTGAGTTCCTTTTGGGTGAAGAAATATTTGAGGCTTTTATGATCTGTATAGATCTCCACTTTCTCCCCATACAGGTAGTGTCTCCAGATCTTCAACGCAAAAACGACTGCTGCCAACTCCAAATCATGAGTAGGATAATTCCTCTCATATTCTTTGAGTTGTCGTGAGGCATAGGCTATGACTTTCCCATGTTGCATGAGAACACATCCTAACCCTTTGCCTGAAGCATCGCTGTAGATAACAAATCCATCCGAACCAGATGGTATTGTCAGAACAGGTGCCGAAATGAGTCTCCTCTTGAGTTCTTGGAAACTCTTCTCGCATTCCTCACTCCATACAAATTTTGTATCTTTCCGAGTCAGCTGAGTTAACGGAGTAGCGATTCGAGAAAATCCTTCCACAAATCTCCGATAATAACCAGCTAAGCCTAGAAAGCTACGTACTTCGGTTACCGACTTCGGTTGCTCCCAACTTTGTATGGCTTCAATCTTCACCGGGTCGACAGATACTCCATGTTTTGACACCACGTGCCCAAGGAATGCTACTTCCTCAAGCCAGAACTCGCATTTCTTCAATTTAGCATATAGCTTATTTTCACGAAGCCTTTGCAGTACCAGCTTCAAATGGCGCTCATGATCTTCACGGCTTTTGGAATAGATGAGGATGTCATCAATAAAGACAACAACGAACTGATCCAAATATTCTTTGAATACACGGTTCATCATATCCATGAAGGCAGCAGGAGCATTAGTCAATCCAAAAGACATGACTAAGAATTCATAATGCTCGTACCGAGTTCTGAAGGCAGTCTTTGGAATATCCTCAGTTTTAATCTTCAGCTGATGATATCCAGAACGAAGGTCGATCTTTGAAAAGAATTGTGTTCCTTGTAACTGGTCGAACAGGTCATCAATGCGAGGTAGCGGATACCTATTCTTGATAGTGACATGATTCAATTCTCGATAGTCGATACAAAGTCGCATACTCCCGTCTTTCTTCTTTACGAATAAAACAGGAGCACCCCAAGGAGACGTACTAGGACGAATAAAACTGATGTCCAACAACTCCTGTAGTTGGACTTTTAACTCCTGAAGTTTAATAGGAGCCATTCGATATGGAGTTTTAGAAATGGGCTTTGTACCGGGTTCAAGGTCAATAAAGAATTCAACTTCACGTTCTGGGGGTAGACCAGGAAGTTCTTCAGGAAATACATCGGGAAATTCTCTAACAATAGAAATATTATTCAAATCTGACTTTTCTTTGTTCAAATCCATTACATGGGCTAAGAAAGCTTGACATCCGTTTTTCAATAAACGAATAGCTTTGTGGCTCGATATGACAGTGACTGATTTTAGTGGTTTAGTAGTTTGAATTCGTATGACAGGTTGGTTAGGAATATGAAAACTAACAACCTTACGAAAACAATCAATTTTAGCATGATGAGTGGTTAACCAATCAATTCCTAAAATCACATCAAAAGCAAGTATCTTTAAAGAGATAAGATTAACAGGTAATGTGATAGTACCAACTTGGATCATGCAAGATTTATAAACTGTAGATGTAACGAAGGTTTCACCCAACGGAGTTTCAACAGATAAGTTAAAGTCCAATTTCTCCGGAGTCAAGTTTAAACGTTGAGCACAAGCAGGAGAGAAAAAAGAATGGGTAGAACCGGTATCTAGTAAAGTATAAACTTCGCAAGAATTCAAGATTAGCTTACCCGTGATCACCTCGTTCGGGTTTCTCGCGTTTTGGCCAGTAACGACAAACGCCCTTCCAGGAACCGCTGATTTCGACTTATCCGGGACAGCTTTTGGAGTCACCATCCCCGCTGAACTTGGTTTTGCTACAGAACACTCTCGAGCTATATGACCCTCCTTTCCACAGTTATAACATACCTTGGATTGTTGTGGGCAGTTTGGGCTGATATGTCCCTCTTTCCCACATTTGTAACATACGACCGGTGGTCGTTCTCCTCCCCTAGAAACAGTTGATGTTTGTGCTGACGTCTTCACATTATCATTGTTGTACCTTCTCTTCTTGAAATCTCCTCCCGACTCGCTCCTTCTATTATCACGACCACGATTACCACCAGAGTGGTTACCGCTTTTGTCTGAATATTTTCCTCCCTGCTGGTTTTCATTGCTTCGATGACTGCCGCCACCGGTATGACCCTGGTTGTGGTCCCTCGGTTGCACATACTCATTATCTCGCTCTAATAATTGAGCCCTATTTACAACATCTGAATATAAAGAAAATTTATGAGAGATAAGATATTGTCGAATCTCGGGTTTTAGACCTCTCAGAAACATCCTTGTCATTCGTTCCTCATTTTCGACCAAATGAGGTGCAAACCTGGATAACTCTGCAAACTTCGCCTCGTACTGGGACACCGTCATGTTGTTTTGTTCCAGTCTGATAAACTCTACCTCCTTCATATGACGAATACTTTCAGGAAAGTACTTGTCATTGAACAGTTTTTGAAATGTTTCCCAGGACATGTTGAGTGCGTCAGGCTGGGTACGCTTCACAGACTCCCACCAGTAGTCTGCCTCACCGCGGAACATAAAGGTGGCGAATGGAACCTTTTGTTCCTCCGTGCATCCCAAGACATCGAATATCTTGGTAATTTGCTTGACCCACGTTTCCGCCATGATCGGATCCGGCTTTCCCTTAAATTCTGGTGGTCCCAATTCTTTGAACTGCTTAGCTGTGACAAACCGCGCGTTATCATTTCCACCCGTATTCTGCACACGAGTCTCCCTCGTCTGATTTTGCATGAACTGCAAAAAGCTCCTAAACATTCCATCATTCATCGTTTGCTCGGTAACGTTGTTTACAGGAGGAATATTGCCTTCCTGTTGCACGTTCCCCTGGGTGGTGATCAAAGGTGTCTCCACGGTCTGATTTACTCCATTATTAACGTTCTCAGCTGCCATTCTTAAATACTGTCATAAAACAAGGGTTAATAGTCATGTCATATATTATCCCTATACTCTGACCGACCAAATAAACACCAAATAAACTTAGTCAAGTCATACTAGTGAAGGAATTCCCCGTCTCTCCCCTCCTAGTTCTTGTCTCACATCTCAGCCAGGGATCATATCCCTAAGCTCTGATACCAATTGTGACGCCCCCAAAATAGGTATACAACACCCATTCTGAGTCGCCAAATACATGGTACAGAAAGCAAACTACAACTTCAATAATACAATTGTCGTGCAAAATACGACAACACATACTGTGAGTTTAAATACAAATATTGTCTTCTAGACAATATCCACACTCAAATAAATCCTCATAACAATTATTCAAACACTATTTTACAGAAATAGTGAGGACTGCTAAAACATCTTTCTAGAACCATCACTCCATACCCCGACTAGATCCTGCTATGTTCTCACCTCCTGAGAAGAAAAATGGAACAAAAAGGAAAAGGGTGAGCTCAACTAGCCCAGTAAAGAATATTATGACTAAGATAATATACAAACAAATTATCGTTAGTCTTCAACAGGGAAAAATCTGATAGAATATAATCGACAACAAGTTTTAGATCAACAACTGCAGCGGAAACAGCAAACCATTAGAAGAGTCAAGTAGAGAAAGAATTCTACTATCTTCTAAGATTTAAAAGTCCATCATCAATATTTTATCCCTGTAACATCAATTAATAATCATCTTTATCCAAATATTCATCTTTGCACTACAGGCCAAAGATATTCATTTGTATCACCTGTCAGTCATGTTCATCTCAACACCTGTTCATCTTTGCACTACAGGCCAAAGATATTCATCAAGTAATCATACATCTTTGCACTACAGGCCAAAGATATTCATTAATATCATCATTTAGGACTGAGGATGATGAAAAATATCTTAAAGAGAACGAATCCAATGAGACAGAAGGACAAATAGTAGGGATTCGTATAACAGTTTATCCAAGATCAATAATACTTCATAATAATCAATTGTGAAGCAGAATTCAAAAATAAAGATCAAAACATGGATACAATCAAAGATAGTAACCATAATAGACATCTTGGACAAAAAGGAAAAATTTTATTTTTCGGTAAATAGTGTCGTATTCGTGAATAGTACCGTATACGTGAATAGTGCCGTATACGTGAATAGTAACCCCGACACAAAAAGTTTTAAATTTGATAAAAACTCATATCAATATTTCAGCATAATGATATTGAAGAAAATAATATCATTAAGAAGAAAATAATATCCCTTACCTCAAGATATCAGTACTTCTGGTCGGAATACCGGTATAAGGCTGAAAGAAACTTGCTCTGATGAATAGAAACTCTCAAAGTATCTAAATACTCACAAAATACACTCAATCATCTAGAGAGAGAAAGAGAGAAAACTTGTTTCTGGTGTGATTTTTAATTCTAACTTAGTCCTCTATTTATAGGAAAATTTTAGTAGGTTTGACCTGCAACCTGATGGCTTTACCTGCTACTATTCTTACCCACCACATTTGAAATATAATTCAGCACATTTCTTCACCAACCACAAGTGGGGCCCACCAATTCTAGAATTTTCCATCAAAATGATAAACTCCGAAAATTCAACAATTTCTGAACCAGTCATCTCGTAAAATTCATAATAAATCATACGTTCATTTTTAACGGTTCAAAATTTGTGGACATATACTCAACTTATATATGTATAACATATCCAAAAATTACCACGATCCAACGGTCGGATTAAAAATTATAACCCCCGCAAAATATCTCAAAAACTCTGATTTTTAATACCTCCATTCCGACAAAAATACTGATAAAAACCTCAACATTAACTCCTTCATTTTTAACCACAAAAATATATCCCTCATTTATATCCACATAAAATAAATATTTTCTTATCATATGAATTAATAATTAATTATTCACAAATAATATTACAGAATCACATTTATGACAACCAGGCCGTTCCCAGGAAAGAGGGGGCTTTCCAATAAGGATTTTTCCTTACTGGCGCGCAATTAGATGACCAAACCTCTCCTTAGACAGAACTTTCTAGACATTGCCAATAATGTTATCTAATAATATTATTCAAATAATATGAATTATTGATCTGATAATGGAAAATGCTGTGCAGCAACAATTATTGAAACAACAATAATATAAAATATCAACGCAACAATTATTGAATCAATAAAATAAAATATTGAACAGTAACTACTGTAACAATTATTGAGTAGTGTCTTCTTACGTAAGAATCAATAATTGGTGCAATACCGCGTGCTACTGTATTTTAACCACCGGGTATTCTAACAGTATTAACGGTAACAACTACGTCGTTATTTATACACAACTTATACTTGTCGTTTTCTTCATCCAATCGCTTTCCGTTATGGGGCCCACACAAGGCTGCGCCGTCGTACGAATATTCCCCGACAGCAAGAATATTCCACGACCAAACGAATATTCCCCGACAAAATGAATATTTTATAACCACTTGCTTATTTTGCAAAATTTGTACATTTCACCCATAACCAAAGTATTATATCAAATTAGCCCCTTATTATTCACAATAATATTTAGAGAAAATTTGATTTTATTCATTAATAAGTTGGGGTCTTATATTTTCTCTATCCGACAGTTATTCTGTTATAGGGCCCACCAATGATTGGTTATTTCAGCGACGACATACGAATATTCTCCGACAAAATGAATATTTCACGACAAAACGAATATTTCTTGACAAACTGTTCACTTCATATATTTTTCACATTTTTTAAATTATCCAACAATTTTATATAATTATTTCTATTTATAAAAATTATCATCTAATAGATTCAAAATAAAAATACTAACTCCACATACTTTTATATCATTAAAACATCATCAATATTAATTTTATATTATTATAATATTTTTCATTTAATTTTCTATGAATTTTTTCTATTTTTAAACTAACTATAAATAGCTTAAAATACAATAAATATTTATGTTATTTAATAATTTTTTAAAACTGTCCAGAAATTATAAAATAATATTATAGGAATTTTCACCAAGTTTCATAATTTTTCATCATTCATAGAATTTTCTATGAATTTCTTCTATTTTCAAACAAACTATAAACAGTTTAAAAATACAATAATTACTTCTACTTTATAGAAATTCTAAAATGATATTATAAGATTTTTGTAAAAATATTTCAGCCCGAATAAATTTTTGATAATTTAATTATAAATTCTAATATTCAGAAACTTCAATAATTCATAATAATTAGCCCTTTTTATCAGAAAATTACGAATCTTATGTCCTTTTCATGTAAAATTTAATTCTTTACAACTTTGTAAAAAAAAATTCCAAATTTCGCCTCTAACATAGATAAACAAGCTTACCGAAAAAGTTTGTCAGAAAATATTTTTCGGTCATCTTCTCCGACAGACTAGACAGTTTTCAACGAATTTTCAGTATTTTTCTACTCATATCAAATCTACTATATTTTAGGAGTTCAACCATGGTCTTAGATTTGAAAACAAACCACCAATCAACGTTAGATCTAAATTTTTCGGTGAAATTCTGACGAAGCTTAATCTCTTTAATTTCTTATTTTCTCTTGTTTAATACTTGTTCAAATCAGCTAAAACAAGTATAAACATAACATCTGTAATACCCGAGAATTTCCATATCTTATTAAATGAATATATTAATTGAAATAAATATTTATTGGAATATAAATGTTGATGTGTGATAAGATAACTGATTCAATTAAGTATAAATTGAAGTTATAAGTGTGAAGTTGTGATGAGCATTCGTAAAGTGCCTTGTGTGACATAATGTGAAATTAAGAAATTCACTAAGTGAGTTAAAAGAGAATTAGGAAGATTAATCATGTATGATTATGTGATTTCATATAAGAAATGAATACATTCTTAGATTAGCAATATCGCTCATGTGGACATTAATTCATGTCATGTAAAATTAATATGGCGATTAAAGTTAGAACTGGCTTGTAGCTAAATCAATTTGGCACTGCCAGGGTCCGGCGCAGCTGCGCCCTCCCACCAGTACAAACTGGCGCAGCTGCGCTAGTGATCAGTTGGAGAAAATTAGTTTTCTTCTATAACAATGAAATGGAACACTTATGTAATATGTGTGACATTAATAAAACCATATGATATGAGTATATTTTAATGACATGAGGTACCTAGTAGTACAATGAAATCTCATGTAGTTGTAATACAGAGATAATTAAATATCTGTGTATTCTAGAAACTGGGAAGGAAATTAAATGTTTACATAAACATTAATATTAATATTAAATAATGTTATAATGTGGTTATGTGAGTAGTAAAAATAATTATGGGGGACACCCGAACAATAATATCAAATTGCGTTATTTTATTGCGTGTATTTAATGTACATGAATTATATGATGTGAGTATATAATTTATCTTTAAATTCCTAATATGGTAACAATTGTACCTTAATATTACATTATGAGAATTAAAAGGACCAAACCTAGATAACAAGATTGCTGAGATTTTTTTTCTCTTGTCCCAAATTGAGTGTCACAAAGTACATTAATAGTGACTTGAAGCTAAAGCACATATTTTCCAAAAGGCTATGGAATAGGTGATCATTTGCTAGGAAGATGGCTGGTAAGGGTGGTTGATCAACTCTCTAGTAACCAATGTTTTCTTCCATTACACCATGAACACCAACCTTAGTGTAATGACAATGTCTAGTCCATGCTTCTTCTATAAATACAAGCTTAAATTCAGATTTTGTGTTGCTAAGAAGTTGTTTGATAGTCTAATTGGAGAGTATAAGTTGCTGAGCTACTATAGAAACATACTCAGAGTGTAGGAGGTCCAATTCAAGCTAAAGAATGTACAAATTCTAACTATGTTCTTGAAATGGGTCTAGTTTAGTTCTTAAAATTTCTTAAATTCATATATTAATTGATATGAATTAACATGTTATAAGGTGTTTAAGAAGTTTACTTACATGTATGAACACTTTAATGATGGTTTGGAACTAGCTTAAACCGTTGGAAATCAAGTTAATAGTTACTCTGCTAAACAGAGTCTGCTTACTGCTTCTGACTTCGACGTGACGCAGCTGCGCCCTGTTTGTACTAAGGTGCAGCGCAGCTGCGCCGTACCTCAGAACCAGTTGCTGGTTTTGTCCATGCTAGGTGTTGAGAACTTGATATCATGACTTATAAATATACCTAAAATGGGGTATAGCATGAGGTATAAGGTTTTCTTATGTAGTATGAGGTGATCAACATGATTTAATGACAGATTTGTATTAAAAACTTAAAGTGTTAAAGACAAACTTTGAAGTAATTCATGTTCTATAAATTCTGAACTTAGTAGCCCATATACAAGACTGAGTTAGAACTTAAATAAGCATGATGTATGATTCTTAGTACTATATTCATAACCAAACTTATTAGACCTTGTGTTTGAGAAGTTTTCAAGAAAAAGCCTGATATGTTAAAGCTAACATGCATGAATATTACATGAGATACATTATGATATTGCGAGCATGTTAACATGACTTGACTACACATGATAAGAGCTTTAAAGTTATCTTGTATGTGTTAAATTGCATTGTTTAAGTTTAAAATGGTTTCAAAAGCAAACTTGAACATATTTTCAAAATCTAGTTGCATCACATGGATATCTAGATTCTAAAGGGTTAATATGTTATGCCTATAATATCCCTAGATATGATTTATAGGTATTGAACATGATGATAACTAAACCAAACATGAGTTTAAAGCATGATTCGAAATGTTAATCAATGATAGTTGTGAACAAATAATATGAATACTATAAGCATGTGTATTAACAGATTGTGATATCTCTATGTGGACATATAGCCAAGTTATAAAACATGGTAGCTACATGATCTTGCTATGCTTTAATACCATGTAAGTTGTAAGCTAAAACTTGTATAAATAAACTCAAGAATGGTCATATGCTTATGTGAGCACCTCTAACATGTATATATGATAGAGTATTAGTATATAGGTGTGTAAGAATTGGACATAAATAGAAAGTGAAAAGCTCAACCTTGGTCTGGCCAGGGGACAGCGCAGCTGCGCCGTCCCTAAGCCTAGACAGGGCGCAGCTGCGCTGTTTTGTAGTCTTGAATAGTTTCTATTTTTGATCTGATGTTTGAAGCATGCATATATGATTACTTTAACTTATAATATATGACCAATATGCTATGTAATGTCTTAAGAAGCATGTTATGTGATAGAGATGAATGTTGATCATGACTTTCAAATGTTAAGTCCAAAGAAACGTTTACAAGAAATAAAGCATTGATACGTTGTTTGCATTTGTGATATCATACAATCTGAATTGTGCTATGAAAATATAGGATAAGTGATTTGTATGAAGTTACAACTAAGTTAGACGTTTATGTGTACGTTGAACTTACCTATATGGGTTTATATAACTCATGAGCATCCTATACGTATAACACACTGTAATAGAATTCAAAAGTGTTGGTTAAATTACGTGGATAGACTACGCTAAAGGCAAGTATCCGAAACTCTCTTTTATATTGAGCAAGTTTCCTAACTTACGTAACTTTGGATTTTGTGCAAGTTTTTTAATTTCATGTTATTCGTATATTGAATACAAGTATCCTAAACCCTTGCATTATTTTATTCGACGAATGTCGTAAGCAACCTTATCTCTTTGAATGCAAATTAACCTCTATAATTGAAAATAAAATGATTACTTTTCTTGGTTTCATTTTCTTCCTTCCTTCCTTCCTTCTTTCTTTCTTTCTTTCTTTCTTTCTCTTTCCTTTCTCTCTTTTCTTCCTATGAACATTTTGGTACGGGAGGAAGTTTAATGAGAGGAGTGTTGAAAATGCTTCTCAATTACATAACAAACATCAAGAGCCCTCCTTATACCTAACAATTATCAACCAACCAATTAAAGAAGGAGTAGGTGAGAAATTTGGGATAATTTTGGAAACAAGTGGGAAATAATTTTAGCATTTCTATCCACGTAATTTAGCTATAGTTGCCCCTCTCATAGCCCATCATTCCATAAATCTAATTCCTCTTTTTTTATTTACTCACTTATCAGTTTAATTGTTCGTTTAACCATTTATCAATTTAACATTTTACAATTTTAAAATAATAATCATAAATTAAATTAGACTTTTATTTCATAAAAATCAAGATCTTACAATAGATACCTTAGTAGGGTGCGTATCATTGACGTTATCAAACTTTTGGGCCGTGTTACAGAACTATTGTAACCTTAGTCGCTAAGGCTGTTGATTAAAAGATATATTGTATATATTGAAATCATTTTTGAATGTGAAATTCATTTTGTAATTATTTGTTTTATTTTTGAAAAGTATATTTATTATTGTTTTTGAACAAAAAGAATTTCGAAGAAAAAATATTTTGCAAATTATACTTGATTCGGCTAGATAGGGAGAATTGCTACTTGTTGGGCTTCATCGCTCACCCCCTTACAGATTTTTACAGGTCCTATCGCTGAATGCTGAGCACTTATTTGATACGCTGGAATAGCTGGAGTTTAGTTTTAGATATATTTCTTTTGTGTATGGATTTTGATTAAACTCTTAGTTTTGAAGAGTTGCGTCTCCGTTATTTGAATGTGGTATTTATTAATATTTGATTTGGATCAAATTAAAATGTATTTATTATTGGGTTTTAAGTTAAGAATATTGTTGAGTTGTTTTATTTGGACTGCGTGTTATTGATATTATTGTCTTGCGGGCCTTTAGGCTTGAGGCATGTAGCACTTTGACCCTGTATCGAGTTCGAGGTGTCACCGTTTTCTCCATTCACAAAACTCGAACTCAATATCTTATTTAAAGGACACTAAACTCTTTCCACTCGATTCAATGGGCGTTGGCCCCAAGTTCCTTTCTAGACCTTATAATAACTAATGTTTCACATAATCACATTTTCATGAGTTGATGGACAAACCAAATTGATATGACTGGTAATTGATTGAGCTGATCTAATGTAATTAAAATGTTTATTGTTCAAAAATACAAGGCATGTATTATAGCTAACCCACCCTCCCTTAAAAGCCTGGTAACATACAGTCTCTTCGGGAAAAGCCCACTACGTTGTAAGAGGGCCCACTCTTCCAAGTAGAAGGCCTCTTCAAACATTTCTTCATTCTTAACCCAATTTTCAATGGACTTTTGTAATAGTCAAGGCCCAACGGCGGTGCCCCCTTTTACCAAGCTATCTATGTAACTTCACTACCATGCATCTTTTTAAGGTACTTTTTAAGTTTTTATTACAATCATCACCAAAATGACTTAGGATGTATTTGATAAAAATTAAATGAATGTGAAAATGAATATGAATAAGCTGAATCTGAATAAAAAAAATTATTTAATAATTGACATGTCTGAAATATCTGAACAACAAATTTTTATTATTTTATCCCTCTAAAAAAATTCAAAATTATTGTAAATTTATTTAATATTGTTAAAAAAAAAATTTCATTCAATCCATTCAGCCAAAAAATGACACTAAACTATTTAGCCCAAATTGTCTGAATGGTTGACCGATTCAGCCATTCAAACTAATTTTTTTTCAAAATAAATGTAATGAATAGTTGACCGATTCAACTATTTAGTCCTAAAAAAAGAGCCCTTACTACTAAATAAAAAATAAAAAAAGTATAGAGTACTTTTTATTTGAATTTACTTTTTAGATTTGATAAAAGAGAACTAGTAGATAATCATAATAATATTCACCATCTTTTTAATTTTTAAAGTAATAATGAATAGTATGTAACATTCACTACTTCTAAACTAATATCCACAAATATTTTTAATATAATGTTTAATATACCCTTTAATTATAATGTTTAATATATCTACAAAATATAAATATGTATATTATCATTTTCACTTAATTTAATCTAATTAAAGTATGAACTTGTGCAATAAATAATATAAATATTAAAAAATAACAAATATTCATTTTATCAAGAAAATAAATTCATACACCTTTTGGTAATTAAATTCCTCAAATATTAAAATTTACGTAATATTCATTCAAACATATTTTTTTCTAATTTAAAAATAAAATTTTAATAATCATAAAAGGTGCAAATTAACACAATTTTTTTTTCAAATATTAAAATTTATGTAAAACAAACTTAGACAAAACTTGTTACAAAACGAATCTTATAGTTCATATAAAAAAAGAATTAAAAATTATGTTAATTATTTTTCTCAAATATTAAAGTAACTATAAGTCACACTTAAGCAGAATTATTTACAGTAAAAATGAAAAATGTTGTTACTCAAAATAATATATATATATACAGGGAGGATCTAAAGCGGACCAAAAGAACGGACCAAGGAGCGGACCAAGGCAAAAACACGCGGGTTTCAGGGTCAACCCGCGGGTTGGTCCGACCCAGACCCTAAAATCCGCGTATTTTTGCCTTGGTCCGTTCTTTGGTCCGCTTATTTGGTCCGCTTTAGATCTTCCCCGTATATCAGGGAGGATCTAAAGCGGACCAAAAGAACGGACCAAGGAGCGGACCAAGGCAAAAACACGCGGGTTTCAGGGTCAACCCGCGGGTTGGTCCGACCTGGACCCTGAAATCCGCGTATTTTTGTCTTGGGCCGTTCTTTGGTCCGCTTATTTGGTCCGCTTTAGATCTTCCCCGTATATCAGGGAGGATCTAAAGCGGACCAAAAGAACGGACCAAGGAGCGGACCAAGGCAAAAACACGCGGGTTTCAGGGTCAACCCGCGGGTTGGTCCGACCCGGACCCTGAAATCCGCGTATTTTTGCCTTGGTCCGTTCTTTGGTCCGCTTATTTGGTCCGCTTTAGATCTTCCCCGTATATCAGGGAGGATCTAAAGCGGACCAAAAGAACGGACCAAGGAGCGGACCATGGCAAAAACACGCGGGTTTCAGGGTCAACCCGCGGGTTGGTCCGACCCGGACCCTGAAATCCGCGTATTTTTGCCTTGGTCCGTTCTTTGGTCCGCTTATTTGGTCCGCTTTAGATCTTCCCCGTATATATATATATATATATATATATATAGAAAAATATTTTTACAATATAAAAGTTGTAATAAATATTATTATATTTTATTTTACTTAACATTGCCACAAAACAACACCAACAATATACTAAAAATTTAACCAAAATAATAATCCTCCCAAATTTTGACATATACTAAATAAAATTTAACACGTGAAAAATCATAATATGAAACTAAAAACTCAAATAATATTTTTTGTTATTAAACATCAAAAACTAAACTATCAACGTACCCAATTCACTCTAATTAAAACAATTGCATTAATAATTTAATTTAAAATTCTTAATATTTGTACCATTTATCCAAAAATATGTGATAATTAAACTAATTTTTTATATAAGTTACCAACCATTTAAATGAGATGATCTTAATTACGAATAAAACTGTAATTAAAATATATTGTATTAAAATAAAATAATTTTGTCATTATATATATATATATATATATATATATAAATATATTATTCTTGAATTAAAATTTGATAACATACAAGGATAAATATATAATTTTATATATTTAATCAGACCTAAACACTTGTAAAAGTATTATCTGTTACTTCAAAAATCAAGGGGATGTGAACGTAATGTTATATTTCTCTATCTCATAATTATCAAAACACATTTTTGCTAAAAATAAATCTTAAAAAAATTACGACATCCCATTTTTAATAATTTTTATAATATTAAACGAAGAATTTATCCATAATTTTACCATTTAAATATGTAACAGATCATAACACTAAATAAAAGTTTTGTCATTTGTGATTCACATCATTAGAATATTTATAACTACACATTTTATACGTATTATCAATTAAAAAATCAAATGCAATGTTCAGAATTTCTTAAAATTTGTGCAAAAAATTATATTACAATAATTGTAATACAGAGGGAATAATAATAATAATAATAATAATATTATTATTATTATTATTATTATTATTATTATTCACCGTTTAAATAGTTGATTGACTTGGAATTGGGCATATGACATTATAACCTAGCGCGCCTAAACGAAAAACAAATTATTTAAATATTAAATTATTTAAAAAGTCGATTAATTAATCTGAAATTTAGAGACACTACGCAATCTCAATCGTTAGTTTTTTTTATAATTATTAGACCCACCTCTCTTCCTAATTACGTTGCTCAACGCATCTCTTCTCTCGAGTAAGTTTGTTCTTTGTCAAATCTCATCATCATTTCGATCTTTATTTGATAATTAGTTTCGTATGGATTTGTTTATTTATTTTAATTCATCTGTTTTATGTATGATTATTTGAAATCACGGTAGTTTAATTCAGAATCCTATTCTTCAATTTCGCTTGATTTTCAGATTGATCTGTTGTTCTGTTAACCTTTTAGGGTTCTTTGAATCTTGGTGATAATACTTGTATCCATATTTTATTGTAATTGTCGATGAAATGATATGTAGTATTTATTTGTTTGTTTTGTGCGTGTCAGTCTCCCAAACATGGACGAATATATATAATTATTGATATCAAAATCGAAAATTCATATGCTCATTTTTTATATTTCATTTCAGGTATATTTACATTCCATTTTGTGTATATACTGAGAGCAAGAATTAGGGAATTCGCTATCAATTAAGTTCTAGACCTGAGGATTGCTTATTCCAGTAGGATATTAATAGGGTCGAGAGTTGTTTGTTGAAACACATGGATGTACAGGGTAGTGGTCCTCATGGTGAATATGGGAGATTTGAACAAATCCTTTCTCAGTTTCTTCTGAAAAGCTTGCACATGATATTGGACTCGAGGGTTCCTTCTATTCATCCTTATGATTGCAAAAGTGACTCATTGTCAGCTAATCAAGTCAAAAAGAGTGACAAATGGTTCAGTTTAGTATTGGGGGACCGTCCTGCTGCTTTGGATAATTTGAGTTTCTGGCACAGAAATTTAATGGATCCAATGATAATTGACATTATACTTGTTTCAGAAATGTCGAATTCTTTATCTGGTCAGGGATTGGGAACACCAGACGAAACTGTTATAGAGAGGTGGGTAGTTCAATATGAGTATGCAAGAACAATGGCTCCTCAGGTTGGAGATTCTTCTGCCGCTTACAAGAAAACTTATAAGAAATTAATCATCCTTCTGCGTTCCTTGTTTTCAATGATGAGGCTTCTTCCAGCACATAGGGCATTCCGAAAGTTGTGTTCATCAAGTAAGAGTTGTGATTTTGATATAAATTACAAGGTTTCCTCGTTTAGTGCACCATTCTCAAGGGCAGAGGAAGAAATGATGAAACGACATAGTTTTAGTCCAGTTGATTTCCAACAAGGTAGCCTTTCAATTTCTGTGAAATATCGTGAAAGTCTATCTGATTTTAACCTGGAGACTTCCACGTTATTCCCACCACAGATTATTACAGATTATGTTGGTAGCCCTGCCACAGACCCTTTGAGGGCTTTCCCTTCAAATGGAAAGGGTGTCTGTGCTACATCCTTTCCGTCTAGAGGGATTCAACCACCTTTATCAACACCATTTCAACGCCCACACAGCTGGACAAGTGGCATCCACCGGGGAGCTTCTTTAGTGCATAATCAACCCATAGGTGGATATCCACCACAATATTGCTCATCTACAGGTCGACATGATATTTCTTTTTCCCCAACTGATATTTATGGTCAGAAGATTCCAAACTATAGACTGCCAAATCACTACAAAAACAACAGCATTGATGATTACCAACTTTCACCTCCATTCTCACCATCTCCCCCCACACAACTTACTAGTGGGAACCTTATGCAAAGTCGTCCGCGATCAGATACGGCCCCTGTGAGTATTCCACATCCAATGTTGGGCAGAAGTCCCAGATACCTCTCTCCCAATATGTCTGACCCGAATAGACTTTCTCTTCCACCTCTTTCCCCTAGAAGCATTAAGCATGATTCTTCATCACAGGAGTCCCCTTCTGGATTGAGGTCATTGAAAAAATTAGAATCATCAAGGGCTGGGGAATTGAATTATGGAATAACAGGTCCAAATTCTGGCCAAAAGGGCATATTTTCTGATCCAGTTAAGTTTTTTTTTCCTACACTTGATTTTTGTTGGTCTGCAGCTCTGCCCTTTAATACTGCACCTGATGAGGTTCACTTGTATTTATTTGCAGGTGTCAAGAGACAGTAAAGATGATTCAGGGAGGTTCTCAGGTTTGCTATCTTCAAGTGGGTCACCACGTATTGGATTCTCAAGAAGCTCTAGTAGATTATCTTTCCAGGATGATTTGGATGATTGTGACTTCTCTTGTCCTTTTATTGTGGATGATGTTGATGATCCCCAAGCCAGGTACTTATATTTATTCTTTCTGCCTTACTGTGTGTGTAAAATTAAAATTTGTGATTCCCAAGCCAGATACTCCATGTTTTTACATTTTGTCCTCTAAAAGAACTTTCACCCCATCCTACTGCAACACTTTGAGGGGGGAGGGGGAACGAGTTAAAAGAATTGTCACCAACGGAAAATGAACAAAAAATAAAGAAGAAATTATGTAAATAGCCTGGTGGATAAAACTATTAGGTCTATGTATTGGTTTTTCCCCTAGTCCTTAGTTCAAGGGTGTTATTTCTCTAGTTAAAATCAGTTTGAAATAGCCCAAGCAAATGAGTACAGTTTTGCTGTGTTTTTGGCCTTTGATCAGAAACTGCAGTAAATAGAAATATTACTTTAGTGGCAACCTCCCAGTGATTTTCAACTTGGTCTCATTCAGCGTGAACATACAATAAAATCTATTCTGAATCCTCCTCTGTACACCTATAAAAACTGAATTGTGGTTGAAAAGTGGTTGTCGTGGAACAATCAACAAGGTAGTTTAAAAACAACTACTATGCCTGTATTATTTCATTGAGGTATTGTATATGTTATTCAGCACAGGGTCTCCAACCTAGGGGTAAAAATAATCCCGAGTCGAGTTGAGTCGAGCAGTACCTTGCTTAGATTCTACTCGAAACATTTGTAAGGTACTTGTACTGGAATTCGAATACAATTTTACAATCTTTGTTCAGATTCGAATTTGACCCGTTTTATTATACTCGAGTTCGACTCAACTCGTTTTTTAATCGAGCTACTTGCGAGCATTTGAGACATATACAAATCAGAACTTGATCATTTATATTATGATAATTTAGATAAAATTAATTCAGTCAACTATTTGGAATAATTTAAATTTGAATTCTTCAAATTAGATCTTGAGCCTTGTAAAAAATTTATCACTCTTGAATCAATAGATGAACATGTATAGAAAGTATGTGGATAATTTAATTGCTAAATACCATATGTTATATAGATTGACTCGATACTGTTTACGAGTAAGTATCAACGAACATTTATTGAATATGAATTAGTGAGATAAGAATAATTAGACTCTAAATGATCGAAATTTGATACTCTAAATGAGCGAACAGTAAGCGGCTCATGTTCAACTTGTATAAGTATTCGAGTTTCAAAATGGATTTGAATTCAACTCGTTTAAGTATCGAATCCTAGTCTCGCTCGAATTTTTCGAGTCGATCTTGAACTGGGTTTTGAACCACTCGGGATCATTTTCAGCCCTACTCCAACCTAACAATATCCCAAATTCACTCTTCTCCATTAGTTACCCTAACCATCCCTGTTGCATGGGAAGAAATAAGAGAAGCAATTCAAGGCTGCTGCTTCTACCCTCAATATTGATCTTGACATTTCTGTTGTAGTATTACTTGGCTGAAAATTCCTAAATAGCCATGCAACAATGTGGGGGAACGAAATTATATTGTTCAATTTGTTCTGCCAACTGGAAGAGAAATATGAAATAAGTTGGTTCAAAGATTAGAGATGAGTGACGTTATTCGTAATTGGAATCTGATTTTAAGATTTTCTCTTGAAGCTTCTCCTTGTTTACCATTCAACCAGTTGCATAGTCTACTTGGAGCCATTTGTTCATCACTAATGACTGTTTGGTATTTGAGACTCATTGCGGATCTTCCAATATGTCTGCAAACATCGGCAGTCTGCAAATTTACTCCTGAAGACGTTTGGATCTATATGATAAGAAAATATAATACCATTACACCCAACATACATGTTCATGCTCCGTATTGTTGCTATAAATTGGCTATGCTCCAACAATTATCTTGATAAGAAAATGCGCTGTATATTCCCTGCCTTAATCGAGTCTCCCTAATCATTCAATCTGACGTGTTCAGAGAATGCCAATATTTGATTCACTTGGCAGGGTTAGCAGCAATAATGAAGCGTCATGCTTGTCTCTTTGTTTGCTATGCAGCTGTATTTCCGATGACTTCATTGCATGCACTTCATCTGAACGATGGTCAGATCTTCAAATGAAATTGTGATCTCTTTTTTGTTAGTTATTGAAAATTAAATTGTGACCCGAGCTTTATTAATTGAAATTCATTTGAATTTAAAACCATGCCTAACTAGACTACATTATCTTAAAGTCAATTTGTGTTGAACCTGCTTCCTCTTCTCATTTTCAGAACTAGAGATATGTAGGCTAGTTTTCTTTTCCAACATAGTTCTCTCTGTGTGTGTTTGTGTCCGTCTATCTGGTATTATTATTTCCTTTTTGTTTTCTCTCTATATATGTTTACTTCGCCCTTCTCCATTTAATAATCATCTGCAACCAATAAACATGTTTTGAGCCTTTTTGTACAGTAATCTTGATGTGACAAAAGCATCAGAAGTAAGCTCTCGGGCAATTTTGACGGCTAGAAAATCGCAAGATGCTGCTGTTGGTGCCCTTGTTCACATGTTTCGAACAGCACCTCCCCTGCGCCAAGATTCTAGTTGCTACTCCTCTCGTTCCTCCTCCTCGAGGAATGAACTTGAACAACAACAAGCTGGCACTACATCTGAATTCTTCTTGCCTAGAAAGGCATCAGATGCAATGGAGGAGCTCAGGGCTTACAAAGATATCAAAGACCTCCTCCTTTCTAGGAGCGCAACTCAATTGGTCAGCAAGGAAGCAGCTTAATTCTGCCTGCTGATTTTGTGGTAAAATCTCTGAGGATAAGCTCCCAAGTTATAGGATCTCTCCTTCAGTAGAATCTTGGTATTTATTATTTTTAATAAGTAACTCTAGTTCAAATAATAAACTAACAGATTGTACTTATATTACCAAAAAATGAGTTGCAGCCACTAAACCAAATTACCTGAAATTGACCACCCTGTGAACCCATGTATATAATCTGATGTTGTTAATTGTTTCTTTATCTTCTCTAATTTATTTATATTGGACTCTTTCTACTCTTATGTGGTTGATTAATTGAATTTCTAAGTATATATAAAAATAAAAAAAGAGAAAAAAAGGTTACATGAAAATCAAATTTGACCCAACTCTCTCAAGTAAATAACTATTCCTTCTGTTTTCGAAAGAATGACTAAATGAATATTTTTTTTGTTCACAAAAGAATAAGTGAAGGAAAAATATGTTATTTAGTGGATCTATTAATAAAATTAAAATAAAAGTATTCATCACTTTATATCATTTTGTGGAACTTTTAAGAATAAATTTGAAGTTTTTTACTCTTTTTTCTAAATTTTATTATTTTCTTAATACTCATCTTTTGAGGAAGGATATAGTAAATACATGTTTCAAAAAGTAAAAATAACTGAATAGATTAAAATTTAGAATTTTGGGTGAGAGTATAAGTGATTACCAAACTCTAGTAAATGACTTATAAGTTGGGTTGTTGAACAGGGCCTAAGAGTCCGTTCAGCAAGGACTTAAATTTATAATATAAATTGACTAATAAGTTATTTTAAGTTAGAACTTATAAGTAAAAGCGTTCAACATCAATTTAATTTATAAGTCAGTCAGAAATTTGATTTATAAGTCAGAAATTAAGTTATGAATGTGTTCGGCTCATAATAATTTATAAGTTAAAATCAAATATAAAAATTATTAAAAAAGATATTAATAAAAAGAGGTTCAAAATAGACATTATAAATATTTACTTTTTTTTTACTTAAAAAACAATTTATTAGTAAAAAAATAAGTCATTGCCGAACAGTAATATACTCCATATTTATAAGAGTAATTATAAGAGTAATGCACTAATGCTAAATATTGCAATCCCGCTTACGGGATTGAAGTTCCCTCAATCATTTTAAGCCTGACGCTGACCGTTTGCGTTTGATCTCGCGATGCCCTTAACTATTTTTATTTAATATTTCATGATTTTATTTTAGGGCAATTCAAAGCTTTGATCATGAATTTTGAATCGATTTCTGTAATCTGTACTACTGTGTACAGTAATCAGCGGCGATGTAGAAATTTAGTCATGTAAGAGACAGGAGAGGAAGAAACACTTTGATATAGTCGTAAAATGGATCAAATGTCGACTTGCCCCTTCTGTCATCTATCTGTTCCTTCTTCTGAGCTCGAAAGGTATATGCCTAGTGCTTACTGCTGTTTATTTCGTCTTTCTGTTTGTTTATTAATGCTCGTTTTAGCTTCTGATGTGTGTATGTATATGTGTGTGTGAAAACTTGGTTTCAAATTTAATTGATGCGGACAGGCATGCGAATAGTCATTTTGAGGATGAACAACTCGAGAGGGACATCGATTTGGCCAAACAAATATCCCTTGCCTCGTCAATTTCACCTCTTCATGCGGTATTCTCCCCCCCTCTCTCTCTATATATATGTGTGTTTTTTTAATAATAATATTTTTTAATTTATCCAATTTCTTGCTTTTATATATATGTTACTGTAGCTAACATTTAGCTCTTCCCCTGGCCACTGAATGTGGAGCCAATTTTTTTTCTCTCTTATATTTACTTATGTCACTCAACCAACATAGTAAACATTTGTTGTGCTAATTCTTACCGGTAATTAGTACTTAGACGAGTCTTATGTGGACAAGTTTGAAAGTAAATAACACATTCCAAACAATTTCTTTTCCCTTCATTTTTAAAAAAAAATCAAAAATTATCGTCTATAAATATTCTGTCCTTCACCATTATAGGTTGAGACTGGCATGGCGTCTGGAAATAATTATTGGAATATATCATCAAGGTGTGGAAGCAGCAGTGGTGGTGGACGGATTGATATTGATGAAAAAATCGGTTATTTACTCAGTCTGCAGATAAAGGAGAACTTCTACAATGTTAATGATGGTTTGATGGCCTTATTGCGGAATTGTTTGGAATTAGACTCTAACAACTCAACCAGTATATTGTCAGGTTATGTTGATCATTTTCAGAGCATTGAATCCGAGGACGTTGGATGGGGCTGTGGTTGGCGTAATATTCAGATGCTTAGCTCACACTTGCTTAAGCAGAGACAAGAAGCGAGGGAAGTTCTCTTTGGCAGATCTGGTTTTGTCCCTGATATTGCGTCACTCCAAAGATGGCTTGAAGTTTCTTGGGAGAAGGGGTTTGATGCACTTGGCTCAAATGATTTTGATAGCGAGATTTATGGAAAAAGAAATTGGATTGGGACTACCGAGTGTGCTGCACTTTTTCGATCTTTCGGGATTCGTGCGAGAATAGTGGATTTCTCTAGTAAGGAAATGTCAATATCTTCTACTCCTGGTTACAATCATGGAGGAGGAAGAGCTGAAGTAAGTGCAGGAAAAAGGATGGCAACACAAGTTTATGGACCAATGGATAAATTTGTGTCTAGAGGGGATTGTAGTACTCCCCCAGTAGGTTCCAGTGGATATGGAAAGCTTAACGATTCTAGTACCCACCTTGGGAAGGTGAAGGGTCATCAGATTCTTATTGATTGGGTCTGGAATTACTTTTCTGATAATAAATCCGTCGAATTTAACAAACATCAAGTTATTGTCAGTGAGAAACCGTAAGTAAATTTTAATTTGTAAATATTGCGGGCTTTGTTTTTGTTTTGTGATGCATTAATGTTAGTACATAATTGAATATATCTCTGATTCCATTTTGATAAGTGGGAGCATTACGGAGCAGGCCCTTGTACTTTCAGCACGATGGCCATTCAAGAACAATTGTTGGAATTCAAGTCAAATCTCAGTGGAAGGGGATGCCGCAATATACCCTTTTAATTTTGGACCCTGGTCATGTAAGTATATACTTATCTGTTTTAACAAATTGATTCTTACTTTATAACCACTTGATGCTTTTACTTTTATATTCACTAGCGGCACTCCTTGATCCCAATAAATCCGAAAGCGAAGAACTGTTTGTTGTTACTGTCTTCAGACGTTTCAAGAAATGTTACTTTACACTTCTGGATATCTGGAGAACTCATTAGTCCTAGATGTGTTGTTTAAGCACAACTCATTTATTTAAAAAAAGTCATCATACTATTTAATTAGCTGCCAGCTAAAAATATATATAATGGGCCAGAATTGGTTGCAATTTTGATTCTTTTTTTGGGGATATGTGAAATTCCGAAATCTTACATATATATCTAATCTTTTGATCCTCATAATGATGTGAAGTTATCACAAATTTTTTTTGTTCTTTGTTGGATTTAATTCCAATTCGGGGACAATAAAACTCTTTAAATATATTTCTCTATTGCACTACTTGCCAAAGATTTTTATGTATTAGCGTCAATAACATCATGTTGCCTAGGATTCTTATTTGTTGTATACACTTGTAGAAAAGTCGAGCTCTTGAGAGATCGCTCAAAGACAATAATGGATGGCAAATGCTAATAAAAAGAGGAGCTCACACATTAAAGAAACTGCAGTATCAGGTTAAATTGTTGTTGTCTTCATTTGCCACTTGTCTCATTGTAGTAATTTGATTACTTTCTTGACCTAGTTTATGTTTCAGTTATGTTATATTGATCCTGGAATTGCTGGTGTGGAGGAGATGGAGAAGCTTAAGACCTTAGACAGTGATCGTTTTGAAATTTAGATCAACATTGGACGTCAGTACTTCCCTTCAGAATATTGTTTGTGTTTTACAGTAATTTTTGGAATTGAAATGTATCTTGTCCTGTATTATTATTTTCTACACCTCTTGAGTACATTTTACATTTAATGTTTTATCTTGTCCTTTATTATCTTACTCCTTTCAACTTGATTTGTGTTATCCTTGTACTGGCGAGTATAATTGAACCCAGAATTTGTTGTGGCAGATTATAAAGACGCATTGTAAGTTCACAATACATTTCCTAGTCATTTGCATCACACATGAACATACATCTCACAAACTTTCCACTTCTAGAAACCGTCTTCTAGTTTCGCTGGTAAAATATTCTTGCAAGCTACAGCAACTATAGCTTGAAATATGTGCATAGTATGGGATAATTTTTTATTAGCCTTCTTCTAGGCTTCCACCAGAGTCATCTAAGTTGTAAAAGATTGCATCTTCTTGAGGTGTTATAGCTAAACATCAGCTCAAGGTGAAGTGGTAATAGTGACGCTTTTTCCGGTATTCTAAAAATCTCTGTCTAGATTTCGGTCTAAGCGTTAGGCAGTCATCTGCTGCTTTGATTTGGCTAGGCAGTTGGGCAAAATCAAACCTATACTTTGAAGCTCAACAGTAGTTAATGAATTTATTCAGGCTTAAAAAATATTTTTTTAATAATGTTTCATGTAAAATTAAAAAAGTTACATATATTTGTATAATATAACAAGTATATACAATAGAAAAATAAATAAATAGGATTGACTAAGAAAAGCCTAGGAAAACGCTTAGCCACGGCCTCCCTCAGACCACCTAGTTCTGCCTAATAATTTTTAGAATATTGGATTATCTTAGTCGTGCTTTTTAATTTACATTTCCAAAAGGCTCAAATTGCGGAGTAATATTAGGGTCTCAAACTTGTGATATCAAATGATGCGTGATAATTACTTTTTTGTTAAATTGAGATAGAATTTTGAGACCCTTGCCTTTATCTTAAGGCCATGTTTATTTGGAGTCCCCCATTTGTTTAAAAATTGGACTTGGGACGGACCGTTAGTTCAGAATATTTGGAACATGAGACTATTTAATACCATCTATTTGTTATTACTAGCTCAAAGGATAAATTTCTATCCAATCGTTTGAATAATTGTGAACAATTTATGTTATGTGACTATTTTATGTTATAATTTCATTCTAAATAAACATTTAACTAAGACTATTTAATCTTAAAATTATAATCCATCAGAATATAGCTCTTGAATTATAATCATTCAAACAACCATCATAGTTTAGGATTTGAACCCTTATTACTAACTTATTAGTATTCTCTCCATTTCTCAAAAAATAAAAACAAAAATAATCGCACTTAACAAATATATTTTTATTTTATGTATACCCTTTAAATTAACTTAACAAGTTATTAGTTTTATAGAGTGGTATGCTGATAAAATTATGATAACAATAAACTTGAAATATTGTGTCATTATTTTTTGGAATGAGACTCTTTATATATCTGAGCATCAAAACTAGAACGAGTCAAAGAATATAGATTGAAGAACACGACGTAAACATAATGTCCGCACAATTGCACAAAAATAAAACTATTACATTCTTAGTGCAAAGAAAAGACTAGATTATAGGATACAAAGCAGAAAATATATGAACTCAAAATGGAAAGTAAGGCACTTTGGTTCAACTGTGAGTGACTAATACAAAACTCTCTTTCCTTTCAATCCAAGATCTCTCACAAACATTGCCAGATACCTAGGCATATATATGCTAGAGTACTGCCACAAGTAGGAATAATGATCATATCATCCCTTCATCTTAGGCTCAACTCCACTATCAAAATGGTCTTCCCAATTACAGATCCTTGTTGTGAATCTCTGATCTAATGCTTACTTGTTTTTACCTTTCTTCATTTTTGCCTTAAACCTAGACTTTGTCAAGAGAGTCTGCACTGTGTTGACAAAATTCCCAGCTGCCATAATTATCAGAAGGATTCCACATGTAATTACCTATCAAAAGGAATTAATAGAGTTCATTAAAGTCAATATTAGGATGCTGAGGAATAAAGGAATCAATTTTACTGTTATCAAATTCATATTCAAGATTCTACGTTAAGATTAAGGCTGCCAACTCTTCTCACCTGCCACTCAGAAACAACACCAACAAAAGCAGTTTTAAGCAACAATACTCCAACATATGCTTCAAAGCCCTGAAATTAAGAAACACAACCATGTCTATCCTTTATTATCTTTATAAGAAATAAAAATAAACCATCAATGTTACAAAAGGATTAACTAGTACAGCTAGAGTATCAAATACAATGCTGTTTGATCTCACCCATCAACTACATAGCTTTTTATTCATGAAATTTGTGGAAATGGGTAAGAAAAACTACTAGGAATGTGCAAAGTATGCATCACATGTTTTGTAAGGATTCTTGTAAAGACCAGACAATATAGTTTCATTTAAAATTAGCTAGTCACTCACAAGAACTTCAAGTCTATAAACTTGTAGGTAAGTCTTGGTCAACATTGTATTGATTTTATGAAAATTTCTATTTGCTTGCTCATATTTATGGTTCATTTGGTACTGTTTTAGCATGAAGGCAAGAAGGAAACAAAGAAATAATCCTAGTTAATGTACATAAATACATAATATGATAATACCCTTCTAATTAAAGGAGGAGTTATTTTAGGGACAAAAAGGTCAAGATGGAAAACAATAGAAAGAGTATCCTTCTTTATTCCTCCAATGAAACAAAGAACTTCCTTTATCCCGTCAAGTCGTCAACACGCCTTTTACCTTGCGTCCACTTCTCCCTCCTACAAAATAGACCATTGTATCCAATGGAGAGATTTTTTTTTACAAAAGTAACAAAACATAGACGAACTATGATCACTACATGCCAAACTGGAAGAGATATTTATAGAACTACAAGCTTCACAAGTATGATAATGATAATTATAGGTGGTTGATCCTACATGCCATTTTAAAACAAGCTATGCACAATATATAAAATCAACTCCATTCATTTGAACATCATAACATCAAGACTTAAGCAGACGTGTATCCATTATCTACAAATTATCCATTTGTGCAGTTTGAATCACCTGTAATGTGAACAGGATAGGGCATAACAGCCATAGTTGACCATCTACTCCAGAAGTTTCTCCCCACACAACATCCATTCTCTTAGCCTACAATAAAAAAGTTTAATCTATTAGTGGTTGCATCTTAAAAGAGAGTATGTTCA
Organism: Panax notoginseng; assembly: GCA_016801055.1. Taxonomy (NCBI): domain Eukaryota; kingdom Viridiplantae; phylum Streptophyta; class Magnoliopsida; order Apiales; family Araliaceae; genus Panax; species Panax notoginseng. The sequence continues at coordinate 5,100,627 of CM029018.1, read as the reverse complement.
CATCCTGCAAAGAGATTGAGATAATAACGGTTTGCATTATTCGCCACCAGCCCAAAAAGAAAAGAAAAGAAAAAGTTCTACATATATTTTGAGAGCCATAAACTGATAAGAGATTAGGACAAAAACAAATCTATATCACAACTTGGCTAGTTATACATGGATTTGATCATCAACAGAAGCACAACAACATATTATAGTCCCAGGAAGAGATGTTTTTTAAAGAAAATAAAAAAGGAGAAAGAATGCATAAGGAATTGATAGACTGATTACAGCATGCCCAAATAAGTTGGTGAAGATACAGTAACTGCACCTTGCCCAGCGCAATACGAGTATAGAGTCTTTGCCTTTGATATCTATTTTGCAGAAGCATTGCAACTCCTTGCATGATCGCCCATTGCAGGAATAGTTGTACACCTCTCTGTAAACAGAATTGTTTTAGTTATAAAGACAAAAACACTAAGGCCGTTATAAAAAACTAATATTCTAATAGTTCTTACCTGCTTCTGGGAACAGTCAGATTGCCTTTCTATCTCCCAAGTCAGACTGATGAGCGCCATAGCCATTGCACAATAGTGATGATATATCCACCTGCAAATGCAGAGATATATATGATGCAACATTCAAGGTGAGATACAAAAAACTAATAGGCATTTCAGATTTAGAAATAAAAAAACATGTAACAATGTCAACACAAGATTGTTAGTGTAATTTTTGCACTAACAATGTAATGCTGCTTGAGAATGTAAGAGAATGTGCTTGTCAGCTGAGTGGAAAAGGGATATGTTGCTTGAGAATGTAAGAGAATGTGTTTAACAGCTGAGTGGAAGGGATATTATACATTATTAAGTGTTTGAAGTAGCAAAAACAATCATTACTTTTCAACATTCAAAGCCATAACCACAATTTCCTAATACTCATTGTTCTCGTCTGCGGCTAAAGTATCTAGCACATAGGTTTTTATGCCTGTAATATAATATTACACTTTTATGCATAGACTTGCAAAATCCATCTGCGATGAATACAAGTCGTTCCCATAGAATTACATAACTTACACCTAGAAGGTGAAGGAGAGTAATACCATTTCTTATTCCACGGCAAACCAAAAACTACCCACATATTCTTTTTGAAAAAGTAAAGTACTAATAACTATGAGGAACTAAACTATTGGCTTGAACAATCTATAAACTACGGTTAAATTACCATGGACGAATATCGCTTCCATTTACTCTCAGAATATTCTCTCGCAAGGCCAAACCTGTGTATAGAAAGAGCAACCAGGCCTGCAAAAGCCATGCTCAATATGCTTCATTATGATAAATACATTGGTTAAGATGAAAAGGTTTAAATATGTCCACATATGCAGTACCTGGTATAACTGAACTGGCAATGCAGGTAAACATCCATCCGAAGTAAATGACCTTAACAAAAGTAGCAATGATGGGAAAACAAGAAAGAGCAATGCAGTTCTATCCTGTCAATAAAAGATAGTAGAAGTAGTCAACAATAACAACTTACTTTCACAACCTTGTATAACAAATTCACTGTCCGAACAAATAATGTCTCAAAAAAGTGTAGATTCATATTTCACAAACTTCTATCTAGATCTGATTTGAAAATATAGTTGTCAAATGTTAATTCATCCCAGGTTTAACTTCAAGTTTTATGTAGACTAAACATAGACTAGGTTGCATATTCTAAGGAACTACTAGGCTCACAGCCAGGATTATATAATCAATCTGTGAAAACACAAGCCAACAAATTAATCTAGAGTTCCACCTACCACGTCATTATCTCAATTGTCATATGAGTTTACACTCCATAATCCATGATTCAGTAAGAACGCAGTAATGCCTATCATGTCATGGTGAATCAATTTCTTGAGAATCGAAATCCTCAAGGTGTAAATCTTTTGTTGGAATGCCCAATTAGATTGCTGTAGTTTAATTTGCAGAGAACTGAGAAAAAGCTCGAATCCTTCTTCCAAACTCCGAAGGTAAACATTTATTAAATAGAGAGTAAAATTACAATAATACAATAGCAAAGGTTAGTAAATTCCAGAGCAGGAAAAATTAATCAGCTACTAGCAAGATGCAATCAGATTAGATAAGAAAAGAAGAATGAGGAGCCAGTGGAAGCATACTCTGAAACTATTGTATTCCTCTTTCACTTTCAATTGGACATCCTTCCGAGTAGCACGAACATTAATGGGACCAATAAACATCCTCAAGAAGCTTCCTACTGACAATCAACACGACGAACATTCAGACAATTATCATACCCTAAAAATTTAGAAACTACAACCATAAACTGCAGAAGATTAAAAACACTACCTTCAGATTTGCTCGGAAGGAAAGAAGCAGCATCTCCTTCGGTCAATAAATAACTAGCTCTAAATAGCTCTTCTTCCAACTGTGAGCACAAAATTATAAGCAAATACAAAACCACAACAATATAAACACAAATTCATGGATGCTAAATTTTACTTTTTGGGCCTCTTGGAAACCTAGGGTTCCTTTCTTGACTGAGGAGGCAATGGATGAACGGAGATTTTTTATACTGGAATCGAGAGATATGGCTCGCTGGCGGAGAGAGGCTTCTTCCTGCGACGAGCGAGAAATTAAGGAAGCAGCGGCATCCTGCAACTCTTTTGACAGCTCTACAATTCTCGCAACTTCTTCCGTCACATTCTGCGGCGGATTCTCACCGGCGGTGGAATCGGCCATGGCCGATCGATCCTAATTGCAATTCAAAAACACTGGATCGATTTGATTTAATTTAGCTAATTCTAGCAACTTGTAATTATGACATAATTAATGAGTGAGCGAATGGCGCAAAAGTGGAGCGCTAGCCGGAGAAGAGGGTGGCGTTTAAAGGAGGAGAACGTATTTGGGGTTTTATTGTGGACGGGATATGTGTGACCCTGGCCCGGCCCTTTTGAAAAAGACTAAATACAAATCGTACCCTAAACTTTATATATGCTCAGTGAGATTTGCACTTTATATTTAAAAATGTGTCTAGTTATACTACAAATATTAATTTTTAAGACAATTGTCGCCGTCCGAAGTTTTAACACGTCAAAAATAAGAATTTTTTTATATGGATATAAAAATTAAATATAAATATATTTAAATTTTATTTATTTATATTTTTATTTATATAAAAAGATCAAAATATAAATATATTTATGTTTAATTTTCATATTCACTTAGATTTTTTGCAAAAGTAATCGAAATAACCAATTACATCACTTTTTTAAGAACAAAATAGTAATTTGCTTGTAAATGAAATAACCAATTAGTTCATTTTTTTAAAGGACAAAATTACCTCAATAATAGTGTAAAGTTGAGGGATAAAAATGTATTTTAGTCTTATATATATTTAAAAATAAAATAATATTATTATCACGTAAAAAAAATTTATAAAATAAATAGAACTGATATTTTCACGTTAGTAAAAAACACATGGCACCCTATTCATTGGGCTAAAGCTAAAAGAAAGAAATGCTAGCACCCTCTTCTCCAACACTTTTTTCTCCTCTTTGTAGTCATGGCGACGAGCCTGCCATGGCACCCATTACTACCTTCAAACTCTCAAAGACTTCGCCACACAAACAAACACCTCGTTTCTTCGCGCCACCTGGTGGGGATTCAAGCCTTCAGGCGCAGCGATTTCGATGGTTTTGCAAGTGGAATTGCCTCCGGCGAGGTTTGGAGGAACGCGTGGCGCAGCGCCAACAATGGTTTCGAGCTGCTCGTCTACGAAACTAAGAAGACGGCGGAGCGCATCGACCGTCGATACTCTGTCTCTCGTCGGCTATCCGCCGTTGCCGATTCCGCCGCCTACCGTGCCCGGGAGCTCGATCGTGATTTGGAAATCACGCAGCGGTGGCGGACTTTTACTCTTGATTTCAGCCGAGATTGGCCAAAGGTGAGTCTTGCTCTGTGTTTGGCAACGCAATTTCAAGCTTGGATTAGAATTGAGCACCAAGTTTTTGCTAAATTAATGTTCTTTTTGTTTTAATTCAAAGTTTACGATTATTTACTTTTGCAATTGTTCAATAGTTTTGTGGTCGTCATTTCAATTTATATCAATTCAAAATTTTTTCTAAATTTACTTATCCAACTGTTACTGGCTAAAATTAGCTTCATTCTTTATAAAGCACATGCTTTTTTAAATAACTTCAGAAACAATAATGCCATTTTCTTATCCTTGCAGTACAGGACGGAGCTCAGAAACTTTTTGAATACTCCAGTAGGAAGAAGTTTTGCTGTGAGTTCTCTCTTGAATTTACGTGCTGTTGCATCTTGCTGTGTGTATCACTTAAGTTTTACTAGAACATGAATCCTGTGACCTATGCTAGGTAAATTCTTTGGAAATAGGCAAAATTATGTTGGATGAAATTTTGAACAAAAGTCCATATATTTAGATAAAATAAAATTATAGGTATATGCTATAGTGTATGCCTAAAACTTTTTTCATGGCCTCAAATTATGTATACTGTGTAATCTCTTGTTTCTATCTACTGAATGCTAGAAATTTAAAGCTTTTAATTTTGTGTATCTCTATCTCATGCAAATTGGTGCAATGTTTATGGTTGCACTTGCAAGTAATGTCAAACTAACTATTTGGCGGTATAGCGGTACTCCACTTACGAATGACACGAAGCATATGATGTTTAATAAAAACACGATACTCTTACTTTAAAAATAAATAAATTAAGAAAGACAAAAGGGCGGTGTGTATCATTTTATTGCTTAATATTAAAGGGTTTACCTTCTACTTATTCAAGATGTTCGTTTATGAAAACTTTACTTAGATCCATATATCTGGTAAATGACCACAATATTTTTGTAGTTTACTCACTCTTAACTATGTTGGTGTGTGTAGACGATCTTCTTCCTGTGGTTTGCACTATCAGGGTGGTTATTTCGGATTGTAATATTTGCAACATGTGTGCTGCCATTTGCTGGTCCTCTTCTCATTGGGGCTGTTGCTAATAATCTTGTCATTAAGGTAAAACTTATTGCTGTTATTTTCATTCTTTGTACATGTTAATGTGGTTTTAATATTTGTTGAGCTACTTGCTCGGGTAATTATCAGGCTATATATAACTTTCATTATTGTACAACCTCCGAAATTCTGATTTAAGTCATATAATCCAATATTGCCTCTGTTTTCATATGTATCGGCTGTCCTGTTGACAGCATGTGCCCCTATATTTTCCTTTGTTGATTATTGATCTTTATCATCACTAATCTACACTGATAGCATTATTTCTTTACCTCAGACTCATGTCACTAGTCAAACTATAATGTTTATGCTTTTTGAGCAGAATTCCAAATAAATCTTTGGATCTGGAATCACTTTCATTTCTTCAGATATATTGTTATGGTTTTTAAAAGTCAGAAAGTTTGCAACTGGTGGACATTGCTTCCAGTTGACATCTTTTATCATGCGGAGAAACTAGTGGTTATATTCCTCACATATCAAAAGTAATTTTTTTTCCTGCGTCTTTTTTCCCCTTGCATGTTGTGGTTTGGCATGGGATGGTCCTTTTAAATTTTACTAGACTCATTCTTCCTGTCCATCCTCCAAGTCTTTTACATTATCAAAATATTGCTCTGATAATAAAGATCGTCAGTTTTCAGTTTTATTTTGTTTCGAAATCATAGTCAAGGGAATCTTAGTGCCAAAGACCATACTATCTTTTTAGTACTAAATTGAGATGTGATGTGTAGGTAATTTTAACAGGGGCTGCTATTACAATCACTTTTCCATGTTGGATTAGGATAATATTATAAACTTTTGCATAAACTCATATTTTGCTAAAATAATAATTTACTTTCTTATTTTGCATGAAATCACCAAAAACTGACAATCTTTGGGAAATGGAGGTAGTATCTATTATAATTTAGTTAACGTCAATTCTTGCTACGATTTCTGTGTTAGTATGAATCATGAAACCTTAGATGCAGATTAGCTGGTTGTTCGGCAGGCATACTCCTTAATTTTAAGTTATTCTCATGCAAACTAACTTTCTAAATTAGATAGATTTAGAAGTCCATGGGCCTGTTCAGGTAACCCTAATCTATACACTTACGGTCAACAATCAACAATGTGAGAAAATATTCTTTGCTTCTATAGATTGGGTTGAAAGTCTTTCTCATCTTTTCATGGTTAGTGTTAACGTCAAGATCTCGCCCAATCACCAAATAACGAGCTTAATCCTGCACAGAAAACAGGAAAACACACTTAGAAACCTGGCGGTCGTCAGGGTATAACTCCGGTGTGAGAATAAGTATAAGCTGGAGAAAAAGGTTAACAATAGAGGCGTTATTGCTTTAGTGCTTATGTGAGACAAAGTGTCATTACCTGTAACTTAAGGTATAACCGTGTATTTATAATCTTCCCACGCCACTTCATCACGCCCGTCCCCGAGTAAGAATAGCCAATTTTCATATCATACATGGTTGAAACTTAATCTCCTCAAAAATAGGAAGTCGAAGTCATTAAAAGTAAGAAGTTAAATAAAATATGAGAGTTACAACTCAACTAGGACTGTAAATTCCTTACGAGCCAGGTCTCCTGATTAGGATATACCGCCACGTGGGATAGCCCCAGCCGAAACAACGGGACCACGAAATCATGCGCTAACAGTTAGCAAAGCTAATTACAAGATTGTTGATTACTGTAACGAACAAGGCCCATTCATACCCTACAAGATTGTGGATTAATGTAACGAACAAGGCCCATCCATACCCATCTGTAGCCCCATCTTGACCCAAAGTTTTAGAAAATTGTAGAGTTCACCGTGTAATTAACCCCCGCCCCCGCCCCCGCCCCCGCCCCCGCCCCCCTGTTTTATGATATATATCCCCCTTGTATTGTGCCTGTATTGTTATGAATTTCCTACGTATTCAAGGTTTTGAATCATTTGCATCATTTATATATAATTTGAACTTGATAGCCTCCTCACTCTTACGTACTTCATTCTCTAAAACTAAGCTTGTATTGATGATATCATCTCATTGAACTCCAAATCTTTCCCATTTAAATTTATAAATTATATATAGAGCGCTGCTCTGCCGAAGATGTGAACCATGAGAATTTCGGAAATTTAACTGCATGTATTAGTTTGGTAGAATTGGCCAAGACATTACCATTTTTTCGACTCTTGGCCATGCTTAAAGTTCACTCTATAAGCTTTTTAGAATGAGCGACATGTACAGCAGTCGTGGTTCTAATAGGTTTAAAGCATCACCATCAGTACTTAAATTGCTTTTAACAATAATTATCTATATATTAATAAATTGATTGTTATTTGTCAACTAACTTGAGCAGGGGTCCTGTCCCGCTTGCAAGAGGCAGTTTGTCGGATATAAAAACCAAGTAATCCGCTGTGCAGGCTGCGGTAACATTGTGTGGCAGCCTCGAGGAGATTTCTTTTCAAGAGGCAGCGGAGGTACCTCTAGCTCTTCAAAGTCAGAACCTGATATCATTGATGTTGAGTTCGAGGATAAATGAGCATACTGGTATGAGTTTGTGAAATGCTCGACAAGCAGCTACAGTGGTAGTAAATCCCTCATAAAATTTGGTTATGAGGTGTCTCATGAACACAAAAATGTAAGACAGTGCGAGAGCCAAACTGTTTATACTGTGACAATAATTCCTGTTTTTTAAATTTATTTTGTAGCATGCCTTAGCTTGCTTATCCTGTATCTAGTTTAGATCCGGTTAGCATGAGTTAACAATTGACCAAAGTTAATTGTGTCGACCCTGGTCAATTTATAAAGTTAATTTCATACTAACTACTCTCATCTAACTCTAGATTAAGCAGGGTGTATAATTACAATATCTCATTGTATATAGTCATACTTTTTCTCCTTGTATATAAATAAATATATACGGGTCAAATTTCTTAACATATTTTTTAGAACATATACAATGACACTAGTGCATAATTAAGAGTATGTTTCTTAAAAATATTGTTAGTTCAAAATTATATGATCTAATTAAGAATATTATCTAGGTAATGTTCTTCAAATATATATCGACAACTTTTTGTCAAGTATGGATCATAATTTTTATTAAATTACAAACGCAAAGTTTAGCTGGCATTTAATTTAATTAATCTATATAAGAATTATATTCAAGTTTGATTTTTAAAGTTAATTTTAAATATTTTCAGCTTCAAAATTGATGAATTTATTGAGTTTAGGTAGTGGTACATTATGATAATTGAAAACTATCTAAAAAATATACTAAATACAAAAAATTAATTTAAAATTAACTTCAGAAAAAAAACAATGAATTGTCTTAGTCACTTTCATTAATTTTTGAATAAGAATTAATAATAAAACATGGACTAAAGGTACTATAGTATTGGTTATCTAAAAAATATTTGTGTAATTTTTGTTACTAAGGCTTTGTTTTATAAAATTGAGTAATTATGATCTAAATAGTTAATATATTTTAATAAATTAGATTAGTTGAGTCTAAATTTCACAAGCTGTTTGAGAACTAAAATATATAAAATATCTAAATGATTATTAAATTTAAAAATATCTTAATTTGACTTTTCGAAAATCAAGAATTACCTTAAAATTTAGAATAAAGGGAGTATAACATTTATAGATTTAATTTTTTTTATTAAGAGGAAAATTTTAATGATTTAAATTTTTATATTTTTTTATTAATTAAGAGAGGATAAAAGAGGTAATAAAATTTTATCAAATAATTTTAAGTTTTTACCGAATTAGATGTTTTTAAATGGTATTAGGAGGTAAACAAAGGTTGTGTTTGATAAATCTGAGAATTAAGATTTGAATGATTATGATGTCTTAATAAATTAGATCATCTGAATGATTATGAGGTCCGAATCTAAAAAATTATTTGATAACTAAAAAATAAGTTTTCTCTTAATGACACTATTTTATTATTTTAAAAGGTAAAATTTTATTTAATAATTTTAAATATTTAATTTAATAAAAATGAGTGCATAATATTGTTGAAAATATTTATATAAAAAAAAAATTATCAAAATTTTTTTATTAAGAGATATCTCTTATTTATTAAAATTTTATTTTTTGTCTTACTAATTAAGAAATATTTAGAGGTAATAAAAAATAAAATAAACAGTATCAACACCAAAGTCACCTAAAACAAAGTGCATACAAACAAGATGGTGTGTCGGGTGATACGGCTGGGGTTTCCGCTATAAAGACCATAAACCCTAATCCACTGTTTCTCTTTCTGCTAAAATCCTTGAAACCCAAACACAAGCTCAGTCACACACAGTTAGGCTTCCTTTTTATGCTCAAACCAACAAAGCTCAAAGAGGAAGATACAAATGGGGATACCAGCATTTTACCGTTGGCTGGTATCTAGATATCCCAAAGCAGCTGTCGACGTTATTGAAGAAAAATCTACTTTCGTCAATGGCGTTCGGGTCCCAATCGATACCACCCAACCAAACCCTAATGGCTACGAAATTGACAATCTTTATCTCGATATGAACGGAATCGTTCATCCCTGTTTCCATCCCGAAGACCTGGTATAATTATGTATACGCACATATTCTTATGTTTCGATATATAATTTTTTTTTTGTGTTTTCTCAATTTTTTTGTTTACAATTTTTATTTTATAAATTTTGTGATAGGCTGCTCCCAAGACGTACGATGAGGTTTTCAAGGCTGTCTTCAAATACATTGATAGGATCTTTTCCATTGTTAGACCCCGAAAACTTCTATATCTGGCAATTGGTGGGTGATTCTCTTTGCAATAAATCAACTTTATTTCCAATTTCCAATCATAATTTTGTTACTCCAAGATCAATTATTTTTTGTTTTTGTTTTTAATAAAAATAACTTTTACGAATTCTATTATAATCTATATGTTTACAGAATTTCTCAGGGTGCAGAAGATTAAGTTTCTATCCAAAAAACTGAAATTCCTTGTTTCTTTTTTATTCCTTACATTTTAAGTTCTTATTTTTAAAGGAATAATCAAACCTGAGGGTAAAAAACATTATGAATTAGAGATTGAGGATTCGGGGACTTGGTTAAGAATTTGGGCAGGTGCTAGGCACTCAATTCTCCCTACGAAAGCGTATGCCTTATTAGTTTGCTTAATTTTGCTCTATCATTCATGCAAGCATCCAAAATTTTCATCTATACTAACGGTCTAAATTTTGATTTTTAATAGGGGACCAAAGTGCAAAATTCATCAAAAACTTGATTAAAATCATTCAAAGACAAAAAGAAAACTGATCCAATTGCAAATAAAATCAGAACTACGATGTATCAACGTGAAAACCAATTTCAGAATCAACATATATTTGTGCGGAAACCCAAAATGAGTCATCAATATTCTACCAGTGGCCTAGCAAATACCTTAATCCTGTCCGCCAGTTAGCTGGCAGATAAAGCTTGGAATTACCAAGCTTCTCCCACCGTCTGGCTACTTCCTATTGTATCCCCTCCTCCCCCTTGGCCATAAATAAGGAGGGCAGCTTCTAGCGTTAAAAAGAGCTGAAGTTTGAGATTTTTTAGTGAAAAATTAGCATTGAGGAGAAAATTTTAGAAATGGAAAACATAGAAAATACCAAATTTCAAAGGAAAAGAAGCTTTGCAAGGTCAACCTCCAATTAATATGATTTTTTGTTTTTCTTTTTGTTTATTGAATTTTCAAGTAGTGTATTGTGCAGTTAATATTTAACTTCTGAAACAATTTTTTATCAACCAATGCTAGTATCTCCGGAATGGTCGAAAAAACAATATATATCTTCTCGCTTTATAGACCCCATTACTTTAGTTTTCTCCATTTTGTTTACGAGGAAGTAAGGAGCTAAGCATTATAAAAGTAAAAAGTTAACTATGCCTACTAGTCGTGTAACTAATAGTATAGGCTCAAACACTAGGTGTTTGGGTGGTGGTGTAGCTTTGATGCTTACTACTTATAAATTTCTTTAGATATGTCATATTCTTTAGCATGTGTTTGACAAAAGTAACGTGATAGTCATCAAGACCTAGTAACGTGTGATAGTCATCAAGACCTAGTAACGTGAGAGTCATCAAGACCTAAAAACGTGCGAAACAGTTTATGGAAAACGACTGATCAAGCAACTTTGGGAAGTGAGGGACTTTTTTCACTTAAGATTGCATGTGGCTCTTAAGAATCCTTTCACTTTGGGAGTGTTTCAACATAACGTTTTGAAAATCGGATTGAATCGACCGATTCAACTGGTTGAACCGGGAACATGTCTTATGTTTGGTTCGGTTTGGCCCGGTTAAACTAGTTTGGTCAAATCCGGATTCAACTGGTCGAACCGGTAAAACCAGTCAAATTGACCCAATGAACCAATTTTTTTAATATTTTTTTGGTACCAATTTTTTTAATGTTAAGATTTCCCTTTTAGCAATATTGTAACACAATTTCATTATATTTTAGTTTATCAAAAAAGAAATGTTTTAATTTTTTTATTAAATATTAATTATATATTTTTGTATGTATTTATGATGTCATAGGTTTAAAAATGCTTCGACCATTCGTAGAATCAATGATCCATATGTCCATATGTCTGATAACTTTTTCTGTTCAATTACCGGTTCAAGTTTGAAAACATTGCTTCAATTTAATGTTTCTACTGTAAAATGAATTAAAGTTGAAAGAAAATAGATCATGAAATGGGTAAATAATTTGCAAGAAACTAATGAATTAAATTGCTATTGAACTGTAAAAGTAAAAAGGATAGAGTGTGAGATGCAAAATGTTGGCATAGGGCAACAAAAAGAGCAAAATTTACGATAATGTCTTTTTGAGAGAGTCTTCTTTTGATGGTTTTTAGACAATTTCTACATAGAAGAAGATAGCTGTTGCATGCCAAATTCAACAGCTGTAAAACACATTTTTGAAACATATCAATATGATAATTGGATAACAACTCATTTTCTACAATATATTACGGCTTTTCTCCTTATATGCTTTATCTTTTCATGAATGGAATAATGGATGGCTATGGCTTTGATTAGCATCGGCCATGGACCAAATTGCAAGCACATATCTTAGCCAAAGCTCTACATATTTTTATGTGACAAAAAAGGTACATGGCTTATTTCTCATTCCTGTGTATGTAGACGGTGTTGCACCACGTGCCAAGATGAATCAACAGCGTGCAAGGCGTTTCAGAGCTGCTAAAGATGCAACTGATGAAGTGAGTCTTATGGTTTTGATAATTGCAGCTATATCATGTTGCAAATAACAAAATTTATGCTTCTTGCAATTTTATTTTTTTTAAAAAAACTTTTTTCTCCCTCCTTGCACCTATATATTATTTACAAAAACTTTGCCACCAGGCCTCTGAAACAGAGACGCCAAGTGGAATCCATGAGCCTGAGGTGGGAAACGTGGTTACTGAAAAGCTGGATTCAAATGTAATCACGCCTGGTACTGAGTTCATGGAGATGTTGTCATCAGCTATTCGTTATTATATGCACTTGAAAATGAACGAGGATCCTGGATGGCAGGGTATCAAGGTAATAGAAACTTTTTAAGAACTGGGTCTAACATGCACCGTTTTATTGGTTGATGTAAGATTTCTCTCTCTCCACCCTTTTTCTAACAACTACATGAGGTTCATTCTAGGTGATTCTTTCTGATGCCACTGTGCCTGGTGAGGGGGAGCATAAGATAATGTCTTATATCCGCCTGCAAAGGAATTTACCGGGATTTAATCCAAATACGCGCCATTGTTTGTATGGATTGGTAAATGCTTTTGAACTTTTTTGGTGTATAGTTGCAGTCGCTATTTACACAGTTTTGTAATATGGAATTTCATGTTGTGGATTGTAGTCATGCAGTATGTACTTACATCTTTGATGTTGTTTTTCTTTTAGGATGCAGACTTGATAATGCTTGCATTGGCTACTCATGAAATACACTTCTCTATTCTGAGAGAGGTCTGTATGTTTTTCAATTTACATGTGGTTTCTCTTAATTTCATTAGTTGGATGATTCAACTGAATAAGTATTGAAAGGAAAGTACGATCTCAATTATCTTTTATTTCCTAATGTAGGATATCCGCAAGATACAAACAAACAGTAAAAGGGTAAAAAAGGGGGAAGATCCTTTGCCATTCAGGGAGAATGTAGACAATGTTATTTCAAGGCAGAAGTTTCAGGTGGGTATTGTATTTATTCATTCGTTGTTTTGATCTATCCTGATTCTTTTTCTGTTTTGTTAAGATTGACGTGCATATAGTTACTTCGGCTGATTATACTTTGTAATTAAAATCAAATTTTCACCCGTGGCAAGGATGCTGCTACAACCAATACATGTAGAAGTTAGTCAATCATAGCAAGAACTTGTGATGTTGGACTATATTTGCAAGCTGAGAGTAGTTGTTACTTGTTAGACTTAAAAGCACCACATATCTCAAACACATATATTCTATGGGATAGTATAATTCAAACTAATTGGAATCCAGCTGGTACTGAATTCTTGCCTGCCTTAATATTTCAAAATTGATGCAAGGTATAAAATGATCTCCAAGCTTCCCTTCAATCCGAAATGATGTCTAGTCACTTCAAGCTTTCCTGACATACAAAATGATAACATCTTTTACAAGAGAATTTCAACAAGTGATTAACTTGCTCCTATTCTGCCAAATTAGACCTTTGTGGAATTAATAGTGAAGACATATGACCCATGACATATTAAAAGTTTAGTCCTTTCAATTTCCAACATAATGAAGTTAATTAAATCAACTAATAAGTAATAATGTATTAATTGAATGAATAACTAAGGTCATAAATTAGGAGTGCCAAAGGATGGAAATTCAAGAGCCAAGTCTTTTGCACTTCCACCTCTACAGGGGGTACTAATTGGTCACAGTTATGTGCCTGACTAATTTTCTTTATTTATCTCATTACCCAAGTGTTATGGCTTTTATTTTATTTAATAATTTCCTTTATATCCACAAAAAGCTAACAGTAATGCGGGTCACAATTGCTTTAATAGCGAGCTTTGGTAAAGAATGTAAGCATTGCAAATTTCAAGGGTTTGGATTGAATTGGGGTTTTAGAAGTACGAGTCACTGTAATTTGAGAATTTAGTTTCTGAATATTCTGGCAGCGATTAGCAGAAGGCTACAGTTGCTTGGGTGTTTTTGTGGTGAGTTAATTAAGGTCCACCAAACTTAATTCAATCCTCATCAAGGCTAGAGTGCATTTCAATTCTGTCACTATTATTTTGTCTACTTAATGCAAGATAGAGGACCATCTGCCTCATGTTGCTGTAAATCTACTAACTATCAAGTGGTTTACTAAAATTTCTGTCCTAATTCCTTTTTTCAGTTTCTGAACATATGGGTACTTAGGGACTATTTAGCTCAAGACTTGAGAATACCAGATCCAGCAGTGAACTCAGATGTGGAACGTTTGATTGATGATTTTGTCTTCATGTGTTTGTTTGTTGGAAACGATTTTCTTCCCCATGTGCCATCATTGGAGATATCAGAGGTGTGGGTTTTTGAAATGCTTATAGTATCTTTTGTTATTTGCAATATGTGTAATTTTGATTTCAGAATCCACACCTTTTGTCAAACCAATAAATTTAAACGTTGTATTGTGGCACTTCATTCTGCAGCCTATTATTTTACTTGTACTGGTTCTAATTTATGTATTTTTACTTAGTGGTTTGGCTAATTTTTTAAGTCTTAAATATCTTGTAGGGGGCTATTGACTTGCTCATGTTTGTCTACAAAAAGGAATTTGTTCAAATGGGTGGTTATCTGACTAATTCTTTTGAGGTATATATTTAAATTTTCGTCTATTCAATGCTATCTTATCATTATGAGAACTTAGTTATCATAAATCCAATGGTTCAGCAAATAACTTTCTTCCTTACTAGATGCATCCTTCTATCCAAGTATCAGAACATTCTTATGGTTCGAATAAAAAAGAAAAAGGAAACAAGAAGGGAAAGAAAATCTTTGATTACTGTTTTTGCATGGGGGGCACTGCATTAGGGAGTAATCTGGAGACCACCTCACCTATGTCTTTGTTAATTGAAATCACCTTGTATGTGTTGTATTATTTATCGAACTTTTTGTGGATCGGAACAAGTGGAATCATGACATGGACAAGAAATTATTAGTAAATTATTTAATAATATTTTTTATGGATAAATTGATTGTAATTTGGTTATTTTTGGTCTGCTAATAATAATCTATAATTTAATTATAGTAGGTAGTAGTTAAGAGTTTATGTCTTTGTTAAATATGCTTCTTGAGTTATTATGGTTTTCTATGTCCTATATAAAGTGATGTAAGTTCTGTCTCTATCGTTGGGATACATTGTTGAATATTAATTCGAGTTTGAGATTTTGTGCCATCGTGGCCTTCAAGCATAGTGTTCTTGTTACGTAAGATGATGTGGGTTAGCCTAGGTAAGTGGTGCAATTTCCTCAGGCTTGGAAGAGGGTATTCATCTGGCAACTAGGGTGAGGTGGGATATGATTCCACATGAGCTTTAGTGGACTGTTTGGAGCAAGAGAACAATCAGTCCTTCAAGGTTTAGAGAGGTCAACACTACTCACTAGCTTCATTTTCTTGAACTTGTTTTTCCAATAGGACATTGTGTTCTCTTTAATTAGCTTTTGGGTCAGTTTCGTTCGAGTTTGAGGCTTTGTGCCATTCTGCTCTTCAAGCATGGTGTTCTTGTTGCATAAGATGATGTGGGCTATGCCTGGAACAGTGGTGCAGGTTAGGATTCATCAGAGGAGTAAGGCGAGGTCGAGGCGGACTTGGTGGACTGTTTAGCACAAGAGGAACAATCTGTGCTTTGAGTATGTAGGGAGGCCAGAACTACACATTAGATTTCTGTTCTTGAGCTTGTTTTTCTTGCAGAATGAGGTTTATCTGGATTCTGTTGTCTCCTTTATCGACTTCTTGGGACTTGGGAGAGTTTAGTTTTCATACTTTTTGAAGGAGGGTGATGCACATGTTGTACAGGGTTTGGTTTTTTTCTTTTTTGAAGGCAGTGCTTTTAAATTATTTTTTTAAATTTTTTGGATCCGCCTGCTTTTTGTACTCATGTTACCGGGATGGTGCCCCTTTTGGCACCTTGTGAATACTAATTTTTGGTTAACAAAAAACCATCAGCATGAATGTCTTATAGTTGTAGCATGGAAAATCTTATGTATAATGTTCTAAAATATTTGCTTCTGAGATTTGTTTAGTGAAACTACAAGCAACTTTAATTTATGTGCGTCTATTTCTTTTTTGTTGGTTTCTCTCTCTTCAAATTTTTAGGTGAATTTGGATCGTGTGGAGCAGTTTGTACAAGCTGTGGGATTGCATGAGAATGCAATCTTTAGGAAGCGTAGTGAGGTTTCATCTGTCTTTATGCCTTATTATTCTGCTTACCTTAATTTAAATTCAGCCTTTTGCCTTGTTGTGGGTTCTTTGTATCATTTTAAAAAGCATACTTTCTTTAATTTTTTTTTTTATCAAATGTGGTGATAGTATTCTCTTGGTTTCCAGCACACTTTAATTTATTATGGATTACGGAAATTGGGGTATTTGCCGGACTTGGAATGGTGGTTTAGTCAGTTATTGTAACATATGGATTATTAGTAAGCTTGGCCAAGCTTGTTTAATGTTTACAGTTCACTTTGAAAGACAAACGAAGATGTTAGAACAAACTATGGCAAACTTAGAAATCAGCGAAGGACGTTAAAGACGAGAACACATGACTTACGTGGAAAACTCTAATCGGAAAAAACCACGGGCTAGAGGTAGATTACTATGTTAAAGTGTGAAGAACTAAAACAATAATGGACCCAAATAATGTAACTGGTTAAAAGTCGGATCCTGAACAAGAATTTGAGTCGCATAATTTTTGCTACCACACAAATAACTATGATAGGGTCAAAAGTTGGATCCTGAACAAGAATTCGAAGCACACATAACAAAAGATTTTTTTTGAAATTGTGCCATTGACATATAATTCCATCATTAAAAAAGGTAGAACCCTTTAATGTACAATTAACTTCAGTTACTAAAATAATGGTAGAATCTAATTTATTCCACATATGTGGAAGACTTTAGGGGAAAAATTGATTTTAGTTTATTATTTGTTCCTTTAGCATTGCGAACAACATAAATGTCTTTATCACATCTACGTAATTTTCCTACAGAAGTTCAGCATTGACACACATCAATCACATAACCACCCCAAGACACGGCTAGGAAATTATGAACCTTGTCTTGATGAATAAAATTTTACTCCATCCATCCTAAAAACGACGTCTTAAGTACACTTCTCAAACAAATTAAGAAAAACAAGGAGATATTATAAAATAAATTTTAATTTTACCATAGTTGACCCTACGTGAGTACACTAATAATTCTTTGTTTTTTAAAAACTAGTGGACTTCACTTAAGTACACTTGTGAGTGTAACATACTTTTTATATAAAATTTTGCATTTAAAACATCTTTTGGTGGATATTTTTTTGGGGTACTTAAAGATCTTTTGTGGGGTTGAGGGAGTATTTTTTATTTTTTTTTATAAATTGCTTGCTATTGAAATCTCAATTTAAAATCATTTTTGTTTAGTAGCTGTATGGGAACCTATATTTAGTTTGAAAACTCATTGTTTTTTCTTTTTAATTTACTAATCAATGTTAGATGGGAACTCTTTTAATCAATAGAGTGCACTACTATTCTTATGCTGACCTAGAGTTGCAAATAGAATATAATAATGTCATTGATTCAGGTAAATAAGCAAATGGAAATTCGCTTTCGACGTTCTTTGACAAATGTAAGTGTTATTCTTAATTTCACATGAATTTGTTTTGGTAGATGTCCATTGGTGAAATTTTTTACCTTGAAAGAAAGTGTACAAGTTATCATTTCTGAGTTGATAAATAATCTAATATTGAACTGATAATATATAGAGCTTCTGTCAATAAAATGAGGCTATATTTATTATACAATGGTATGATCTCTTAGCTTGAAAATTAGATCGTCAGATCACTTTTGTCATTTTTACAGCCACGGAAGGGGAGGGCAACTAGCTTTCGAGGTTCTGCTACTAACGTAAGTTTCATGTAAAGAACTTCTCAATTCCTGATTACATAATTTTCTTGAAATGATTCTGATGACTATGAGTGTTCACACTATGGTTAATGCAGTCCAATAAGAAAAAAATTTGGAAATCACCCAGCAACATGGTTGATAACAGAAGTTCTACAATCGACAAGGTTGTGTGGATTTATGCAGCAATCTTCCTCTTAGAAAATGGTCTACAAATATTCACTGCAGAAATATTTAATATTAGCCTTGCTTTGTCAGGTCAAACTAGGAGAAGAGGGTTACAAGGAAAGATACTACACTGAGAAGTTTGAGGTTAAAACAGCTGCCGACATTGAAAAAATTCAAAGGCATGCGGTAAGGAAAACTAACAGTTATGGGTGTTATGCTAGCCGATAGTTTTCTGAATGCTTCTTCTCTAGTCTTTCATGCAATGAACAATAAGTTTTACCTTTCGAACCTATCTAACATGCAAAATTAATAGTTTTTTTATAGATTATAAAGTGGGTACATTTGCATTACTTTTATTATATTTTTTATTACTCAAACTGTTTTAGGATATCCTTTTCGTTATGTTGTCCTTATTTATTTGATTCTTGTGCTTGCATAAACTGCTGTTTAGAAATATGTTTTGCTAGCTATTGAATCAGTTTTGTAGTTTGTCTTTTTTCTCGTTTATTCATGATGTGCTTGGCTTTTGAATGTGTTTTATTTTGTATAGGTTATGATATACATTGAAGGGATTTGTTGGGTCATGCACTATTACTATCAAGGAGTGTGCTCTTGGCAATGGTTAGTGTTTGCATTCTATTTATTCATTATTAATTTTTGTGATTCTGATAAGCCCACCCCTGCTTACTATGATTATAAATAGATTTTTTTTTGGTAAAAGAAGAAAATGTGAAGAAGAGAAGAATGAGTACTGCTTAGAGATTTTAATTTTTGAGATTTCAAAGTTTTTTAAAATTCTACTATTCTACTCTTTAACTTTTTTATTGACATTTTTAGATTGTAGCTTGTATTTTTCCCCTTCACAGGAATTTATGATTGAGTATTTGAAATTTCTATTTTGGAAAAGAACTATGCAATAATTCCAGTTTCTTTTATTTACATACTTAATGTAAAATTAATGAACGATGGTATATGGTGAGGAGAATAAACTCCTAACGGATGTCCTATAACATCATCCGATTAAAGTTAGCCGAATCAAAATTTTTAGGAGAAAAATAAGGAGCATATTAAACTGATTTTCGCAAGAGTTAAAAATGTAATTACAGTTAAAAAAAATAAAATATAAAAAACCGGCAAGAGTTAAAACTCGAAAGGCTTCAACTGATTTTCGCAATTTGCGACTCCTCCTTTTCAAGTTATCCAGCCATCTTCAAAACTCATCTTCGCTGGCCGTCTCATAATTGAAGTCTTCACAACATCACATTATACGAGGTGAAAAAACATTCAAATGTAATTTCTTGGTCTCAAGAAGTTTTAATAATCATACTAATCTTCTTGCTAATGACCTCCAGTTTTGTGCCTTCTAACTATTTCATGACACTTTCAAAATTCTAAAGCTTTTAAAATTTCGATTCAAATTAAGCAGATGCCCTTATTTTATGTAGTTATTGAAGTTGTTGAAAGAGGCTGAGAATTAAGGAATATTGTGGAGTTAATTTATCGATTCAGCATATTAAAATCCAACAACAATTGTAGTGGGATTGAAAGTATTTTGAAGGTCCACCAGTATGAAAAAAATGAAAAACTCAATTTAAAAATATAGAGAAATGGTGAAAAGCAAAGTTAGAAAACTGCCAAAGAAACATCAGCGTTGTCTAGCGGATGGCAATGAGCTATTAAGATTTTGTGGATCTTCTAGCCTATGTTCATGTAATTACGTGACGACAGGAAAGGAAAAGAGGGACAACAAAGTTTAAATTTTGTGTGCCGGCCTGAGAAGATGTCTTAGAAAAGATAGCCGGAAAAGATGGAGGAATATGAATTTTGAAGATTGTCGGAGAACTTGAAAGGGTTATGAAGTCGTTTGCTCTTGTCCAATTTTTTTAATCGGAATTATCTCCTTAAACTCTAGCTAATCGACCTTGGTTAGGAGGAGTTAACCATGAATTGTGGGACATCTGTTGATGGGGATATGTTTATTATTTTTCTCCCTAAACTTTGATTTGGCTAACTTTAATTGGATGCTGTAAATTACTACATTTACAGACATCTTTAAGAAATTTATTCTCATTTAGGTTCAATGCCCTGCAGTGGATGTCAGGTTTTGGACCGCAAGGAAAGAGCTTGGGGCAAATTTTATTTCTTTTATTATCCTTACTTTTTTTTTTTTGGGATGCATGAGGCATTCCTAGGTGTACATTTTGTTGATTTTTTTTTTGGGAAATTCATGTTAGGAGCCTAGTAGCTATATTTTTGGGAGGCTCTATGTATAGGCTACGTGCGTAATTGGGTTCATCCCCTTTTGGCTCTTTTATTGGATTATTTACTTGTTAAAAAAAGTGATTACTAGATTATTTAGATAATTATAAATTTATCTGTTTACAAATTTAAAATAAAAAATTAATACTCTACATGGATCGTTATACTTGTAGTACAATCTAGTTTCCTGTGCATAATGCATAGTGCTGCGACTTTAAGAAATTTTGTAGTGCCAAGTCTATACATTTATATAGACTTCCTAAATATTGTAGATAAAAAGAAAAAAAAACCTTAACAGGGCAGCTGCCCTCTTACTAGATAGGTCCCTTTCCTCCCTCCCCTAAGTTAAAACATTCTTCAAATATCACCAAAACATTTTAAAAAGATTACAGAAGTAAATATTTTCATCATTGGTGCATGAATTTGTACAGATGTATAATCAGAAAAATGTGAAAAAGGTAAAACATTGCTCCATGCTATGGGTGCATGAATATTGAAAAACTGTTGTGTAGGTGTGTAATTAATATATTCATTGTTTAACAATCTTTGTCTCGCAGGTTTTACCCTTATCACTATGCTCCATTTGCTTCGGATTTTTATGGTCTTAATCATCTGGAAATTCACTTCACACTTGGAAAACCTTTCAAGCCATTTGATCAGTTAATGGGCGTCTTACCTGCTGCAAGGTAGAGCTGGATTTCTTTTCCTCTTTTAATGTTATTTAAATGACCAGGAAGTAATCAAACTGGTGCACATGTAGTGCACAAGCACTTCCTCTGTCATACAGGAAATTGATGACAGATCCATCATCAGCGATTTTGGACTTTTATCCAAGTGGTAGGCTTTTTTATTTATATTTATTTATTATTATTTTTCATTGGAGCGTTTTAAATTCCAGTAGAATTGGTTTAACTGATTATATTCCTTTTATGGTATTTATTTGCAAAATTTTCTGGCAGACTTTGAGCTTGATATGAATGGAAAACGTCTTGCGTGGCAGGTACTGATTTCGGTGTAGTCTATCTATTATCTTAATTGGCTGCTTATTTATTTTTGAGGAAGTATTCTTCCAACAAGGTTCGGTGTTGGTATGATTAAATATTTAATTAATCTCCTTTCTAGCGTGGTTACAGTTTTTGCTATATGATTCTGACAGTTGTTTTTGGCTAATTGAGAATCTGTCCATGCAATGGCTGAGCCAATTGGAGGCAAGTTGGGGGGTGGGGGGAAAGTTGCCCTTACTGAATTTTCACAACATACTGTGCATATATAGATAATATTAATAATAATGCGAAAATAATTAGATGAGTTTATTTACCAAAAAAAGAGATAATATATAATACAAAAATAAATATGTATTACTTCCATTCCAAAATTAGAGATACGTTTTACTTTTTTATGTCGATTTATAAAGTCCTAATTCATATAAATTCATTTAAATTTCGAAAGCAACACATGCAAATTAGTAGCACTTTTTACTTGGTTCACAATTGTTATAGTTGGTAATTTTTAAAGGGATGGAGTATTAGAATTGCTTGTATCATATATATATATATATATATATATATATGTGTGTGTGTGTGTGTGTGTGTGTGTGTGTATCTTTTGTATTTCCACTATATTATTTAACTATTTAATTCACTTGTGTGTTATTGGTTTATGATAAATCGTAAAGTATCAAACCAAAAACCAAGTATTGATATTCAAAAGTGACGTGTCCTTTTACTTTTTTTTTTTTTGGGTAAGATCGTCCTTGTCTTAGTGGCATAACAATTAAAGTATTAACAAAATGGATATATTACACATATAGCAAGTTTCCACAAATTAACTTTTTTGTATCCTGTGTGCAGTTGTATAATTAGTTTTATTAGAGTATATATGTTTAATTACTGTTAGTATTTTTAAAATAAATTCACTATTTTTTTTATTATTCTTGGAGAGTTTTTTTTATAAATAAAAAACAATCTAGTGTATTGGCACCAGCAGTGGTTCATAATCCTCGCTCCGCCACTGGGGTACATGGGTACTCTTAGGCGTGTATGCATGTTTTACTCGTATACATTCTCGATTAACTCTTACAATTTTAATCATACACCTTTGCAATTTTACTGTTCTGTTGTAATGAACCTCTTCCCCTTCCATTATTTTGGGATACCTGTTTTAAATCTTCCTTTCTGGTGATACTTATCAGAAACAACATAAAAAATCTTCCTTCCTGGTGATGCATAAGCCTCTGATACTTATCTTTACATATCGAATTAGAAATTTTTAGAAAAAAGTATAAACAATGAAAATTTTCGTCTGTAAATTTTAGGGACACAATAGTGTTAATATTGGTCCCCGTTATTTAAGACAACCTTGACTTATTTGAGTTGTGAATGATTATCCCTTCTTTAACCATTAACTAAGAAAGCTAGGTTTTATTTATTCTTTGAATTGGCAGGCTATTTGCAAATTGCCATTTATTGACGAGTCTCGCCTTTTATCGGAAATTATGAAAGTGGAATCGACATTAACGGTAATCCTTGACACACATTCTCATGCATAGTTATAAAGATTCCATACATATTCTTTCTATTTTTTTTATAAAAAAATTTATATCCCTCTCACTTGAATGGTGTTTCCTTGATTTAGGATGAAGAAAAGCAAAGAAACAGTTTGGGCTTGGACATACTGTTTGTTCACATTACACATCCTTTAGCATTGAAAATCTTTTCCTTCTGTGAGCGGAATAAGGATAATCCAAAGTTGTTCAAGGCTAAAGTCAAAAAGAAAATCAACCCTAAATTCAGGTGCGTATCATCACGGGAAAGAGCTAATGAGTAGGATTATTTTATTTTATTTTTATTTTTTGTTATTACTGCAACTTGTTCCCTTGTTCATTTGGTTGTTTATTGACTTTATTTTTTGTTATTACTGCAACTTGTTCCCTTGTTCATTTGGTTGTTAATTGACCAAGGGTCTTGAGATGAGTTTATTTCTTCTGTTCTCTTTTAGAAAGAATTAGGTTGAATATTGCGTATAGGCCTCGGGGAAAAATGCTTATCGGAACGTTGAATATTTAAAACTTGCATGTTTAAATATGTAAATCTTGAGTTCTAAAGGGATTTAGTTGAACTTGGAAGGGTTCATTTGTAAAGTCAAGTGTAAAGTGTTCATTATTTAGGTCAAAGTTCTCCTGAAGTGTTGGATATAAGTAATGTGTTGGAGAGCCTGCTTATGTGTTCTACTACTGGTTTGATTTATCTTTTGTGAATCACAATATTTATCCGCTATCGCCAAAATAAATTGGTGTTACTTTGTTCACTATTGGTGGTAGAAGAGTTCTGATCCATCATCAAAGCTATTTTTGTACTATTATAAACTGTTAAATGCAGCTCACAAAATCAAAATATGGTTCAAACTGAAATTTAATATTTGTTGTGTTTTGAAATCTTGGTTAATGCTAACAAATCGTTGTTGGAAGAAAGGGAGAGGGGGCGAGGACATCTCGTAGGATAATCAAGGGTGTTATTTGTACCACTGTAGTATGGCAAAAATGAGAAATACCCCACTGTAGTTGACAGTTTTTATGCATTTGACCATTGAACTTTAAAAATATGTTTTTGACCAACTAAAGTAATTAAAACTTTCTGAAGTCTATTTTGTTAAATTTCAGTGATGGCCGTCAAATTGATTCAAAAATTTTCATAGGTGTCGGCGGCCAAAAAAAGAAGTAGAATAAATAAAAAATAAATTGGCCAATCAACAATGATGACATGGACTAATAAAATAGATTTACGTCTTACAAAGGCTTAATGATAACTTGGAAGTGTTAGTTTCCTTCTCGAGTGTTACCGTATATGATAACAAATTTATGCTGATATTAGAAAGTGTCGTACGTATACATGGGATAAGAGGGTGTAAAGAAGGGACTCACAAATTAATATTCTATATTATTGCTTATAGTTCCATCACTTCCACGTAAGTCGCAATCCACATTCGACATAAAATTAGTCAACATATAAATCATTTTGCTTCTTTCTTTACAAAGCTATTTATTGGTTGCAGTTGGGCTAATTACCTTATAATCTTTACAAGAACATATATATATATATATATGTATATATTCGCTCTCTCCCTCTCTCTGGGGTCTTTTGGCACGTCATCGACATTACCCAAGCTATATTATGGGAAAGTTAAAAAAGTACCTTTTACTTTTGTAAACTAATTACGGCACCTGGTCAGTAAAGTGAATTTATAAGATGAATGTTAAACAAAAAATTAAAGAGTGCCATCTCAGCAGAAGGAGAAGGACCTGCATATGTTTAAATTTTTCTGAAAGCTTTATGAGTTGCATCTCTAGGAAAGTCTAATCCAATGATTGGATTTACTCTCAAGAGTACGATCTTTGTTTTCATTGTTAATAGAGATACTCAGACGCAGATTTCTGTTCGTCAATGTGCTTTTATGCCTATGGCTTTGAAGTTTTATTTTCAAATGCAGTGATGTTAAACGATCAATTATCTTCCTCTTTGCATTTTATCATCCACTTGTTAATGTTGTCATGCAGTGATGGAATGAATGGATTCATATACATATCTGATAAACCTGTGTCGCCCATGGAGATCTTTTCACCAGTTGATGACATGGAGATTATAATAAATAATAAAGTGATGTATGCTTTCTGTGACTTGTTATTATTGCTTCAATAAGAGTCTGGCTATCCAAAGGACTGGGTGCCAGTTCCTGATTTTCTATTAACAGTCTACTCTTCACCATCTACTTTTTCAGATCTGTACTGTATCAATATCCATCTTTTCATTCTCACATACCAAAACCGCCAGAAGGAGTAATAATACCTGGAAAGGTACATTACAGTTTAACTTTCATATGATCCTTTAATAATTCAGATATGCTTTAATATAAATTTATTCGTCAACTGTATATACATCCAATCAATGAAGTTTAATCCCAACTCACGTGATTTATATAAAATTTTATGGAAAAAGATGTTTCAAAAGCTCACTAGGATATGGCAGATTAAATATGTTTTTACTTGCGGTGGATGGTGTTATGTGCAACAGTACAAGTCAGTACAACTTGCATCTTACTTCGAACCATCTTTGTCAATGATTTTTTGGGGGTCAAGTGCAATAAATATATGTTGAAGAGGGTCAAGCAATAAATATATGCATGTAATTTTTGGGGGAATGATGCATGCACTCCAGTTGTGCTCCATTCTAAGAGTAAAAATGGTACACAGTAGACAACTGTGCAGTTTTCATAAGTGGAGTGCCTTTTTTCAATTATTGTAATTTTGCTGTTTTTCATTTTGTACACCACATAGTTGTCATGGCGACGCCTTAGACGCCGAGCAAGTCTGGCCCAAGTTAAGTGATTAAGTCATTTTTTACCCATTATTCTTCATAACCCATGGATTTGCTATGTCGTGTAATTTTATTGTTTATTATACTTGTAATGGGTGATGGGTAAGTCATCATTCTTTATTTTCTATGTGGTGTTTGCTGACTTGTTCTATTAGTTTTGAATGTCGAGTGTTTTATTTTTGAATTTTGATTGTGAAGTATTTATGTAATTGTGTTTATAATTGTATTTCATAGTGTTAATTATTATGTTTTGGATATTAATGGATATAAAACTTTATTGATCAAGTAAAATAGAAATGTATAAATTGCACATTGTTAACGACTTGTCGTCATACGGACGCCATGACGGGCGTCTTATTGCCTAGGCGTCCTAACGGTCAACTATCGCCGCATCTGGCCGTGGCACCGTGACAACTTGTCAAAGTTGTGCCTTATAGAAATTATGAATAGAAATGACTCCTAAAATGTTGTCTAACGAAAACTTGTGATTTTCTTTCAAAATATATCATGCTTAACTGTATGTGATACTGTTATTCAGTTTGTTAGCGAGCAGGATCTCCTTCCTCAACCTATTTTGTGGCACGAGAAATCTGCGATTTTTGGACGCAAATTCTCTGAAAGGTGAGAACTTTTAAATTAATTTTTTTCTTTTCTTTTTCCTTCTCTTTTCTGGTTAGTGTGTGCATGCGTGGTTTAGTTTTTTTTTAATATTTTATTGTGTTTGTGTGTGTGTGAGAGAGAGAGAGAAGAATTTTCTAGGTTTGAGTGGTTGTATTAGAGCTACAGATTTTCAACTCCAGGCAAAAATAAAGCAAGTCTTTCACTAATTTTCTAACATATGTTTTTTGCGGTTGTTTAACAGTATTGCTTTCAATAAACATAATAAGTTTAACTGAGAGCCATCAGTTCAAGAGGAGTTGACTGTAAATTGGTGACCCTGGCCATAACTTAGTTATGAGTATTTAACAGAAATTATCAGTTAGTATTTCAGTTCCTTGGCATGTCATTTCACATGAGAGAAGTTATTAACTTCACTTGAATTAAGCTGAATCCAAGCTCATAGGACATTGTAGCTTGACTAGTAATCTATGGTGGGGTATTCTGAACTTGATATTGTGCACTGTGCATTTCTTCCTCCTAGCTTAATTTAGTATGCAGTGGGTAATATGTTCTCTTAAAATATCAATCCTTGCATTTGTTCTCATTCGTTCTTTTTCTCTCCTTGAACTCCTGCAGGCCGCCCAACCCCAAGTCTATCTGGGGACATAGCCTAGCAAAGTTGGCCCACCGGCTTGTGTCTGAGTATTATTTTTCAAAACAGCAACAAACAATGGACGGAATCAATTCAAACTGCATAAATGGTGAAGATAGCAAGTGGAAATGTGGTAAAGATTGGGATGAACCAATGGATAACAAAATAAAGAAGAACAATAGGAAGCCTCGTAAGCGTACAAAGCCGCGAGCAATAAAGGATGTATGTACTGAAGGCTATTTTGATTGGAAAGAAAGAATGGTGCGACAAAGTAATGGTTGTGATGGACCAATGGACACCAAAGATGATGACCCAACAGAAAACAAAATCCAGAAGAAGAGGGAAAAGCTTTACAAAAGTAATTTTGCAGAGCAGCAAGCAACAACGGATGGAACTGGTAACTACATAAACAGTGAAGATAGAATGAAGCAACAATGTAATGATTGTGATGGACCAATGGACACCAAAGGTCATCATGACCAAACAGAAAACAAAATCCAGAAGAAAAGGAAAAAGCGTCGCAAAAGTAAATTTGCAGAGCAGCAAGTAACAACGAATGGAATTGTTGGTAACTACATAAATGGTGAAGACAGAATGAAACAACCAAGTAACGATTGTGATGACCCTAAGTTTGCAGAGCAACCAAAAACAACAGATGGAATTGGTAAAAAATCCATAAATGATGAAGACAGAATGAAGCCACAAAGGAACGATTGTGATGACCCTATGTTTGCAGAGCAACAAAACACAACAGATGGAGTTGGTAAAAAATCAATAAATGATGAAGACAGAATGAAGCCAAAATGGAACGATTGTGATGACCCTAAATTTGCAGTGCAACAAAACACAACAGATGGAGTTGGTAAAAAATCAATAAATGATGAAGACAGAATGAAGCCACAATGGAACGATTGCGATGACCCTAAGTTTGCCGAGCAACAAAACACAACAGATGGAGTTGGTGAAAAAACCATGAAAGGTGAAGACAGAATGAAGCCACAATGGAACGATTGCGATGACCCTAAGTTTGCAGAGCAACAAAACACAACAGATGGAGTTGGTGAAAAATCCATGAATGGTGAAGACAGAATGAAGGCACAAGGTAACGATTGTAATCATCCAACAGATAACATAATTGGGAATAAAAAGAGGAGGAAGCGTCGTGGAAGTAAATTTGCAGAGCAGCAAGCAACAACGGATGGAGTTGGTGCAACTCACATAAATGGTGAAGACAGAATAAAGCCACAAGGTGACAATTGCGGGTCATCCGTGGATAACAAAACCAAGAAGAAAAAGAGGAAGAAGTGTCAAAGTAAATTTGAAGAGAAGCAATCAACGGTGGATGGAGTTGGTGAAAACTGGATAAATGGTGAAGAAAAAATGAAGCAGCTAAGTAATAATTGTGATGATCCAACTGATAACAAAATCGAGAAGAAGAGGAAAAAGCGTAGAATTAAAAAGAGAAAGATTGAAGGTAAGTAACAAGGTTTAGGGTACATTTATCTAATGTTGCATGTTTGAATTGTGATATTTGCTTTGCAGAGGGTGGTTCTTTTTTCCCGTCTTTTCACATAATTAAAGTATGTCCTAAGGGTTACTATTTGTTATTTTTTGTAGCAAACGTTGAAAAAGGAAACGAAGCTGAGGTTATGGAGTCCCTTTTAACAGACTCGGCTATTTTAACCCTTTCAGCAGACTCAAGCAGCAGAAAGTTTTGTCTGCAAGACATTATGGGAGGAGGTACCATTAATCAACAAAAATGCTTAGAAGCATAGAAGTTGGTAGTTTCTCAAGTAGGATTTTTCAGCCATGTTTGCGGGAGGTCTTATTACTCATCATCCCTTATTACAGGTAGATAATAGAGTAAATTCTGCTGCAGAAATTTTGTGATTTATATACATATATTGATGTTTTAATGTTTCAAATTAGTAGGAGGAAACAAATATATGGTGGAGCGTGAAGGTCCAAACCAAACCATTTGCCAGTTCGTCTGTAAAATGCAAGTTTACTTTGCACCTTCAGGCAGGCTAAAAGTCAACACAGTTAACACATTTGTACTATTTGCTTAATGAATGAAGACCTCATTGTTGTTTTATGTCTTGGCATTGGTTTAGAAGAATATGAGGGTCTGGCTTCTTTTGAAGGTCGAAAATCATTTGAATCAATTGGGCTCTTTGGTGCTGCAGGAGATTATGACAATTATTTAGGATTTCAGATATCATTAATTAACCTATTTATCGGCACAATGTCCTACAATACTGTTATATGAGGGTCTGTTATAATTGTTTCGTTTTCTTGCTTGATTTTTAGGCAAGGAGGCCCATTCTATAGCATGTTTTTCTTAATTTATTTATATTAATTTTACGATACCATAGAGTATTCAAAATATATTTTTAGTACATAAATTATACTCCTGTATCAAAATATAACATCAAATCTTGAAAGTCGATGCGAAATATTTTTAAATTTAAACTTAATACGATTCATTTAATTTTTGGACACAATAAAACTAGTATTTATTTATACTTATTACGTTATAATTGTATTGTTTAAAATTAAACGACTTTATTTTAATTTTGAGTAAAAATATCTTGAAAAGTTTTAAAATTGTCAAATATTTTGGAATGGATGGAGTAAACAATCCAGCAGTCCACTTGATCTGATCCAGCAATAAATAATTAGTTATTTCCCCAAATCTAAGTTTTGCTTTGATGATACTCCCACTCCTAGGCTAGATGGTAGGCAGTTCTTAAAGCTTTAAAGCAAATCAACTGAAAGAAGAATGAAATGTTGTAAATTCTGACAATTGGAAAAATATTATATTCCTACTGTAATAATGGGAGCCCTACACATAATAAAAGTTTGGTGCTGAATTACAATCGTGAAACACATCGTCACTCTTTAAAAGAGTTGCCACTCACAATAAATAAAATCAAGAAAAGATATTTAATTGAAAGGAAGAAGTATAAAAATAAGAGCAAAATTGAAAGACCAAGGAAGGACGGCAAGATTAGGATTAATGCAAAATCGTTGTATAATCCTTTGTTAATTTTTTTGTTACAACTTTAGCAGGAGCAAAAGATCCCAAAGCAGGGTTATAGTATGGAAACAACCTGCCTATATGGCTTGTCTACATCCCTAATAAACTTAAACTACTACTGAGTTAATTGGCACTAGTTTCTTGTGATCAAAACATGTGTGACTATCATGCTTGCAATGTCAAGTTACTTGATGAAAGTAAAGACAACTATCAGGGGGGGCCTCCCTTATGAGACACAATGATCCAGTGAACTACTACTTGACACTGAAATCACCCAGGGGCAAAGGCAACATCCAATCTAACAATTCCTTTTTAGGAACTTGACCTCACCTGATTTGGTTTTTCAGCTCAGAGAGCATATTGAAAGCAACTGAATATGCTCTTGAATCATCTCCACCCAGTCACTGCTTGCATCAGTTTAAAAAAGGACAAAGAATAGGTATCAGACTAGGGTCCTTTTGAATGTCCAAGTATGATACATTTGATGCTAGATAATGACAGGGCAATCAAGGGAAGAAATTGGTTTTGGATTGTTAAACTAATGTTGAGTAATTCTTTTCACTTACAGAAGCTTAAAGGAATCTTATGATTTAGGATTCTATTAATTAGAGAGTTCTAAGTCTCCCACTATTACTAATTAAGAATAGGAGATATACCAAAGTTTACTAGACATATTAGTATTGTACTCTTACTAGAATTCTTCATGTGATTAACAAGTGTACCCTGCCATTGAAAGTAATTTAGCTGCTTATCATTTCCTTTACGACGTAGTCTTATCTAATTGATGTATGTAGAATTATGTATACTCAATTATAAAAGAAGAAGAAAAGAAAATTTTAGTACTTTATCCCATACATATAGATAAAAATTTATATCGAGAAAGGACCAGTTAGTTGATATTTTTGAGGGACTAATGAAATCAAAAGTTAATATATACACCAATCACTTCTTTTATTTTATAACTAATGCAACTTTCCCTCATAACCCAAGCACCGTGTCTTTCCCTATTCTAGGCTTACTAGTTTCCACGTTCACCTCATATTTCATGCATTCTGTTTTCCAATTCTTTTTGCAATGTCACAATGAGGCCAAAAAAGTTTCCAAACAGTCAACTCACAGTAAATACACGAATGGGTGAAACTTAAACGAACATATGCCCAACACTCAACTCTAGGATCATAGTTATAACTGAAACTATAAAGTGAAACAACTTCCCGAATTAGTATGAGATAATTATGCACTTAGAATATGTCTACTAAACTACTTTTTTATTTTTAATTTGGATAAAGTTTGAAGACCATCATTTCTCCCCATGCAGAAAGATGCAAATTTGATATTGAAAAAAAAGAACAGTCACTTGTCAAGTGTCGAGCATGAATCACACTTTCCCGCACGTATCTAATGCACATTATCTTTCCCTTGTATCCCAAGAATTGAGTCTTTTCCTAGCTTAGGATTACGGTATCCATTTTTACCTTATATTATCCGAATGCTGTCATTCCAATTCAGGACTCTGCACATTCTATGTTAAGCGTAGCATCTTAGTTATAAGTTTGTGCCAGCAAAACAACTAACAAAAACATAGTGTAAAATTTAAAGATAAATATACTTGTTATATGGACAAGAAGTGGTCAAGCAGTCCAATAAGAATAATCAAATAAAATGAAACTTTTAATATTTGTGCATAGATATTCTGATTATGTCCGGATAGAGATAATTTGATTATAACACCAGTGTAGACCGCATAATGCCTGTCTATAACTTCAGCAAAAGCAATATGGCAAACAACAGAAAAACCTTGTAGCTATCTTTCAATTGCTACAAAACTAGGACTTTACAGTCATTTTAGTTCTTGAACCAATCAAATGTGACCCAAGGAATAATTAGTTAAGCATTTTTTGACTAGAATCTAAGCAACAAATTTGAATACCGATGTATCAAACATAACTCCAAAACTTTAGATAGTCTCACAAAAGTGAGGAAATTCTTACCCCTAATAGCGCTTGAATATTTGCAGCAGGATTATTCCCAGTGCTCTTCTCATACGCAAGAAAGGCAAGCACAAAGAATGTAGTGTTAGTAACAGCATCAAACAAACCGTAAGTAAGCACAGCTGCAAGCCCCAGCACTCGTTTGGGCTGATTGTTCCTGACAAAACACGCATCAAAATTCAAAATCTCACATGGGTTTCTACAAAAATGACAATCCCAAGAAATATCATATGGGTTCACTAAATCTTTCCACATTGTATCATAAATTTCTCAAGAGACCCTCCAATTCTTCCAGAAATTTTGGCTATGCTGATTCTAGCACAAAAAGGAAAGATATAAGAATTATATTTTGAAGAAGTAATAATCAAGAAAGAGAGAGAAAAACAAACCTCTAGTTCTTGATTTAGTTGAGGAAGATTTTCATCAGCTGAAGCTCCTGAGCTGCTGGTGCTGCTGGTACAGGAACACTTCACAGAAGCAGATGATTTTAATTGTTGAATTGTTAAGTTGTTGAAATTGGGGATTTGTTGAAGCACAGGCAATGAAGGGTTTAAGACTACTATTATTACTTGAGGGGAGTAATTTTGTAGCCCACGGTAGTGGCAAAACAGCCGTCCTCATTTCTCATCCCCCAGCAAAAATGGAGTAGCTTAAGCTGGAAGAGGCTGAAACAACCAGGGGTAGATTTGGTATTCTATCATCATTTCAAAACCCATAGGTAATTAATATTTCCAAATTCCAAGCCAGAATTTTAGTCCTACAGAAATACAGTAAATGGAATCCCATATTTACGTGAGTACAAACGACTTTGTAGAAATATTAAAATTTTCTTGTAAATTTTAGCGGTGTTGAAATTTGAAAACAAATATGTGCATTATAGTTTTAATGTCTTTATATTGTTTTGTTAGTGTTATGTATTTAACTGTATTAAAATTTGAGATAAGAAGTGTAATTGAGTTGAGAATATACGCAATGCAATGCAACGCAATGTAACTATATTAAGAAAGTATAGAATAAAAATGGGAAGGAAGGGGCACAACACCAAACTGTGCTGAAACAGGATTACCAGCAAAAGTTTATTATATGTTGCAAAAAAATCAAGAAAAAATAACACAAGCATCGGACAAGTTTCTTTGTCTCAACAATTAATAAATCACATATCCTAGAATAAATATCCGATAAAAGAAACCCATAATACAAATATATTCTTTTTCCTTTCCTCCATGTAGGCTGTATAAGCTTCCACAGTCCACAGCTAAAAGCTGGATGTCCACCATGAGAGCTGAAGAAGCAGATGGCTTGCTTATTTACATTGAAGCCGGAATAATACAGAAGCAACAGTTGGTCACCACGAGTTGCAACTGTTTCCATTGAGACAAAGTACGATTCAATCAAGCGAAACACTGCTTAGAGCAAACAGTCTTTTAAGTAATGATCAACCCGCAAGAAAAATAGGAAGGAAGCTAATCCTTACAACAGATCCAATTGTACAGCCTAGTCCAGCAACCAAACGACTCTGTAGTTGCTGTTGGATCTAGAGGCTCTCTAAATTTTGCCTTCTCGCTAAGCTCTTCAAATGAGTTCACAAGGTTTTGAAGCCTTGCAACAAACTCCATCAACAAGGAAGTAAAAGTCGCCAATGACAATGCACTGGCACTTTCGTATGTCCTTACTTCGCGTTCATTAATAATGGTGTCACCAAAAATAGATAGACGTGAAGGCCAATGTGTCTGCTGCTTGAAAACATCTTCAGATGAACCCAATTGTGCAACAGAGGGATTGCAGCTCATGTTCGGATTCTGAGTATCCCAGTTCCTTAATGTGTGAGCTGATTTTAAGTGAAGAGCTACTTCACTGAGCGAGTTTATCACCAAATTTTTGTTTTCACTATCCTTTAGCTCTTGGAACTGATCAGGATCTTGAAATTCCTTAGGCATTTTGCTGCTTGCCCAGCTCTCAGCTTTAATCAGCAGATATGATTTTTCGTCTATCATCATTTGCAACTCTTCCGCAGCCTCATGCACTTCCTCAAGCAAATCTCCAGGGCTTAATTTTTCCATCTTTTCTACTTTGTTCCCAAGCTCGCGCAACACTTTAGCTCCTGCAGTGCCAACCCTCTGAATCTCGCAGCTGAATACCTGTCGTAATTCAGCTGCTGCCTACAAAATTTAAATAATTTAACCCAACAACACAAAGAAATAATTCATGCAAAGGCTGTGTGTAAACTTTGAAAAGCTCGAGTCCAGAATTCTGTGATTTTCATATAGACGTGAAGACCTGAAGTGACAGAAAATATAACTATATTAGAATTCAGGTTCAGAACTGGAGGTGCATGCCTTTACGTTTTCATTTAGTTCCCTGATGTTTATAAGGATATAATGTGAAGTGCTGAAGGGAAAGGAGAACAACTAGAATATTTCTTGAAGTC
Source organism: Panax notoginseng (assembly GCA_016801055.1). Taxonomy (NCBI): domain Eukaryota; kingdom Viridiplantae; phylum Streptophyta; class Magnoliopsida; order Apiales; family Araliaceae; genus Panax; species Panax notoginseng. The sequence goes on along the minus strand of CM029018.1, from coordinate 5,066,021 downwards.
CATAAGCAATTCTTAATATGCAAAACAGTAAAGTCTAATGCAAATATTAGATTGACCTCTGAAAATTCAAGAAAGGTGGGAGTTTAGGCAATGAAATTTTGCAAGTGATACAGGATGAACGATCCAGATATTGTGATTCAGTTCATGTTCCATCATGATAAGTTGTGCTACTCAGATTAAAGCATGGAATTTTTTAAATTCATAGGCTCACACGCACAAACTCGCAGAAGTTAAGATGGCGGAAGCATCCCAGAATCTTATATCGAACCAACAAAAGCCAATGGCACTTAATCTAGACACTTTTCTAGTCCACCAAATAGTTTAATGATTGCTTCATTGAGAAATAGTGTTTCTAAACTCAGGCTTACAGAATTTTTATCATTGAGTGCTCTGCCCAAAAAAAACCAATTGAGAAGTATCTCACCTCTATAAAACTAGCATTACATACTTTTGCATTTTAAATTTTCAATGAAGGAAAACGGTCTTGTCCATTACTCATCAATCAGCCATCCAGCTTTATTTACTTAATTGGGGAGATGAAAGGAAAACACTATTAACCTATCAAGTTCACATAAACAATTTGATAATAGTGTCTGCAGACTCTGCACACATGCCATCATTGTTAAATCATGAAGCATGCAAAAGAGTGCATGCACGAGCGGGGGGAGGGGGGGGAGGTACTGGGAGATATGATTAGTGAAACAAAAGCTAAAGAACATCAAGAACATACCATTTTCCAGCATACCAGCAGACAAACTAATTTAATTGTCATGCACCAACAGACATACTAAGACCTAGAAATACAAATGTTTGGGTTGGTTTGAGGACCCATTGGACAAGGGAAAGGGGAGATCCAAGTACTAGAGCACAAAAGCCCCATTACCTTAACAGCATATCATTTTCCATTTAATACACATCCTTCAGATAACTCCTACCATTTTATTTTTTTTATGACAGTGGAAACCACAACCTGGATTGTGCACTAGATAAACCACCAGGTGCATGCAATACCCCATCAACCACGCACACCGGGTAATCTCATGTTAAACTATGTATGGTGGCCCCAAGGATCTTCATTGCAACGATATAATGATCAAATTGGAGAAAGATAAATTCATGTTTGAGTTGCAATAATAAGATCACGGAAGTAAATTTATCACCAATCAAGTTGTCCATTAGTACCAGATCTTATAACAAAATGCCGAATTTCCTATTATTGGACTGGACTGCCGAGACAGTAAATAAAGAACAAGGAAGTGACAACATCATGGACAGACTAGAAAAGCAATTGATGAACTTCACCTGTATTTCAGCAAGAATACACCCATGCATTGCCATGAGCATAAATGCACAATGCCTCAATGCACCACTAACTTTAACATAGTCACTCCAAGGATAGCTGAACATATTGTAACGGCCATGAGGTGGTTCCCATATAGCGAAGCCTAACTGCAAAAGGGATAAAACAAAGGTAAAAACATGATAATCACTTTCTGGTCTGGGTTCTATCAAATACACTTAAGGCATATAGCATACCAGAGATTCCTCTTGGCTAGTAGACTGTACAACAGATCTATATCCACTGTACAGTGGATCATCAGAAGCTTGATATGTAAGAATTTTGGAAGGGATTCTCTCGTATTCAACACATTGCAGGTACCCGTTAACACAGCCTATACCAACATTCAGAAGAAAGAATCAAGCAACTCAAGTCAATACCGGAAATAAACCCAAATGAAAATGTTAAAAACCTACATATAATCTTAATCTAACCTTCCAAGGAAGTAGCGACACCCTTAAAGTTTTTCACAACCAATTTGTGCAAATCCTCACCCGCCCAAATGGGGAACACACATACATTTACAAGCAAACAAACACCAGCTCCAACACCAATTAGCAGCAATCGAGAAACAGCTGTGTGGACAAAATTTGAAGTCCCAGATACCAGTACAATACAATATGTCAACAAGAATACCCGGAACCCATATTCGTATTGCTTCATTGCCGGATGCAGTTTCAAATAGCTTGCACAAAATCCTTGTAAAAAAAACAACATACCAAAAACAGTTGTTATGCAAAAGAAATTATGGTATAAAGTCATTTATTTTTGCTACAAATCAGACCTGCAATAAAGATGCTAATTACAATTACAACTTCTTGCAACTCTCCAGCCAATTTAGAAAGCTCAGCAATACCGAGAGACAGTCCTCCAGCTAAAAATGTCCCCAAAGCACGGTTAAATCCTTTGTTAAGTGTAGCTCCTATATATTTAAACAAAACCCAAAAGACAAAAAATCAACCAAAGTAGTAATAAAGCTTAATAACAATAAACTACAATTAAACATAAATTGAATTATACCTATGCTGAATTCGAATACAACAACCACAGTGAGAATTGCCCAGATGGAATTTTTGCTTATATAACTAAGTGGTTCCTTAAAAAATATGAGAATCGAAACAAAAGAGAGAGCCAACCCCATTTTAGCTGCAAAAATAACTTTTCTCGAATCGGAGCGACCCATTTCGTAGGCTTTGATAATACCATCTTGTAAATCATTTTTATACTCTGTGAATTTCTCTTGCAAAGAACTAAAACATACAAATCGGGAACCTTCATCATCAGCAGAATTGGATCTGCCAAATCCGAATTCTGAATAGTTTTTTCGTGACAGCAGCCTTTCTTTGCTTCTTTCTGCAAAACTATGCCTTAATGATCCAATATTGGCTGCCATTTCTTTGTCTAATCTTTGAGAAAAATACTAGAAGTATTCCTAAACATTGATATATATATATATATATAATCCAAATAACATATATGTTGATAGAGAAAAAGGGATGAGATTGAGATTGAGATTGAGGTTGATGAAATGTATGGTGTTCTGATCTGAGACTTACATAATGATTGAAGTTTAGAAAGTGAAAAACCGTTGATGTTTTAAACGTGAGAAAAGTGAAGTCGGATGGATACGTGGACTAGAAGGGCCAGATGTTTGGAACTGTGGGCAATGGATCCGAAAATGAATATATTATATGTTCCTTTATTTATTTATTGGGTCAACACCAAAATACTACTTCCGTTCCTAAAAGATTATCGTTTAAAATTTTGATACATTAATTAATTAAAAAAATATCATTTACTAAGTAAAATTTGTTTAAAATTCCATCACTACCCCTTTATGAGAAGTTGAAAACTATTAATACAAAGAAGATAATTTATTGGGATAACGAGAGAAGGGAGGAGTAATATAGAAAAGTAAATAATTTATTCTCCTCGAAAGTTATAAACGACAAATATTTTGAAATAAATATTTTCTTCTAAAACGACAATCTTTTAAAAACAGAGGGAGTATTATACTCTCCCCACCTAAAGAGTATTATTAATTTGTATAAAATATAATTATATGTAATTTATTAATGGTGGTTGATAATGTAGCATTAATTTTGTTTTGTTGCAAGAGTAAATATATATTTAGCGATATTTTTATATTTATTTTAATAATATTTTAAAATTTTATCGACACATATTGCTCTGACATTATTAATAACCTTATTTAATGGTATTTAAAATAATTATTTTTAATATGAAATTACTTATAATAGAAAAAATTTATGTCAAAAAGGTATTATATGAAACCTTCATATTCAGATTGTTAACAATATTATATTTTGATTAATTTCATGATAACCCAGGCCATAATATAGAATAATAATAATGGGTGAATCGTATCCAATCTCAAATATCCATATATGTCCGTATTTAATATTAAAATAAATTTATTAGTCATATGTAGTAAAACTCTTAATAAAAATGATAGTCTTTTTTATAGCACATGGAGGATTTTTTAGGAATTATTTTTTTAAAAATTATTGTAAATAAATGAAAAAGACTATATTTAGTGGTAGAGTATTAAGGTGGTGTTTGTTTATTTTTTAATACCTCTTAATTGCTCCATATCAAATTTGGTAAGAGAATAAAATTGTTTTATAAAATTTTGTTTGCCCCTTGTTGTCTCTTAATCCGTCGGTAACAGAAATATATAAATCTATATAATTAAAAGTTGTCTATTAATAAAAAATTTAAATCTACGGCGTCTCTATAAATAGGGTGCTTCTTCCCTTCCAAATTTAAGATCATTACTACCTCCATCCCATAATAACTGTCGTTTTAGAAGGAAATTTTTTTTCCAATTTATTTGTCGTTTATAACTTTTTAGGAGAATAAATTATTTACTTTCCTATATCACCCCTACCTTCTCTCATTGTCCCAAGAAATTTTTTCCTTGTATTAATAGTTTTCAACTTCCCATAAAGGGGTAGTGATGAAATTTCACACCAATTTTAATTAATAAATGATAGCACTAAATGACTTTCTTAATCCATGTACATCAAGCTAAAACGACAGTTATTATGGGATGGAGGGAGTATTAAGTTTTGAAAAGTCAATTTGAGATATTTTTAAATTTAAAATTGATATTTTTAAATTTAGTAAAATACAGTGACTCCCCTTCTAGATAACTATAATAACGCTCACATCTTCTCTAGTTTTTTAAGTAACAGTTAATACCCTGCAAGTTTTTAGGGTTGACTAAATAGATAAAATCACATATTTACCCTTGTATATTATCAAAATTTTAATTTCTAAGCAATATATATATATATATATATATATATATATATATATATGTGTGTGTGTGTGTGTGTGTGTGTGTGTGTGTGTGTGTGTGTGTGTTTAATTATAATCATAAATATATGTTTAAATATCCTTTTTTAATACAATATGTAAGACCCCAACTTTTATAAATAAAGATGAATTTTCTATAAATATCATTTTTGAATATTATGGAGTTAATTTGATATAATGTTATAGTTGTGGGTAATATTTATAAATTTTACAAAGTACACAAGTTGTTATATAATATTCGATTGGTCGGGGAATATTCGTTTTAACAGGGAATATTCGTACAACGACACAATCATTGGTGGACCCCACAACGGAATTATTGTCGGATTGAGAAAACGACAAAAATATTTTATTAAAAATAACGGCGGAAGTTTTACCATTGTTACTGTTGAACTACTCGGTAGTAAAAGTACAGTAATACGTGTGGTTGCATAGTAGCATACGGTATTGATTATTAATACTTATGTGAGAAGTCACTCAGTTTGATTCAATTATTGTCAGTTAATAATATGAATTATTTAGCGATAATGACGTTTTGTTTTATTCGTATTATTAACGTAATAAAACAGAAACATCTTTTTATATAAAACAGAATACTTTATTAAAGTTATTCTATAAATATAATATATTATATTTTATTTAAAAGATTTTTCTTTAAATATGGACCGTCAGATTAAAGTAATCAATCTGGACCGTTCATGGATTAGTTACTATGCATTCTATTTTTCTATAAATAGCAGCTCATTCCTTCATTATTTCTTACGAATTCACTGAACTCTAGAGAGAGAAACTATAGAGAGAAACTATAGAGAGAGAGAAGAAGAGTATTCTGCTACTTAACTACTTCCTTACTTCAGCTCTTCTTTAAAACGGTAAGGGGTGTTATTCTTTCTTATTCATGAAGAGAACTGTTGTTATTCCATTTCTTATTATTCTGTTGGAATAACCTGTATACGCGGTCTACCTTATACTTGGTGACATTCTTCTATTATTTTGTTGGAACATCCTGTCTGTGTGTTTTACACCGGACCTAGTTCCATTTTTATTGGAACATCCTGTCTGTGTGTTTTACACCGGACCTGGTTCCGTTTTTATTATTATTATGTTGGAACATCCTGTCTGTGTGTTTTACACCGGACCTGGTTCCGTCTTGTTATTATTCTGTTGGAACATCCTGTCTGTGTGTTTTACACCGGACCTGGTTCCATTATTTATTATTCTGTCAGAATATCCTGTCTGTGCGTTTACGCCGGACCTGGTTCCATTATTATTATTCTGTTAAGAATAACCTGTCTGTGCGGTCTATCGCATGCATGGTGATTTCTTTTGTTATTCCATTCTTTATTATATTTAGTTGATTAAAACTTTGACTTCTATTCTCCATGAAATTTGTGGAATATCCTTGACATTTGCGCTTCATCTAGTATCTATTCATGAAAATATTCTCCTGATCAGTCTTGAAGTTTACTCCACAAAGCAGTATCATGTTGACAATTTGGACGTTATTAATTTCTGGATAAATTAATTCTTGAACTTGTTTTATTGAATTCTTATATCATTGTCATCATCCTCATGTTTATATTCTGTTGAAAGTCATCTGTGGCCTGTAGTGCATAGATGGACTTGGTATGATTATGACTAGGGATTATTCGGTGTAATCATGACCGTAATGTTACAAATGATGTGGTAAAAGTCCTTATTGGCCCGTAGTGCATTGATGGACAGTTGTTGGCATGATCATGACCATTAATGAATATACGAATATCTTTGGCCGTAGTGCAGGGGTGATTCGATGATGTAGATTATTTTATTAAGCTGAGTCCCAGCGATCACAGTGTTGGAAAATCTTTTAAATCATAAAAGATAGTAGAGTTTATTTTCTACTTGACTCTCTTAATGGATTGCTTGTTCCGCTGCAGTTAAACTTGATGTCTATTATATTTTATCAGTTTAACATTGTTGAAGGCTAATGATAATTTATTCTGCATTATCTTAGTCATAATATTTCTTACTGGGCTAGTTGAGCTCACCCTTTCTTTCACTGTTCTCTTCAGGAAATGAGAACGTAGCTGGGGCAAGTCGGGGAACGGAGTGATGGTCCGAATGATAGTATCAGTTAGTAGTCCTCACTATTCTATGTAATGGTGTGTTAATAAATGTAATGAGGACTCCTTTTGAGTATGAATATTCTCTAGAAGATAATATTTGTATTCAAACTCACAGTTTATGTTTTGTCGTATTGTACACGACAGTTGTATTAGTAAGTTGTATTTGTATTCTGTACTATCTATCTGACGACCCAAGATGGGTGATGTATACCTAATTTTGGGGGCGTCACACAATACATTTTAATTATAGTTTTATTTGTAATTAAGATTATCTCATTCAAATAATTTAATTTAATTAACACATATTTTTGAATAAGTTATATAAATATTAAGAATTTTAAATTAAATTATTAATGGAGGTTTACTAATTAAAGTGATTGAGTATGTTGATAGTTTAGTTTTTTGTGCTTAATAACAAAAATTATTATTTGAATTCTTAGTTTAGTTTCATATTATGATTTTTATATGTTAAATTTTCTAGAGTTATGTCAAAATTTGGGATGTGTATGATTTTTAAGTTCATATGCTATTTCACTTGGATGATCTAATTTATTAGTAAGATATACTAAACATTCAGATTTTATTTTAATTGCTCAAATCTATTAGTATGTTTTTTTTTGTCTTTCTTTTTTTTAATTAATAATTCAATCTTTTTTATTTAATTAATATTTTAATCTTTTTGGACAAGGTCTTGCTCATAGTCAACATGATGTTTTGCTCTTGATGCGGTGCCCAAGTAAATGTGAAAAGTCTGAAAAACAAGAAACTCGTGTGTAGTAGGCAGACAGGCAGTAGCCATAGGAGAAACTGAAATAAACACCGCATAATCAATAAACCTTAAAATTTAATACCGACCTCCAGCTATTGCATAGCAAATAAATAGTCCCGGTTGGGATACCTTCTGTTCTGTATTATAGATAAAAAAATTCAAGCTCATATTATAAACCAACCAACACTCGACTTGGCAATTAGTCAATTTCGAGCTTCAACATTATAAGCAATTTTAGGCATCAAGGTATAATATCTTCTCCATAAAAGAGACTAATATCACATGATATATCAAAGTGTGATAACATTTGTGCAAGTATTTGCAAAACAAAACTTGCCTTTCAATAGCAATTTTTAAAGAAAGAAAAATACACAAAATCCTCAGGCATCACCAGAAAGTCTTGAGCTTCATTACTGACAATATATAAAAGGCTAGTCCTAATGCATCAAAAGCAAGTCTAGTAATTAAAACAGATCCTTGGGGCATAAAAACGAACATTTGGGTATCACCACCGCAAGAACACCCTACTTCTTCTCTTCCTTCTCAGCCTCTGCCGCTCTCTTCAATCTAGCGCCCAGATGACGCTCATTTGTCCTCTCCGCACGAAGCTTGGCATAGGCATTGAATGACTTCATCTCTTCTGTCACCTTGACAAGCTCCACAGCTGGTTTCTCACGTACAATAGGCAAATAAGGGCCTTGGACTTGAGTTGCTGTTGCCAGCTCCTCAGGTGCAGAATCACCAGCCTGCAGTAGAATGTGTTAACAGGAGTTTGACAATAACAGATTAACAGCCATCTTTTTGATAATTTCCAAACCAACTTCAACAATACAAACCTTGAACTTCCGAGCACGTCTGGGAAAGACAACTAACTTAGCCTTGTAGGTCTTCAGGCGTTGCACATTAGTTTGCAGACCCTCCAGTGAACGATTCCTGCGGCGATGATCAACAGAAATACCGATGGTTGGGGCTAGTTTCTTTGGAATACCTGCAGCCTAGTAGATATAAAATCAAAATTTATTAAGCATACACACAAAACACAAAAGAGAATCATATGTAAAAGCTTTATGCTTGACAGCCCTAAACATAATAAATTACTGTTTTCACCAAATGAGAACTTGTAAACAAGTCCTGCCAGCATGAAAAAAGAACATTTCAGGTTTAACAATTAACATGAAAGCAATTTATTAATTTTATAGCAACTATAATTTGCTGTTTTTACCAAATGAAAACTTCCACACAGGTCCTTGACAGCATGAAAATGAACATTTCAGGTTTGCCAATGAACATGATAGCAATTGAGCCACACGTACTAGTATTTCAGTAAATAACCCTAACCCCTTGTTAAGGAGCCAATGGACGGAACTGATAAAGAACCAAATGCAGTTGATATTCATATAACTCATTATAAGCTCTTTCTAGCATGGAGTCAAAGTTCATTAACAAAGGAATTTGGCTACCAAAGTTTTGATACTAACAAGTCATGCCTATGGATTTGGCATTCTCATAGGTGGATTTTAAAATGATTAGGTTTGAAAAATTATTTGAAATCAATCTACCAAGGATTCTAGGAATCAACATGAGTCTAGTTAAGAGTGAACTTCGTACCCATGTTCAGTAATGTGATTGTACATATTTTTTAACGAGTATTAGATTGCACATAATACATAAATCTTATAAGAACTGATGTAAAAAAGGATACTTATCATGCCTATATAAACTGCATATCAACAACATATGAAGAAAAAATTGGCTCTGCTTGGGCCTTTAATTTAAAGGATGAGATGAATAAATAATTATGCCCGACAAATTCTTGACATTAATCAGTTTCTTCTGCCTTTTTTAAGCAATTAGCTTATGTACTGTGCTGTGTAAGCTATGCATCAAGGATTAACAAAGCAACTCACCTTGAGCTCCTCAAGAGAAAATCCTCTGCCAGCCCTAACTTTCATGTTGTACTTCAGTGTCTGACCATGAACAATGGGACGAAGTGGTCCAGCTGTTGGCCGAGGGAAAGTCTTCACTGCCTTCTTTTGTCTAGCTGTAATATTCAAAGACTATAGTATCAAAGGTAACCAAAAGACAGGTATCCAAATTTCATTAGTGAATACCATTTAAGTTACACTACAAGATCTAATTGCAAGAACTGAAATACAGTCATGAGACAAAGAGGAAGGACTCGTACCGATTCTTCTCCTGGTCTTGCGGGCTGGCTGGTTAAACCAGGTCCTCACATAGTTCTGCCAGTGCTTCTTAAAGTGCCCATTGGGAATAACATTGTTATGCTTCATATCTTACCTATAAAGTCACCAAACATAATATTAATACAAATAGAGAAAGCTAACTGTTTAGCTACATGTAATAGATTTCAATGTAAAGAATCCAAGCCTGGAGCTAATACAACATCATTTATGTTAATAATTCATGATTTAATTATCCATGATAACCAACTGGTGCTAACAAATCATAATTTTAATAAGAAAATAAAAACTAATTGATAACTTTGCAACCTAGAGTTTATTGGTTTTCTGAAAACACATACACTATGATATTACTTTAGAAGAGGGTAGACAAATATATCAACCACATTCAATTTTCCTACACATAAGATACTACTATTTAGACATTAATGCGTGAAAAAATTCATATAAAAAGTGCAAATCAATAAACAAACATAAATTTTTCAGTACAAACGATGTAATGAGAAATTGAAATGAAAATGGAACACTTTGAAATGCAAACACTCGTATGAACAAATAAATCCAAATTGTTATTCAAACAGATCAAAGTTGTATAATCATTTTTACAAAATAAAATCCTAGCATTTGAATAGATGAGGTCACCTCAATCAAAAAAAACATAAACCATAAATTATATACAGGACAAACTAAAACTACATGAAATTCATAACAAACCGTTTAATCTGACACGACGGCTAGGAATCCAGAGATGGATCTCTCCCTCCAACTGCTGCAACTTCTTTGAGAATCGGCGTCTGTGTGTGGTTTATAGGTAGCGATTAGCGAGTATGAAAACCCCTACTTTCTATACGGGTTTAGGGTTTGTTGGGCCGGGCTTTTTGAGAGTTACAGATTCGGATAACTTAGAAAGGTCTGGGCTTCCAGCCTAAATTATTCTTTACCAAAGGAAATATATGTACGGATAATATAGTGGAACAATTACATATTATAGTACATTTTTAAAAGTAATTACAAAAAACATACATTCATAAAATAATTACAAAAATATGACATTTCATCGTATATATTTACAATACTAATACAATTAAAAGTCCTTAATTTAAGGGATTAATATTAATGGGGCAAATGTCTGTTTTTTAAAACGCGTGATAACCGCCATCTATTATCTGTGCAGGACTCTTTCGCCCTAACTACTTTTCTGTCTCCGCTCAAAATCACTCGTCGTCTTTCTCTTCTGCCGCCGCCGCAACACCACAGAGCATCGATAAAGACTGGTGACATATGATTGTTGCCACGGATCCTTAGAAAGCCGTTATTCTTTTTCACCAATAATTGAGCAATTTTTGTTTTGTTATATGGTAGATCTACAAAGTTTCTGCAATTGATACTGAACCTCTGAAATCTCCATTAATGGGACTATTTGAAAAGCGTCTTGCCAGAAAGTTCTTTATCTATGTCCAGGACTACGAGGAAGATGATCCCAAATCTCATGAAGTACTGGATTTGAACAAAATAACAGCACGTGATCTTATCACGTACGTTTTCAGTCTTTTGCTATTAAATTATCTGCCCAAAGGAACATGCAAAGGCTGTATCTTCATGTGAAGTTGGAATTTTTTTCCACTTTTGTCGCTCCTAACTAAACTGATTTTGGTGTACATGTTGTTTATGTATTGGTTACAATTAAAACATGTTTTGGTTACTATCATATAAATATTTGGTTACTTCTTTAGTATGTTTTTGGTTACTGTTAGTTTCTGATTTGGATTCTATTTTTGTTTCCTTGAGTTGGGATTTTGGTTACTATTTTTTGTTGTTTTGGTTACCATGTATTTGCTTAGTATATATGGGTTGACTAAACCGTGCTTGGTCTATATGTTGTTAATGTATTGGTTACCATTAATATATGTTTTGGTTACTAACATATAACTGTTTGGTTACTTCATTAGTATATTTTTTGTTACTGTTGGCTTATGATCTGGATACCATTCTTTTTTTCTCAATTGGAATTTTGGTTATTTTTATATGTTATTTTGGTTCCAATGTATTTGCTTAGTATACATTGGTTGACTAAACTGGGTTTGGTATACATGTTGTTTATGTGTTGGTTACCATTAAAACATGATTTGGTTACTATTATATAACTGTTTGGTTACTATCATATAATTCGTTGGTTACTATTATGCTCTTCTAGAAAATTCATTGGAAAGGTTATGGTTAAATGTACATGTGAGAGTATACATGAGTTGCCTAAACTTGGTTGGATATACAAGTTGTTTCTGTTTCGGTTACCATTAAAACATGTTCTAGTTACTTTCATATAACTATTTGGTTACTTCATTAGTATATTTTTTGTTACTGTTGGCTTATGATTTGGCTACTATTATTGTGTCCTCAATGTGGGATTTCAGATACTTTTATTTTTTATTCTGGTTAATATGTAATTGTTTAGTATTCATGAGTTTTCTAAACTGTATTTCATTATATGATATTTATGTTTTGGTCACCATTAATATATGTTTTGGTTAGTAACATATAACTGTTTGGTTACTTCATTAGTATATTTTTTGTTACTGTTAACTTATGATTTGGATACCGTTCTTTTTTCCTCAATTGAGATTTTGGTTACTTTTATATGTTGTTTTGGTTACAATGTATTTGTTTGGAAAACAATTTATGATATAAATATTATTTATATCTGGTTACTAATGACTGTGTAAATCTGATTTTTTTTATTTGCAGTTATGGAATCTTTACTATGAGGAATACAATAGAAAATTCATTGAAAAAGTTATATATTGGTGTGACATGGAAGTCCCCGATATTATTACCAAGAAATTGAACCCAAGACAGTTGAAGAAGTTTAAGACATCATTAGTTTGTGGATGTATTATTTTTGTAAATAATAAATCCAAGTCATAATAAACCATGTATTTGCTTAGTATACATTGATGTATTATTTTTGTAAATTCCTTCAAATATATTCTACAAGGTTTATGTGACGCCCCCAAAATTAGGTATACATCACCCATCTTGGGTCGTCAGATACGAAGTACAGAATACAAATACAACTTACTAATACAACTGTCGTGTACAATACGACAAAACATAAACTGTGAGTTTGAATTCAAATATTATCTTCTAGAGAATATTCATACTCAAAAGGAGTCCTCATTACATTTATTAACACACCATTACATAGAATAGTGAGGACTACTAACTGATACTATCATTCGGACCATCACTCCGTTCCCCGACTTGCCCCAGCTACGTTCTCATTTTCTGAAGAGAACAGTGAAAGAAAGGGTGGGCTCAACTAGCCCAGTAAGAAATATTATGACTAAGATTGTGAAACCCCAGATTTTATGAATAAATATTTAATTTTTCTCGAAATAATTTTTTTTATATTATTGTGTGGATTTGATATAATAGTTATGGGTAGTATTTATAAATTTTGCAAAGTATGCAAGTTGTCATATTATATTCGATTGGTCGGAGAATATTCTTTTTGTCGGGGAATATCCGTACGACGGTACAATTATTGGTGGACCCCACAACGGAATTATTGTCGGATTGAGAAAACGACAAAAATACTTTATGAAAATAACGGCGAAAGTTTTACCGTTGATACTGTTGAACTACTCGGTAGTAAAAGTACAGTAATACGTGTGGTTGCATAGTAGCACACGGTATTAATTATTAATGCTTATGTGAGAAGTCACTCAGTTTGATTCCATTATTGTCAGTTAATAATATGAATTATTTAGCGATAATGACGTTTTGTTTTATTCGTATTATTAACGTAATAAAACAGAAACATCTTTTTATATAAAACAGAATACTTTATTAAAGTTATTCTATAAATAGAATATATTATATTTTATTTAAAAGATTTTTCTTTAAATATGGACCGTCAGATTAAAGTAATCAATCTGGACCGTTCATGGATTAGTTACTATGCATTCCATTTTCCTATAAATAGAAGCTCATTCCTTCATTATTTTCTTACGAATTCACTGAACTCTAGAGAGAGAAACTATAGAGAGAGACTATATAGAGATAGAAAAAAAGTTTTCTGCTACTTCACTACTCTTATATCCAGTTCTTTTACGGTAGGGAATATTATTTCTTTTATATTCATGAAGAGAACTTCTGTTATTCCATTTGTTATTATTCTGTTGGAATAACCAGTATACGCGGTCTACCCTATACTTGGTGACATTCTTCTATTATTCTGTTGGAACATCCTGTCTGTGTGTTTTACACCGGACCTGGTTCCGTTTATTATTCTGTTGGAACATCCTGTCTGTGTGTTTTACACCGGACCTGGTTCCGTTTTATTATTATTCTGTTGGAATATCCTGTCTGTGTGTTTTACACCGGACCTGGTTCCATTATTTATTATTCTGTCGGAATATCCTGTCTGTGCGTTTACGCCGGACCTGGTTCCATTATTTATTATTCTGTTGGAATAACCTGTCTGTGCGGTCTATCGCATGCATGGTGATTTCTTTTGTTATTCCATTCTTTATTATACTCAGTTGGTTAAGTTTTGACTTCTATACTCCATGAAATTTGTGGAATATCCTTGATAGTTGCGTTTCATCCAGTATCTTTTCAAGAAAATATTCTTCTAAGCATTCTTGAATTTTACTCCACAATGCAGTATCATGTTGTCAATTTGGACGTTGTTAATTCCTGGATAAATTAATTCTTGAACTTGTTTTATTGAATTCTTATATCATTGTCATCATCCTCATGTTTATAAAATGTTGAAAGTCATCTGTGGCATGTAGTGCATAGATGGACTTGGTATGATTATGACCAGGGATTATTCGGTATAATCATGACCGTAATGTTACAAATGATGTGGTAAAAGTCCTCATTGGCCCGTAGTGCATTGATGGACAGTTGTTGGCATGATCATGACCATTAATGAATACACGAATATCCTTGGCCGTAGTGCAGGGGTGATTCGATGATGTGGATTATTTTATTAAGCTGAGTCTCAGCGATCGCAGTGTTGAAAAACCTTTTAAATCATAAAAGATAGTAGAGTTTATTTTCTACTTGACTCTTTTAATGGATTGCTTGTTCCGCTGCAGTTAAACTTGATGTCTATTATATTTTATCAGTTTAACATTGTTGAAGGCTAATGATAATTTATTCTGCATTATCTTAGTCATAATATTTCTTACTGGGCTAGTTGAGCTCACCCTTTCTTTCACTGTTCTCTTCAGGAAATGAGAACGTAGCTGGGACAAGTCGGGGTACGGAGTGATGGTCCGAATGATAGTATTAGTTAGTAGTCCTCACTATTCTATGTAATGGTGTGTTAATAAATGTAATGAGGACTCCTTTTGAGTATGAATACTCTCTAGAAGATAATATTTGTATTCAAACTCACAGTTTATGTTTTGTCGTATTGTACACGACAGTTGTATTAATCAGTTGTATTTGTATTCTGTACTATGTATCTGACGACCCAAGATGGGTGATGTATACCTAATTTTGGGGGCGTCACAGTTGGTATCAAAGCTTAGGGATATGATCCCTGGCTAGGATGTGAGAATAGAACTAGGAGGGGAGAGACGGGGAATTCCTTCGCTAGTATGACCTACCTAAGTTTATTTGCATGGTATTTAATTGGTCGGTCATAACATAAGGATAATATATGACATATCAATTAATTTTTGTTTTGTTGCAGTATTTGCAAATGGCATCCGAAAATGTTGAGAATAGCAATGGAGCACAGACGACTGTTGATTCACCACACATCAATAATCATGATAATGTGCATCAGGAAGGTGTCAATCCTCATGCAAACAACAACACTGACCAAATGATGAATGATCAAATGTTCAGAGGCTTTATGCAATTCATGCAACAACAGGTGAAAGCGGCTCCTGTCCACAACGTAGGTGGAAATACTGGAAACTCTCAGGCGGTCACCGCTAAACAGTTTAAGGAGCTGGGACCACCGGAGTTTAAGGGAGAACCCAAACCACTTGTAGCTGAAACATGGATAAAGCAGATCACCAAGATATTTGATGTCTTGGGTTGCTCCGAGGAGCAAAAGGTTCCCTTTGCCGCCTTTATGTTGCGAGGAGAGGCAGATTACTGGTGGGAATCGATAAAGCGTACTCAACCTGCCGCACTGAAGATGTCTTGGGAGAAGTTCCAAGATCTGTTTAACGACAAATACTTTCCCGAGAGTATTCGTCACATGAAGGAGGTGGAGTTCATCAAATTGGAGCAGAATAATATGACCGTGTCGCAGTACGAGGCAAAATTTGCGGAGTTATCCCGGTTTGCGTCCCACCTGGTGGATAATGAAGAAAGAATGACGCGGATGTTTTTAAGAGGTTTGAAGCCGGAGATACGTCAACATCTTGTTTCTCATAAACTGTGTTTGTATTCAGATGTTGTAAATAGGGCTCAGTTGGTGGAGCGCGATAACGAGATAACGCAACCAAAAGAGAGCAGCCGGCAAAATGATAATACCAGTGAGAGCAGTCATCGAAGCGGTGACAACAAGCGTGGAGGGAATCAACAGGCCAGAAATGGTAACCACTTCGGTGGTAATCAGAGCCAAAACAATAAGAATGAACATTTTAAGAAGAGGAGATTCAACAATGATGGAAAGATGTCAGCACCAGCACCTGTCGTTAAGGAAGGAGAACGATCACCTATCATATGTTTCAAATGCGGAGGGGAGGGGCACATCAGTCCAAACTGCGCGATGCCATCCAAAGCATGCTATAATTGTGGAAGAGAAGGTCACTTAGCCCGATTTTGTCGTTCACCGAAGACAAGTTCAGATAGGATGGAGGCACCAAAGACCGTCCCAGAAAAGCCAAAGTCAGTAGTTTAAGAGAGAGTATTTTTTTTTCGTGACGAGGAACCTAAATAAAATTATCACGGGTATGTTAGTCATAAACTCTTGCGAAGTCTATACCGTGTTAGATACCGGTTCTACTCACTCTTTTATTTCACCTAGTTGTGTTAAATGTTTGAAGTTAACTCCGGAGAACTTAGACTTTGATATGTCTATTTAAACTCAGTTGGGAGAAACCTTCGTTACCTCTACTATTTATAAATCTTGTTCAAATCAACACTTTCACGTTACCTGTCGATCTTATCTCTTTGAAAATACTTGCCTTTGATGTGATTTTTTTGAAACGATTGGTTCACTACTCATCATGCTTCTCGTAAGGTTGTTAGCTTTCATATTCCTAACCAACCTGTTATGCAAATTCAAAGTAACCAAACCACTAAAGTCAATCATTGTCATATCAAGCCATAAGTAAAAATCCCCGTTCCTTTCGCTGTTGACTTCCTGGTGTGGAATGCACCGAAGCTAGACTTTCCGTAGGAGACGTTGTAAATGATGATGGCAAGTTGATAGGTATCAATGTGACGTGTTATCCAAGTCTTGGATGAGGGTCACAGTTTTGAACGATATTTCTATTGTTAATAAATTTCTTGACGTATTCTTGAAGACTTCTTAGCCTACCCCAGAGCGTAAAATTGAATTTTGTATTGACCCCAGTACAAAACCTATTTCTTAAACCCTCAAATATTTCTTCAACTAAAACGAACGTATTATGCGCCAAAGACGTTGGCTCGAGCTGTTGAAGATTACGATCGTACCATTCAATAACATCGTGGAAAAGTGAACGTGGTAGCTGACGCGTTGTGTAGAAGATCGTATACGGTTACAAGTGTGAATATTCGAACCCACGTGAAGATAACGAATATACGATTAAAATCGACTTTAATCGATAAAGTTAAAGCCGCTCAAGCTACATACTAAGAGCTGATAAATGTGAAGAAAAAGGTTCAAGAGGGCGTTATTCTAGAAGCAAGAATCGACGAAGAGAGGAAATCTCAACTCTCGATTTAATTGGCCCATTTGAAATCCTCGATGAAGTAGGAACTGTGGCCTATAGACTCGTATTACCGCCAAGTATGTTGCGTGTTCAGAACATTTTTTTTTTACGTATCGATGTTACGTAAATATGTGGATGACCCGAACCGCATTATTAATTTAGAACCGGACGAAATAGCGAAAGATTTAACGTATGAGGAGATACGTGTTAACATCTTGGATAAGAAGGATCATATTCGATGCTTAAAGGTTATACCTCAAGAGTTAGAATTTGAAGTGAAGTCAAGGTATCCTCACATGTTCGGCATACCAAGTACGTACGTAAATTTCGAGGGCGAAATTCTATAAGGAGGGGAGATTGTGAAACCCCAGATTTTATGAATAAATATTTAATTTTTCTCGAAATAATTTTTTTTATATTATTGTGTGGATTTGATATAATAGTTATGGGTAGTATTTATAAATTTTGCAAAGTATGCAAGTTGTCATATTATATTCGATTGGTCGGAGAATATTCTTTTTGTCGGGGAATATCCGTACGACGGTACAATTATTGGTGGACCCCACAACGGAATTATTGTCGGATTGAGAAAACGACAAAAATACTTTATGAAAATAACGGCGGAAGTTTTACCGTTGATACTGTTGAACTACTCGGTAGTAAAAGTACAGTAATACGTGTGGTTGCATAGTAGCACACGGTATTAATTATTAATGCTTATGTGAGAAGTCACTCAGTTTGATTCCATTATTGTCAGTTAATAATATGAATTATTTAGCGATAATGACGTTTTGTTTTATTCGTATTATTAACGTAATAAAACAGAAACATCTTTTTATATAAAACAGAATACTTTATTAAAGTTATTCTATAAATAGAATATATTATATTTTATTTAAAAGATTTTTCTTTAAATATGGACCGTCAGATTAAAGTAATCAATCTGGACCGTTCATGGATTAGTTACTATGCATTCCATTTTCCTATAAATAGAAGCTCATTCCTTCATTATTTTCTTACGAATTCACTGAACTCTAGAGAGAGAAACTATAGAGAGAGACTATATAGAGATAGAAAAAAAGTTTTCTGCTACTTCACTACTCTTATATCCAGTTCTTTTACGGTAGGGAATATTATTTCTTTTATATTCATGAAGAGAACTTCTGTTATTCCATTTGTTATTATTCTGTTGGAATAACCAGTATACGCGGTCTACCCTATACTTGGTGACATTCTTCTATTATTCTGTTGGAATATCCTGTCTGTGTGTTTTACACCGGACCTGGTTCCGTTTATTATTCTGTTGGAACATCCTGTCTGTGTGTTTTACACCGGACCTGGTTCCGTTTTATTATTATTCTGTTGGAATATCCTGTCTGTGTGTTTTACACCGGACCAGGTTCCATTATTTATTATTCTGTCGGAATATCCTGTCTGTGCGTTTACGCCGGACCTGGTTCCATTATTTATTATTCTGTTGGAATAACCTGTCTGTGCGGTCTATCGCATGCATGGTGATTTCTTTTGTTATTCCATTCTTTATTATACTCAGTTGGTTAAGTTTTGACTTCTATACTCCATGAAATTTGTGGAATATCCTTGATAGTTGCGTTTCATCCAGTATCTTTTCAAGAAAATATTCTTCTAAGCATTCTTGAATTTTACTCCACAATGCAGTATCATGTTGTCAATTTGGACGTTGTTAATTCCTGGATAAATTAATTCTTGAACTTGTTTTATTGAATTCTTATATCATTGTCATCATCCTCATGTTTATAAAATGTTGAAAGTCATCTGTGGCATGTAGTGCATAGATGGACTTGGTATGATTATGACCAGGGATTATTCGGTATAATCATGACCGTAATGTTACAAATGATGTGGTAAAAGTCCTCATTGGCCCGTAGTGCATTGATGGACAGTTGTTGGCATGATCATGACCATTAATGAATACACGAATATCCTTGGCCGTAGTGCAGGGGTGATTCGATGATGTGGATTATTTTATTAAGCTGAGTCTCAGCGATCGCAGTGTTGAAAAACCTTTTAAATCATAAAAGATAGTAGAGTTTATTTTCTACTTGACTCTTTTAATGGATTGCTTGTTCCGCTGCAGTTAAACTTGATGTCTATTATATTTTATCAGTTTAACATTGTTGAAGCCTAATGATAATTTATTCTGCATTATCTTAGTCATAATATTTCTTACTGGGCTAGTTGAGCTCACCCTTTCTTTCACTGTTCTCTTCAGGAAATGAGAACGTAGCTGGGACAAGTCGGGGTACGGAGTGATGGTCCGAATGATAGTATTAGTTAGTAGTCCTCACTATTCTATGTAATGGTGTGTTAATAAATGTAATGAGGACTCTTTTTGAGTATGAATACTCTCTAGAAGATAATATTTGTATTCAAACTCACAGTTTATGTTTTGTCGTATTGTACACGACAGTTGTATTAATCAGTTGTATTTGTATTCTGTACTATGTATCTGACGACCCAAGATGGGTGATGTATACCTAATTTTGGGGGCGTCACAAAGATAATGCAGAATAAATTATCATTAGCCTTCAACAATGTTAAACTGATAAAATATAATAGACATCAAGTTTAACTGCAGCGGAACAAGCAATCCATTAAGAGAGTCAAGTTGAAAATAAACTCTACTATCTTTTATGATTTAAAAGATTTTCCAACACTGTGATCGCTGGGACTCAGCTTAATAAAATAATCTACATCATCGAATCACCCCTGCACTACGACCAAAGATATTCGTATATGCATTAATGGTCATGATCATGCCAACAACTGTCCATCAATGCACTACGGGCCAATAAGGACTTTTACCACATCATTTGTAACATTACGGTCATGATTACACCGAATAATCCCTAGTCATAATCATACCAAGTCCATCTATGCACTACAGGCCACAGATGACTTTCAACAGAATATAAACATGAGGATGATGACAATGATATAAGAATTCAATAAAACAAGTTCAAGAATTAATTTATCCAGGAATTAATAACGCCCAAATTGTCAACATGATACTGCTTTGTGGAGTAAACTTCAAGACTGATGTGACGCCCCCAAAAATAGGTATACATCACCCATCTTGGGTCGTCAGATGCAAAGTACAGAATACAAATACAACTTACTAATACAACTGTCGTGTACAATACGACAAAACATAAACTGTGAGTTTGAATATAAATATTATCTTCTAGAGAGTATTCATACTCAAAAGGAGTCCTCATTATATTTATTAACAAACTATTACATAGAATAGTGAGGACTACTAACTAATACTATCATTCGAACCATCACCCCATTTCCCGACTTGCCCCAGCTACGTTCTCATTTCCTGAAGAGAACAGTGAAAGAAATGGTGAGCTCAACTAGCCCAGTAAGAAATATTATGACTAAGATAATGCAGAATAACTTATCATTAGCCTTCAACAATGTTAAACTGATAAAATATAATAGACATCAAGTTTAACTGCAGCGGAACAAGCAATCCATTAAAAGAGTCAAGTAGAAAATAAACTCTACTATCTTTTATGATTTAAAAGGTTTTTCAACACTGCTATCGCTGAGACTCAGCTTAATAAAACAATCCACATCATCGAATCAACCCTGCACTACGGCCAATGATATTCGTGTATTCATTAATGGTCATGATCATGCCAACAACTATCCATCAATGCACTACGGGCCAATGAGGACTTTTACCACATCATTTGTAACATTACGGTCATGATTACACCAAATAATCCCTGGTCATAATCATACCAAGTCCATCTATGCACTACATGCCACAGATGACTTTCAACATTTTATAAACATGAGGATGATGACAATGATATAAGAATTCAATAAAACAAGTTCAAGAATTAATTTATCCAAGAATTAACAACGTCCAAATTGTCAACATGATACTGCATTGTGGAGTAAAATTCAAGAATACTTAGAAGAATATTTTCATGAAAAGATACTGGATGAACCGCAATTATCAAGGATATTCCACAAATTTCATGGAGTATAGAAGTCAAAACTTAACTGTAAGACCCCGAATTTTATGAAATAAAAGTATTCAATTTTTCTTATAATTACAATTCAGTAAATGGTTAAATTGATAAAAAGTTAAAGTTATGGGTGAAATGTGAAAATTTTTCAAAATACACTAGTGGTTATAAAATAATCATTGTTGTCGGGGAATATTCGTTTGGTCGTGGAATATTCTTTCTGTCGGGGAATATTCGTACGACGGCGCAGCTATTTGTGGGCCCCATAACAGAATAACTGTCGGGTGAAGAAAACGATAAATTTAAGTTTTTACAAATAACGGCGTAGTTGTTACCGTTAACACTGTTGGAATACCCGGTGATTAAAATACAGTAATACGCGTTATTGCACAGTAGCACACGGTATTGCACAGTATTTTTGAAATTATTGATTCTTACGTAAGAAGGCATTACTCAATAATTGTTACAGTAATTACTGTTCAATATTTTATTTTATTGATTCAATAATTGCTACGTTGAAATTTTGTATTGTTGTTGTTCAATAATTGTTGCTGCACAGTATTTCCCATTATCAGATCAATAATTCATATTATTTGAATAGTATTATTAGATAGCATTATTGGCAATGTCTAGAAAGTTCTGTCTAAGGAGAGGTTTGGTCATCTAATTGCGCGCCAGTAAGGAGAAATCCTTATTGGAAAGCCCCCTCTTTCCTGGGAACGGCCTGGTTGTCATAAATATGATTCTGTAATATTATTTGTGAATAATTAATTATTGATTCATATGATAAGGAAATATTTATATTATGTGGATATAAATGAGGGATATATTTTTGTGGTTAAAAATGAAGGAGTTAATGTTGAGGTTTTTATCAGTATTTTTATCGGAATGGAGGTATTAAAAATCAGGATTTTTGAGATATTTTGCGGGGGTTATAATTTTTAATCCGACCGTTGGATCGTGGTAATTTTTGGATATGTTATACATATATAAGTTGAGTATATGTCCATAAATTTTGAACCGTTAAAAATGAACGTATGATTTGTTATGAATTTTAAGAGGTGGCTGATTCGGAAATCAGGTTATAAATCATTTTTGGTGGAAAATTCTAGAATTGGTGGGCCCCACTTGTGGTTGGTGAAGAAATGTGCTGAATTATATTTCAAATGTGGTGGGTGGGAATAGTAGCAGGTAAAGCCATCAGGTTGCAGGTCAAACCTACCAAAATTTTCCTATAAATAGAGGGCTAAGTTAGAATTGAAAATCACACCAAAACATAAGCTTTCTCTCTTTCTCTCTCTATATTATGAAGCATATTTTGTGAGTTTTTAGATACTTGGTGAGTTGCTATTCATCAGTGCAAGTTTTCTTCAGCATCATATCCGATATCCAGTCAGAAGTACTGCTCTTTTGAGGTAAGGGATAGTAAGGGATAGTAAGGGATTTTAAGGGTTGTTATGATTTTCAGTTTCGTAATTTTTCTGAACTTCAAAAATTCTGGAAAAATTTGAAATGATATTTTGATGAGTTTTATTGATTGTGTCCAAAAATGGTGATTTTTGGATGTATAGATTGAGAGTTATGAATTTTATGAGAAAAGACTATTTTAAAAGTAACCGCTTATAATTCCTTGTGGTTAACTCCAAAATTGATGAAATTTTTATTGGGAGTACATGTATATGATAGAAGTATACTCTGTAAATTTCAGAATTTTTAGATAAAAGTACAATTTTTGATAAATGTCTAAATATTCGGTTATTTTGGCCATATGAAAAATAGTAAATGACTTTTAAAAATTCTGAGAAAAATATATGCTCACTATGGGACTATATTATCCTAAATCTCAGAAAAGAAATATTTTTGGAACTGATTTGGTATTTTTTATGAAAATGGTCTAGTTATGAGTAAATGAATTAAATATGTTTTGTGAAGAAAGAAAATTGAAAAATAGGATTTTATGGCTTGAGAATCCTATATGAGGTATATGAAGATTTTTGATGAGGGTTTTGGTTATTGATGATGAAATTGTAAGAGTTGGCATTTTATGATGATTAAATGCATTAATTAGTAAAGTGTAAACAATTAAAATAAATTGTTTATAAATTTAAGTAATGTTATTCTTTCAATATCATTATACCGAAATATTGGTATGAATTTTATTGTAAAATTTCTATCTTTTGTGTCGGGGTTACTATTCATGAGTTACGAATATTACTCTTGAGATTAAAATTATATGTTGATCATATTATTTTTATCATCATATATAACATTTTTATAACCCTGATGTTGAAATTCTCTTTCACTGGAGTGTAAAGATGGGTAGATTATTGGTATGATCATGACTAGGGTTCTCTTTGGCCTGTAGTGCAAAGTTGAATTGTGACTGGTATGATCATGACCATTGAATTTATAATTGAATATCTTAAGCTTAAGTGCAAAGGTGAATTGATCAACATGGTTATAATTATTGTTTATATAAATTCTGAAATGATTATATATTTCTTTGAGATATGAATATATTTGGCCTGTAGTGCAAATATAAATTGTTGATGAATATCTTTGGCATGTAGTGCAAAGATGGCCTGTTGATGAATATCTTTGGCCTGTAGTGCAAAGATGAACTTTGTTGAATATCTTTGGCCCGTAGTGCAAAGATGGTTTGTTGATGAATATCTTTGGCCCGTAGTGCAAAGATGGTTTGTTGATGAATATCTTTGGCCCGTAGTGCAAAGATGGATTTGTTAGTATGATTATAAACAGGAACTGTGATTTGGTATAACCATGATCTTTGATGTTTCAGGTAAAGACAGGTGATGAAAATATTCTTCGTCCTGGGTGCGAAGAAAAATTTATAGTCACAATTATGATTATGAGTTATTCATATGATTGTGGAAAGGAACTGTTGAGTGATGTTACATGGATAAAATATTGTTGGTGGATTTTTAACATGGAGAAGATAATAGACTTTATAGTCTATTTGACTCTTCTAATGGATTGCTCGTTCCGCTGCAACTATGGTTGAAATTTTTATCATTTACCATATGTTCTAAATCTCTGATTTATTGTTGATGAAGGCTATTGATAATTGAATTATCTTTAGTCATGATATTCTTTACTGAGCTAGTTGTGCTCACCCTTTTGCTTCACAATTCCTTTCAGGTAATAAGAGTGTAGCTGGGTCGAGCGGGGGTAACAAGGGAATAGAACGGTGGTCATCATTTAGTAGTTATATTTGGTGAAGAAAATAGGGTGAGGCGAACCCAACGTTGGAAGGGTGTTTTGTCACTATCATACAAGATGTCTAATGACATACAACCTCGTGTCATCATAAGACAAGGATGTGCTCATCCACTTGCTGAGTATATATACGAGCACTGCCTATATAATCTTGGTGTTTGTTTGAAGTATAATTCTCAATTAGAGACAGTAGAGATAATGATATGTCAAGAGAAGACTCACCATTGGGAAGAATATGATAGTAATCTTCTCGTTTTTCTTTGGGGTCTATTGGGTCAACCAAGGATAATTCTGTGGCCATATGATATCTATCATAACCTAGACGCATGGCCTCCCATGTACGAAGGTTTCCTTGAGCACTTCCCAAAGATTCTAATTTCTAAAACAGTTTTTGACTATATCTTTATGTAAGGTGTTATTGTGAGGTGATGTCCACGGTTGGAACATGAGTCACATTTGGTATATATTTGTATCCAAACTCACAGCATATGTGTTGTTGTATTTTGCACGACAATTGTTGTAATAAAGTTGTAGTTGTTTTCTGTACCATGTATTTGACGACTCAGAATGGGTTGGGTGGAATGGACCTATTTTGGGGTCGTTACATTAACCAACTGAGTACAACAAAGAATGGAATAACAAAAGAAATCACCATGCATGCGATAGACCGCATAGACAGGTTATTCCAACAGAATAATAAATAATGGAACCAGGTCCGGCGTAAACGCACAGACAGGATATTCCGACAGAATAATAAATAATGGAACCAGGTCCGGTGTAAAACACACAGACAGGATATTCCGACAGAATAATAAATAATGGAACCAGGTCCGGTGTAAAACACACAGACAGGATATTCCGACAGAATAATAAATAATAGAACCAGGTCCGGTGTAAAACACACAGACAGGATGTTCCAACAGAATAATAACAAGACGGAACCAGGTCCAGTGTAAAACACACAGACAGGATGTTCCAACAGAATAATAATAAAAACAGAACCAGGTCCGGTGTAAAACACACAGACAGGATGTTCCAACAGAATAATAGAAGAATGTCACCAAGTATAGGGTAGACCGCGTATACAGGTTATTCCAACAGAATAATAAGAAATGGAATAACAACAGTTCTCTTCATGAATAAGAAAGAATAACACCCCTTACCGTAAAAGAACTGGATATAAGAGTAGTGAAGTAGCAGAAAACTTTTCTTCTATCTCTATATAGTCTCTCTCTATAGTTTCTCTCTCTAGAGTTCAGTGAATTCGTAAGAAAATAATGAAGGAATGAGCTTCTATTTATAGGAAAATGGAATGCATAGTAACTAATCCATGAACGGTCCAGATTGATTGCTTTAATCTGACGGTCCATATTTAAAGAAAAATCTTTTAAATAAAATATAATATATTCTATTTATAGAATAACTTTAATAAAATATTCTGTTTTATATAAAAAGATGTTTCTGTTTTATTACGTTAATAATACGAATAAAACAAAACGTCATTATCGCTAAATAATTCATATTATTAACTGACAATAATGGAATCAAACTGAGTGACTTCTCACATAAGCATTAATAATTAATACCGTGTGCTACTATGCAACCACACGTATTACTGTACTTTTACTACCGAGTAGTTCAACAGTATCAACGGTAAAACTTCCGCCGTTATTTTCATAAAGTATTTTTGTCGTTTTCTCAATCCGACAATAATTCCGTTGTGGGGTCCACCAATAATTGTACCGTCGTACGGATATTCCCCGACAAAAAGAATATTCTCCGACCAATCGAATATAATATGACAACTTGCATACTTTACAAAATTTATAAATACTACCCATAACTATTATATCAAATCCACACAATAATAAAAAAAAAAATTATTTCGAGAAAAATTAAATATTTATTCATAAAATCTGGGGTTTCACAATCTCCCATCCTTATGAAATTTCGCCCTCGAAATTTACGTACGTACTTGGTATGCCGAACATCGAAATTTACGTACGTACTTGGTATGCCGAACATGTGAGGATACCTTGACTTCACTTCAAATTCTAACTCTTGAGGTATAACTTTTAAGCATCGAATATGATCCTTCTTATCCAAGATGTTAACACGTATCTCCTCATACGTTAAATCTTTCGCTATTTCGTCCGGTTCTAAATTAATAATGCGGTTCAGGTCGTCCACATATTTACGTAACATCGATACGAAAAAAAAAAATATTCTGAACACGCAACATACTTGGCGGTAAAACGAGTCTATAGGCCACAGTTCCTACTTCATCGAGGATTTCAAATGGGCCAATTAAATCGAGAGTTGAGATTTCCTCTCTTCGTCGATTCTTGCTTCTAGAATAACGCCCTCTTGAACCTTCTTCTTCACATTTATCAGCTCTTAGTATGTAGCTTGAGCGGCTTTAACTTTATCGATTAAAGTCGATTTTAATCGTATATTCGTTATCTTCATGTGGGTTCGAATATTCGCACTTGTAACCGTATACGATCTTCTACACAACGCGTCAGCTACCACGTTCACTTTTCCACGATGTTATTGAATGGTACGATCGTAATCTTCAACAGCTCGAGCCAACGTCTTTGGAGCATAATACGTTCGTTTTAGTTGAAGAAATATTTGAGGGTTTAAGAAATGGGTTTTGTACTGGGATCAATACAAAATTCAATTTTACGCTCTGGGGTAGGCTAAGAAGTCTTCAAGAATACGTCAAGAAATTTATTAACAATAGAAATATCGTTCAAAACTGTGACCCTCATCCAAGACTTGGATAACACGTCACATTGATACCTATCAACTTGCCATCGTCATTTACAACGTCTCCTACGGAAAGTCTAGCTTCGGTGCATTCCACACCAGGAAATCAACAGTGAAAGGAACGGGAATTTTTACTTATGGCTTGATATGACAATGATTGACTTTAGTGGTTTGGTTACTTTGAATTTGCATAACAGGTTGGTTAGGAGTATGAAAGCTAACAACCTTACGAGAAGCATGATGAGTAGTGAACCAATCGTTTAAAAAAAATCACATCAAAGGCAAGTATTTTCAAAGAGATAAGATCGACAGGTAACGTGAAAGTATTGATTTGAACAAGATTTATAAATAGTAGAGGTAACGAAGGTTTCTCCCAACTGAGTTTAAACAGACATATCAAAGTCTAAGTTCTCCGGAGTTAACTTCAAACATTTAACACAACTAGGTGAAATAAAAGAGTGAGTAGAACCGGTATCTAACACGGTATAGACTTCGCAAGAGTTTATGACTAACATACCCGTGATAATTTTATTCAGGTTCCTCGTCACGAAAAAAAAATACTCTCTCTTAAACTACTGGCTTTGGCTTTTCTGGGACGGTCTTTGGTGCCTCCATCCTATCTGAACTTGTCTTCGGTGAACGACAAAATCAGGCTAAGTGACCTTCTCTTCCACAATTATAGCATGCTTTGGATGGCATCGCGCAGTTTGGACTGATGTGCCCCTCCCCTCCGCATTTGAAACATATGATAGGTGGTCGTTCTCCTTCCTTAACAACGGGTGCTGGTGCTGACGTCTTTCCATCATTGTTGAATCTCCTCTTCTTGAAATGACCATTCTTATTGTTTTGGCCTTGATTACCACCGAAGTGGTTACCATTTCTGGCCTGTTGATTCCCTTCACGCTTGTTGTCATCGCTTCGATGACTGCTCTTACTGGTATTATCATTTTACCGACTGCCCTCTTTTGGTTGCGTTGACTCGTTATCGCGCTCCACTAACTGAGCCCTATTCACAACATCTGAATACAAACACAGTTTATGAGAAATAAGATGTTGACGTATCTCAGGTTTCAAACCTCTTAAAAATATCCGCGTCATTCTCTCTTCATTATCCACCAAGTGGGATACAAATCGGGACAACTCGGCAAACTTGGCTTCGTACTGCGACACGGTCATGTTATTTTGTTCCAACTTGATAAATTCCACCTCCTTCATGTGACGAATACTTTCGGAAAAGTACTTGTCATTGAACAGTTCTTGGAACTTCTCCCAAGACATCTTGAGTGCGTCAGGCTGGGTACGTTTTACAGATTCCCACCAGTAATCTGCCTCTTCACGCAACATAAAAGTGACAAAGGGAACCTTTTGCTCCTCGGAGCATCCCAAGACATCAAATATCTTGGTGATCTGCTTTAACCACGTCTCCGCCTTAAGTGGTTCTGGCTTTCCCAAAAACTCCGGTGGTCCTAGCTCCTTGAATTGCTTAGCGGTGACCAACCGTGGGTTGTCATTGTTTCCTCCTTCATTTTGGATAGGAGCCGCTCTCGCCCGTTGTTGTATGAATTGCTCCTTGAACTGCTTAGCGGTGACCGTCCGAGAGTTATTTTGTTGTTGCATGAATTGCATAAAGTCTCTGACCATCCCATCATTCACCATTTCATCGGTGTTATTATTTTCATGAGGATTATTGTCCTCTGGTTGCACATTACCCTGAGCATTGATCGTTGGTGATTCAATGGTCTCATGTGCTTCATTGTTTATCTCAACATTTTCGGATGCCATTTGCAAATATTGCAACAAAACAAGGGTTAATTAACATATAACATATTATCCATATACTTTGACCGACCAATTAAATACCAAATAAACTTAGGTAAGTCATACTAGCGAAGGAATTCCCCGTCTCTCCCCTCCTATTTTTATTCTCACATCCTAGCCAGGGATCATATCCCTAAGCTCTGATACCAACTGTGACGCCCCCAAAATTAGGTATACATCACCCATCTTGGGTCGTCAGATGCAAAGTACAGAATATAAATACAACTTACTAATACAACTGTCGTGTACAATACGACAAAACATAAACTGTGAGTTTGAATACAAATATTATCTTCTAGAGAGTATTCATACTCAAAAGGAGTCCTCATTACATTTATTAACACACTATTACATAGAATAGTGAGGACTACTAACTAATACTATCATTCGAACCATCACTCCGTTTCCCGACTTGCCCCAGCTACGTTCTCATTTCCTGAAGAGAACAGTGAAAGAAAAGGTGAGCTCAACTAGCCCAGTAAGAAATATTATGACTAAGATAATGCAGAATCACTTATCATTAGCCTTCAACAATGTTAAACTGATAAAATATAATAGACATCAAGTTTAACTGCAGCGGAACAAGCAATCCATTAAAAGAGTCAAGTAGAAAATAAACTCTACTATCTTTTATGATTTAAAAGGTTTTTCAACACTGCTATCGCTGAGACTCAGCTTAATAAAACAATCCACATCATCGAATCACCCCTGCACTACGGCCAAGGATATTCGTGTATTCATTAATGGTCATGATCATGCCAATAACTGTCCATCAATGCACTACGGGCCAATGAGGACTTTTACCACATCATTTGTAACATTACGGTCATGATTACACCGAATAATCCCTGGTCATAATCATACCAAGTCCATCTATGCACTACATGCCACAGATGACTTTCAACATTTTATAAACATGAGGATGATGACAATGATATAAGAATTCAATAAAACAAGTTCAAGAATTAATTTATTCAAGAATTAACAACGTCCAAATTGTCAACATGATACTGCATTGTGGAGTAAAATTCAAGAATACTTAGAAGAATATTTTCATGAAAAGATACTGGATGAACCGCAATTATCAAGGATATTCCACAAATTTCATGGAGTATAGAAGTCAAAACTTAACCAACTGAGTACAACAAAGAATGGAATAACAAAAGAAATCACCATGCATGCGATAGACCGCACAGACAGGTTATTCCAACAGAATAATAAATAATGGAACCAGGTCCGGCGTAAACGCACAGACAGGATATTCCGACAGAAT
This sequence comes from Panax notoginseng, assembly GCA_016801055.1. Lineage (NCBI taxonomy): Eukaryota > Viridiplantae > Streptophyta > Magnoliopsida > Apiales > Araliaceae > Panax > Panax notoginseng. The sequence continues at coordinate 5,035,245 of CM029018.1, read as the reverse complement.
AATAAATAATGGAACCAGGTCCGGTGTAAAACACACAGACAGGATATTTCGACAGAATAATAAATAATAGAACCAGGTCCGGTGTAAAACACACAGACAGGATATTCCGACAGAATAATAAATAATGGAACAAGGTCCGGTGTAAAACACACAGACAGTATATTCCGATAGAATAATAAATAATGGAACAAGGTCCGGTGTAAAACACACAGATATGATGTTCCAACAGAATAATAACAAGACGGAACCAGGTCCGGTGTAAAACACACAGACAGGATGTTCCAACAGAATAATAATAAAAACGGAACCAGGTCCGGTGTAAAACACACAGACAGGATGTTCCAACAGAATAATAGAAGAATGTCACCAAGTATAGGGTAGACCGCGTATACAGGTTATTCCAACAGAATAATAAGAAATGGAATAACAACAGTTCTCTTCATGAATAAGAAAGAATAACACCCCTTACCGTAAAAGAACTGGATATAAGAGTAGTGAAGTAGCAGAAAACTTTTCTTCTATCTCTATATAGTCTCTCTCTATAGTTTCTCTCTCTAGAGTTCAGTGAATTCGTAAGAAAATAATGAAGGAATGAGCTTCTATTTATAGGAAAATGAAATGCATAGTAACTAATCCATGAACGGTCCAGATTGATTGCTTTAATCTGACGGTTCATATTTAAAGAAAAATCTTTTAAATAAAATATAATATATTCTATTTATAGAATAACTTTAATAAAGTATTCTGTTTTATATAAAAAGATGTTTCTGTTTTATTACGTTAATAATACGAATAAAACAAAACGTCATTATCGCTAAATAATTCATATTATTAACTGACAATAATGGAATCAAACTGAGTGACTTCTCACATAAGCATTAATAATTAATACCGTGTGCTACTATGCAACCACACGTATTACTGTACTTTTACTACCGAGTAGTTCAACAGTATCAACGGTAAAACTTCCGCCGTTATTTTCATAAAGTATTTTTGTCGTTTTCTCAATCCGACAATAATTCCGTTGTGGGGTCCACCAATAATTGTACCGTCGTACGGATATTTCCCGACAAAAAGAATATTCTCCGACCAATCGAATATAATATGACAACTTGCATACTTTACAAAATTTATAAATACTACCCATAACTATTATATCAAATCCACACAATAATAATAAAAAAAATTATTTCGAGAAAAATTAAATATTTATTCATAAAATCTGGGGTTTCACAACTGATCAGGAGAATATTTTCATGAATAGATACTAGATGAAGCGCAAATGTCAACGATATTCCACTAATTTCATGGAGTATAGAAGTCAAAGTTTTAATCAACTGAGTATAATAAAGAATAGAATAACAAAAGAAATCACCATGCATGCGATAGACAACATAGACAGGTTATTCTTAACAGAATAATAATAATGGAACCAGGTCCGGCGTAAATGCACAGACAGGATATTCCGACAGAATAATAAATAATGGAACCAAGTCCGGCGTAAACGCACAGACAGGATATTCCGATAGAATAATAAAGAACAGTATAATAAATAATGGAACCAGGTTCGGTGTAAAATACACAGACATGATATTCCGACAGAATAATAATAAAGACGGAACCAGGTCCGGCGTAAAACACACAGACAGGATGTTCCAACAGAATAATAGGAGAATGTCACCAAGTATAGGGTAGACCGCGTATACAGGTTATTCCAACAGAATAATAAAGAATGGAATAACAGGAGTTCTCTTCATGAATATAAAAGAAATAATATTCCCTACCTTAAAAGAACTGGATATTGGAAAAGTGAAGTAGCAGAATACTTTTATTCTCTCTCTCTTATTCTCTCTATACTTTCTCTCTCTATAGCTTGAATGAATTCGTAAAAAATAATGAAGCCCTAGGCCTCTATTTATAGAAAAACTGAGGGTGGCTCTTGGTCTTAACGAAGGGTCAAATGACACTTGGTCTTAACGAAGGGTCAAATGACTCTTGATAATATTGAAGGGACAACTACTATTGACGAAAGTAATTACTATTGACCAAGGTAAATACTATTGACGAAGGTAATTACTATTGACCAAGGTAAATACTATTGACCAAGGGACTCTTAGATGATGACATATGGCCCCCAATAAAAATAACCAAACTTACCACAACGTCTCAATTATTGATTTAATAATATAACATATTATACAGATGATACTATGACAATAATTTAAGAGATATGATGCAGTAATTACTGTAGCAATAATTGAGTATAGCTGAGTGACTTCTCACGTAAGCATCAATAATCAATACCGTGTGATACTATGTAACCACGCGTATTACTCTACTTTTACTACCGGGTAGTTCAACAGTTTTAACGGTAACACCTCAGCCGTTATTTTTAATAAAGTATTTTTGTCGTTTTCTCAATTCGACAATAATTCTGTTGTGGGGTCCACCAATGATTATGTCGTTGTACGAATATTCCCTGTTAAAACGAATATTCTCCGACCAATCGAATATTATATGTAACGCCCCCAAAATAGGTCCATTCCATCTAACCCATTTTGAGTCGTCAACTACATGGTACAGATAACAACTACAACTTTATTACAATAATTATCGTACAAAATACAACAATACATATACTATGAGTTTGGGTACAAATATATACCAACTGTGACTCATGTCCCAACCTTGGATAGCACGTCACAATGACACCTTACATAAAGGTATAGTCAAAAACTATTTTAGAAATTAGAATCTTTGAGAAGTGCTCAAGGAAACCCTCGTACATGGGAGGCCATGCTTCTAGGTTATGATAGATATCATATGGCCACAGAATTATCCTTGGTTGACCCAATAGACCCCAAAGAAAAATAAGAAGGTTACTATCATATTCTTTCCAATGGTGAGTCTTCTCTTGACTTATCATTATCTCCACTGTCTCTAATTGAGAATTATACTTCAAACAAACACCAAGATTATATAGATAGTGCTCGTAGATATACTCGATAAGTGGATGTGCACAACCATGTCTTATGATGACACGAGGTTGTATGTCATTAGACATCTTGTATGATAGTGACAAAACACCATTCCAACGTTGGGTTCGCCTCACCCTAGATGATTCACCAAATATAACTACTAAATGATGACCACCGTTCTATTCTCCTGTTACCCCTGCTCGACCCAGCTACACTCTTATTACCTAAAAGGAATTGTGAAGCAAAAGGGTGAGCATAACTAGCTCAGTAAAGAATATCATGACTAAAGATAAATTATCAATAGTCTTCATCAATGATAAATCAGAGATTTAGAACATACGGTAGATGATAAAAAATTTTAACCATAGTTGCAGCGCAACGAACAATTCATTAGAAGAGTCAAATAGACCATAAAGTCAATTATCTTCTCCATGTTAAAAGTCCACCAACAATGTTTTATCCCTGTAACATCAATCAACAATTCCTGTCCACAATCACATATATAACTCATAATCATAATTGTAGTTATAAATTCCTCTTCTCATCCAGAACAAAGATAATTTTCATCATTTGTCTTTACCTGAAACATCAAAGATCATGGTTATACCAAATCACAGTTCCTGTTCATAATCATACTAATAATTTCATCTTTGCACTACGGGCCAAAGATATTCATCAACAACTCATCTTTGCACTACTGGCCAAAGATATTCCTCAACAGCTCATATTTGCACTACAAGCCAAATATATTATTATCTCAAAGAAATATATAATCATTTCAGAATTTATATAACCAATAATTATAACCATGTTGATCATTTCACCTTTGCACTTAAGCTAAAGATATTCAATTATAAATTCAATGGTCATGATCATACCTGTCAACAATTCAATTTTGCACTACTGGCCAAAGAGAACCCATAGTCATGATCGTACCAAAAAATCTATCCATCTTTACACTCAAGTCAAAGAGAAATATCATCATTAGGGTTATAAAAATGTTATATATGATAATAAAAAAATAATATAATCAACATATAGTTTTAATCTCAATAATAATATTCATAAATCAACTATAATTTGTTTAGAAAAAGAAATCAATTTTGTCATGAATAGTAACTCGTGAATAGTAACCCATGAATAGTAACTCATGAATAGTAACTCGTGAATAGTAACTCGTGAATACTAACTCATGAATAATAACTTGTGAATGGTAATTCATGAATAGTAATTTATGAATAGTAACTCATGAATAGTAACTCATGAATAGTAACCCCGGCATGAAAAGTTCCAAATTTGATAAAAAGTTCAGATCAATACTTCAGCATAATGATATTGAAGAAAATAATATCATTTAAGAAGAAATAGCATCCCTTACCTCAGCAAAAATAGTACTTCTAGTTGAAACACCGGATATATGTTATGACTTGAACTTGCACCGTATAACAACACTCAAAGTATCAAATACTCACAAGAATAAGCTCGATATAGAGAGAGAAATAGAGAAAAACTTGTGTTTCTGGTGTGATTTTCAATTCTAACCTAAACACCCTATTTATAGGAAATTGCTTAAAATACCAAAGCAGAAAATTTAATATAATATTAATATATATATATATATATATATAAATTTTCAAGTCCACCTTTGAAGATCTAAATTCAGCACATTTTAACAACCAGTGGGCCCCACCATCTCACAAAAAAATGTTTTTCTCAAAATAATTAACTTAAACTCCCAAAAATCGATTATTTCGGAACTTCGGAACTTCAATAATTCATAATAAATAGCCCTTTGATCAGAAAATTCGAATCTCTCAAGTTTTTATAGAAAATTCAATTCTCTACAACTTTGCAGAAGAAAGTTTTTCCAAATTTCAAACAGAAATTGACCGAAATCCACAAACGGGCGATTTTACAGTCAATAATAAATTTTCGGTCAAGAATTGTGTCCACCAACACACAAAATATGTGTTAATTATTTAATGCCACAAAAATACTCTTCCTCCTCATATACTCATATATCCCACATTCATTGTAAAAATATCACCATTAATATATTATTAAAATAATATATTTAAATGAATAATTTTATCAGAAAAAGATAAAATATTAATTTTCAACAATTGTCACATTAAAATTTTTTTTCATCTATATCCACATAAAATCAATATTTTCCTCATCATATAAATCAATAATTAATTATACACAAATAATATTACAGAATCACAGTACTGACAACCATGCCGTTCCCAGGAAAGAGGGGGCTTTCCAATAAGGATTTCTCCTTACTGGCGCGCAATTAGGTGACCAAACCTCTCCTTAGATAGAACTTTCTAGACATTGCCAATAATGTTATCTAATAATATTATTCAGATAATATGAATTATTGCTCCGATAATAGAAAATACTGTGTAGTGACAATTATTGAAACAACAGTAATATAAAATATCCACGTAGCAATTATGGAATCAATAAAATACTGAACAGTAATTACTGTAACCATTATTGAGTAGTGCCTTCTTACGTAAGAGTCAATAATTGGTGCAATATCGTGTGCTTCTGTGTAACCACGCGTATTATTGTGTTTTAACCACCGGGTATTCCAACAGTATTAACGGTAACAACTACGCCGTTATTTGAAAAAAACTCAATTTTTTGTCGTTATCTTAATCCGACCGTTTTCAGTTATAGGGCCCACAAATAGCTGCGCCGTCGTACGAATATTCCCCAACAGAAAGAATATTCCACGACCAAACGAATATTCCCCGACATTAATGATTATTTTATAACCACTTGCTTATTTTTGAAAAAAATTCATATATCACCCTTAACTTTAACTTTTTATCAATTTAACCATTTACTAAATAGAAAAATTGAATACTTTTATTTCATAAAATTCGGGGTCTTACAATCTCCCCTCCTTATGAAATTTCGTCCTCGAAATTTACGTACCTGGTATTTCAAAGAGTTGAGAATATCTTGCTTTCATTTCAGATTTCATCTTTCCTGTCATCATAATTTCTTCATTGCTCATCTCCTGTATTTCAGATATCATTCTAGAATACATCTTCAAAACAAAGGTTAATTGAACAAATTAACATATCACATAATATCCCGATATTATGACCGACCAACAAATAAGCTTAGGTAGGACACACTAGCGAAGGATTTACTCGTCTCTCTCCTCCTAGTCCTATTCCTCGATCTCCGCCAGAGATCATATCCCTAAGCTCTGATACCAAATGTAACGCCCCCAAAATAGGTCCATTCCATCCAACCCATTTTGAGTCGCCAAATACATGGTACAGATAACAACTACAACTTTATTACAATAATTGTCGTGCAAAATACAACAACACATATGCTATGAGTTTGGGTACAAATATATAACAACTGTGACTCATGTCCCAACCTTGGATAGCACGTCACAATGACACCTTCCATAAAGGTATAGTCAAAAACTGTTTTAGAAATTAGAATCTTTGAGAAGTGCTCAAGGAAACCCTCGTACATGGGAGGCCATGCTTCTAGGTTATGATAGATATCATATGGCCACAGAATTATCCTTGGTTGACCCAATAGACCCCAAAGAAAAATAAGAAGGTTACTATCATATTCTTTCCAATGGTGAGTCTTCTCTTGACTTATCATTATCTCCACTGTCTCTAATTGAGAATTATACTTCAAACAAACACCAAGATTATATAGATAGTGCTCGTAGATATACTCGATAAGTGGATGTGCACAACCATGTCTTATGATGACACGAGGTTGTATGTCATTAGACATCTTGTATGATAGTGACAAAACACCATTCCAACGTTGGGTTCGCCTCACCCTAGATGATTCACCAAATATAACTACTAAATGATGACCACCGTTCTATTCTCCTGTTACCCCTGCTCGACCCAGCTACACTCTTATTACCTAAAAGGAATTGTGAAGCAAAAGGGTGAGCATAACTAGCTCAGTAAAGAATATCATGACTAAAGATAAATTATCAATAGTCTTCATCAATGATAAATCAGAGATTTAGAACATACGGTAGATGATAAAAAATTTTAACCATAGTTGCAGCGCAACGAACAATTCATTAGAAGAGTCAAATAGACCATAAAGTCAATTATCTTCTCCATGTTAAAAGTCCACCAACAATGTTTTATCCCTGTAACATCAATCAACAATTCCTGTCCACAATCACATATATAACTCATAATCATAATTGTAGTTATAAATTCCTCTTCTCATCCAGAACAAAGATAATTTTCATCATTTGTCTTTACCTGAAACATCAAAGATCATGGTTATACCAAATCACAGTTCCTGTTCATAATCATACTAATAATTTCATCTTTGCACTACGGGCCAAAGATATTCATCAACAACTCATCTTTGCACTACTGGCCAAAGATATTCCTCAACAGCTCATATTTGCACTACAAGCCAAATATATTATTATCTCAAAGAAATATATAATCATTTCAGAATTTATATAACCAATAATTATAACCATGTTGATCATTTCACCTTTGCACTTAAGCTAAAGATATTCAATTATAAATTCAATGGTCATGATCATACCTGTCAACAATTCAATTTTGCACTACTGGCCAAAGAGAACCCATAGTCATGATCGTACCAAAAAATCTATCCATCTTTACACTCAAGTCAAAGAGAAATATCATCATTAGGGTTATAAAAATGTTATATATGATAATAAAAAAATAATATAATCAACATATAGTTTTAATCTCAATAATAATATTCATAAATCAACTATAATTTGTTTAGAAAAAGAAATCAATTTTGTCATGAATAGTAACTCGTGAATAGTAACCCATGAATAGTAACTCATGAATAGTAACTCGTGAATAGTAACTCGTGAATACTAACTCATGAATAATAACTTGTGAATGGTAATTCATGAATAGTAATTTATGAATAGTAACTCATGAATAGTAACTCATGAATAGTAACTCGTGAATAGTAACTCATGAATAGTAACTCATGAATAGTAACCCCGGCATGAAAAGTTCTAAATTTGATAAAAAGTTCAGATCAATACTTCAGCATAATTATATTGAAGAAAATAATATCATTTAAGAAGAAATAACATCCCTTACCTCAGCAAAAACAGTACTTCTAGTTGAAACACCGGATATATGTTATGACTTGAACTTGCACCGTATAACAACACTCAAAGTATCAAATACTCACAAGAATACGCTCGATATAGAGAGAGAAATAGAGAGAAACTTGTGTTTCTGGTGTGATTTTCATTTCTAACCTAAGCACCCTATTTATAGGAAATTGCTTAAAACACCAAAGCAGAAAATTTAATATAATATTAATATATATATATATATAAATTTTCAAGCCCACCTTTGAAGATCTGAATTCAGCACATTTTAACAACCAGTGGGCCCCACCATCTCACAAAAAAATGTTTTTCTCAAAATAATTAACTTAAACTCCCAAAAATCAATTATTTCGGAACTTCGAAACTTCAATAATTCATAATAAATAGCCCTTTGATCAGAAAATTCGAATCTCGCGAGTTTTTATAAGAAATTCAATTCTCTACAACTTTGCAGAAGAAAGTTTTTCCAAATTTCAAACAGAAATTGACCGAAATCCACAAACGGGCGATTTTACAGTCAATAATAAATTTTCGGTCAAGAATTGTGTCCACCAACACACAAAATATGTGTTAATTATTTAATGCCACAAAAATACTCTTCCTCCTCATATACTCATATATCCCACATTCATTGTAAAAATATCACCATTAATATATTATTAAAATAATATATTTAAATGAATTATTTTATCAGAAAAAGATAAAATATTAATTTTCAACAATTGTCACATTAAAATTTTTTTCCATCTATATCCACATAAAATCAATATTTTCCTCATCATATAAATCAATAATTAATTATACACAAATAATATTACAGAATCACAGTACTGACAACCAGGCCGTTCCCAGGAAAGAGGGGGCTTTCCAATAAGGATTTCTCCTTACTGGCGCGCAATTAGGTGACCAAACCTCTCCTTAGACAGAACTTTCTAGACATTGCCAATAATGTTATCTAATAATATGAATTATTGCTCTGATAATGGAAAATACTGTGTAGTGACAATTATTGAAACAATAGTAATATAAAATATCCACGTAGCAATTATGGAATCAATAAAATACTGAACAGTAATTACTGTAACCATTATTGAGTAGTGCCTTCTTACGTAAGAGTCAATAATTGGTGCAATATCGTGTGCTACTGTGTAACAACGCGTATTACTGTGTTTTAACCACCGGGTATTCCAACAGTATTAACGGTAACAACTACGCCGTTATTTGAAAAAAACTCAATTTTTTGTCGTTATCTTAATCCGACCGTTTTCAGTTATAGGGCCCACAAATAGCTGCGCCGTCGTACGAATATTCCCCAACAGAAAGAATATTCCACGACCAAACGAATATTCCCCGATATCAATGATTATTTTATAACCACTTGCTTATTTTTGAAAAAAATTCATATATCACCCTTAACTTTAACTTTTTATCAATTTAACCATTTACTAAATAGAAAAATTGAATACTTTTATTTCATAAAATTCGGGGTCTTACAATCTCCCCTCCTTATGAAATTTCGTCCTCGAAATTTACGTACCTGGTATTTCAAAGAGTTGAGAATATCTTGCTTTCATTTCAGATTTCATCTTTCCTGTCATCATAATTTCTTCATTGCTCATCTCCTGTATTTCAGATATCATTCTAGAATACAGCTTCAAAACAAAGGTTAATTGAACAAATTAACATATCACATAATATCCCGATATTATGACCGACCAACAAATAAGCTTAGGTAGGACACACTAGCGAAGAATTTACTCGTCTCTCTCCTCCTAGTCCTATTCCCCGATCTCCGCCAGAGATCATATCCCTAAGCTCTGATACCAAATGTAATGCCCCCAAAATAGTTCCATTCCATCCAACCCATTTTGAGTCGCCAAATACATGGTACAGATAACAACTACAACTTTATTACAATAATTGTCGTGCAAAATACAACAACACATATGCTATGAGTTTGGGTACAAATATATACCAACTGTGACTCATGTCCCAACCTTGGATAGCACGTCACAATGACACCTTCCATAAAGGTATAGTCAAAAACTGTTTTAGAAATTAGAATCTTTGGGGAGTGCTCAAGGAAACCCTCGTACATGGGAGGCCATGCTTCTAGGTTATGATAGATATCATATGGCCACAGAATTATCCTTGGTTGACCCAATAGACCCCAAAGAAAAACAAGAAGGTTACTATCATATTCTTCCTAATGGTGAGTCTTCTCTTGACTTATCATTATCTCCACTGTCTCTAATTGAGAATTATACTTAAAACAAACACCAAGATTATATAGGTAGTGCTCGTAGATATACTCGATAAGTGGATGTGCACAACCATGTCTTATGATGACACGAGGTTGTATGTTATTAGACATCTTGTATGATAGTGACAAAACACCATTCCAACGTTGGGTTCGCCTCACCCTAGATGATTCACCAAATATAACTACTAAATGATGACCACCGTTCTATTCTCCTGTTACCCCTGCTCGACCCAGTTACACTCTTATTACCTGAAAGGAATTGTGAAGCAAAAGGGTGAGCACAACTAGCTCAGTAAAGAATATCATGACTAAAGATAAATTATCAATAGTCTTCATCAATGATAAATCAGAGATTTAGAACATATGGTAGATGATAAAAATTTTCAACCATAGTTGCAGCGCAACGAGCAATTCATTAGAAGAGTCAAATAGACCATAAAGTCAATTATCTTCTCAATGTTAAAAGTCCACCAACAATGTTTTATCCCTGTAACATCAATCAACAATTCCTGTCCACAATCACATATATAACTCATAATCATAATTGTAGTTATAAATTCCTCTTCTCATCCAGAACAAAGATAATTTTCATCACTTGTCTTTACCTGAAACATCAAAGATCATGGTTATACCAAATCACAGTTCCTGTTCATAATCATACTAATAATTTCATCTTTGCACTACGGGCCAAAGATATTCATCAACAACTCATCTTTGCACTACTGACTAAAGATATTCCTCAACAGCTCATATTTGCACTACAAGCCAAATATATTATTATCTCAAAGAAATATATAATCATTTCAGAATTTATATAACCAATAATTATAACAATGTTGATCATTTCACCTTTGCACTTAAGCTAAAGATATTCAATTATAAATTTAATGGTCATGATCATACCAGTCAACAATTCAATTTTGCACTACTGGCCAAAGAGAACTCATAGTCATGATCGTACCAAAAAATCTACCCATCTTTACACTCAAGTCAAAGAGAAATATCATCATTAGGGTTATAAAAATGTTATATATGATAATAAAAAAATAATATAATCAACATATAGTTTTAATCTCAATAATAATATTCATAAATCAACTATAATTTGTTTAGAAAAAGAAACCAATTTTGTCATGAATAGTAACTCGTGAATAGTAACCCATGAATAGTAACTCGTTAATAGTAACTCATGAATAGTAACTCATGAATAGTAACTCGTGAATAGTAACTCGTGAATACTAACTCATGAATAATAACTTGTGAATAGTAATTCATGAATAGTAATTTATGAATAGTAACTCGTGAATAGTAACTCATGAATAGTAACTCATGAATAGTAACCCCGGCATGAAAAGTTCCAAATTTGATAAAAAGTTCAGATCAATACTTCAGCATAATTATATTGAAGAAAATAATATCATTTAAGAAAAAATAACATCCCTTACCTCAGCAAAAATAGTACTTCTAGTTGAAACACCGGATATATGTTATGACTTGAACTTGCACCGTATAGCAACACTCAAAGTATCAAATACTCACAAGAATACGCTCGATATAGAGAGAGAAATAGAGAGAAACTTGTGTTTCTGGTGTAATTTTCAATTCTAACCTAAGCACCCTATTTATAGGAAATTGCTTAGAACACACCAAAGCAGAAAATTTAATATAATATATATGTATATATATATATATATATATATATATATATATATATATAAATTTTTAAGCCCACCTTTGAAGATCTGAATTCAGCACATTTTAACAACCAGTGGGCCCCACCATCTCACAAAAAAACATTTTTCTCAAAATAATTAACTTAAACTCCCAAAAATCAATTATTTCGGAACTTCGGAACTTCAATAATTCATAATAAATAGCCCTTTGATCAGAGAATTCGAATTTCGCGAGTTTTTATTGGAAATTTAATTCTCTACAACTTTGCAGAAGAAAGTTTTTCCAAATTTCAAACAGAAATTGACCGAAATCTACAAACGATCGATTTTACAGTCAATAATAAATTTTCGGTCAAGAATTGTGTCCACCAACACACAAAACATGTGTTAATCATTTAATGCCACAAAAATACTCTTCCTCCTCATATACTCATATATCCCACATTCATTATAAAAATATCACCATTAATATATTATTAAAATAATATATTTAAATAAATTATTTTATCAAAAAAAGATAAAATAATAATTTTCAACAATTGTCACATTAAAAATTTTCTCCATCTATATCCACATAAAATCAATATTTTCCTCATCATATAAATCAATAATTAATTATACACAAATAATATTACAGAATCACAGTACTGACAACCAGGCCGTTCCAAGGAAAGAGGGGGCTTTCCAATAAGGATTTCTCCTTACTGGCGCGCAATTAGGTGACCAAACCTCTCCTTAGACAGAACTTTCTAGATATTGCCAATAATGTTATCTAATAATATTATTCAGATAATATGAATTATTGCTCCGATAATGGAAAATACTGTGTAGTGACAATTATTGAAACAACAGTAATATAAAATATCCACGTAGCAATTATGGAATCAATAAAATACTGAACAGTAATTACTGTAACCATGTGCTACTGTGTAACGACGCGTATTACTGTGTTTTAACCACCGGGTATTCCAACAGTAACGGTAACAACTACGCCGTTATTTGAAAAAAACTCAATTTTTTGTCGTTATCTTAATCCGACCGTTTTCAGTTATAGGACCCACAAATAGCTGCGCCGTCGTACGAATATTCCCCGACAGAAAGAATATTCCACGACCAAACGAATATTCCCCGACATCAATGATTATTTTATAACCACTTGCTTATTTTTGAAAAAAATTCATATATCACCCTTAACTTTAACTTTTTATCAATTTAACCATTTACTAAATAGAAAAATTGAATACTTTTATTTCATAAAATTCGGGGTCTTACATTATATAACAACTTGCGTACTTTGCAAAATTTATAAATATTACCCACAACTATAACATTATATCAAATTAACTCCATAATATTCAAAAATAATATTTATAGAAAATTCATCTTTATTTATAAAAGTTGGGGTCTTACAACCTCCCCTTCTTATGAAATTTCGCCCTCGAAATTAGGGTACGTACCTGGTATGTCGAAGAGGTAAGGATACCTTGATTTCATTTCAGATTCTAACTCCCAAGTCATTTTCTCAACATCGTGGTTTCTCCACAAAACTTTGACTTGAGGTATAACCTTGGAGCGTAGAATATGTTTCTTCTTATCCAAGATTTGAATAGGAACTTCTTCATACGTCAAATCCTCCGCTATTTCGTCCGGTTCTAACTCAATAATGTGGTTCGGGTCTTCCACATATTTGCGTAACATGGATATGTGAAAAACGTTATGAACACGAGACATACTTGGCGGTAAAGCGAGTCTATAAGCCACAGTTCCTACTCGATCGATGATTAAAAATGGACCGATGAATCGAGGATTGAGCTTTCCTCTCTTTTCAAATCTTGTAACTCCTTTTCATGGAGCAACACGTAAGAACACATGATCTCCTACATCAAATTCCACGTCCTTTCGATGAAGATCAGCATAACTCTTTTGTCGATCTTGTGAGGTTTTTATACGTTGTCGGATCGTTTGAATCTTTTCTGTAGTCATACGTACCAACTCCGGTCCCAACAACGTTACTTCACCCACCTCATCCCAGCATACTGGAGAACGACATTTTCTTCCATACAATACTTCGAATGGAGCCATGCCAATACTTGCTTGATAACTGTTATTGTAGGAAAACTCCACCAATGGTGAGAACTTCTCCCAACTTCCCTTGAAGTCAAAGACACAGAGTCTTAATAGATCTTCTAGAGTTTGAATAGTCCTCTCTGATTGTCCGTCCGTCTGAGGATGATATGCTGAACTAAATCGTAAATCCGTGCCCATAGCTTTTTGTAAACTAACCCAAAATCGTGAAGTGAATCTTGGGTCTCGGTCAGAAACTATGGATACTGGCATACCATGCAGTCTTACAATCTCGTTTATGTACATACGAGCAAGACGTTCAAGTGTATAAGTTTCTCGTATCGGTAAGAAATGAGCAGACTTGGTCAATCTATCAACAATGACCCAAATCGCATCAATACCTTGAGAAACCCTAGGAAGACCGGTAACAAAATCCATGGTAATGTGCTCCCACTTCCATTCTGGAATTTTAAGTGGTTGCAATGGACCTTTTGGTACTTGATGCTCCGCTTTGACTCGTTGACAAGTTAGACACCTTGAGATAAACAACGCTATCTCTATCTTCATATTGCTCCACCAAAATGTATGACGAAGATCATGATACATTTTGGTACTTCCAGGATGGATTGCAAACGGTGTGTTGTGCGCCTCCATCATGATTTCATACTTTAAATCAGGGTTGTTAGGAACAAAAAGTCTGGAGTTGACTCGAAGTATTCCTTCTTCATCGATTCTTGCTTCCGGCATAGCACCTTCTTGCACTTTTTTCCTCATACGCATCAGCTCCAGGTCTGTAGCTTGAGCAGCTTTAACTTTATCGATTAAAGTCGGTTCTACTCATATATTCGCCATCATCACACGGGTCCCTGGAGTCTTTAACTCTATCTCCATCCTTTGCAAGTCACACAAAATGGGCCTTTGTGTTGACAATATCGCACTCGTACTTGCATATGATCTTCTACTCAATGCATCAGCTACCACGTTCATTTTTCCAGGATGGTATTGAATGGTATGATCATAATCTTTCAACAGTTCAAGCCAACGTCATTGTCGCATGTTGAGTTCCTTTTGAGTGAAGAAATATTTAAGGCTTTTATGATCCGTAAAGATCTCCACCTTCTCCCCGTACAAGTAATGCCTCCAAATTTTAAGCGCAAAGACAACAGCTGCCAACTCTAGATCATGAGTAGGATAATTCCTCTCATATTCCTTGAGTTGTCTTGATGCATAGGCTATGACTTTTTCATGTTGCATGAGAACGCATCCCAACCCTTTGCTCGAAGCATCACTGTAGATGACAAATCCCTCCGAGCCAGATGGTATTGTTAGAACAGGTGTTGAAATGAGTCTCCTCTTGAGTTCTTGAAAACTCTTCTCACATTCTTTGCTCCAACCGAACTTTGTATCTTTCCGAGTGAGCTGAGTTAATGGAGTAGCGATTCGAGAAAATCCTTCCATGAATCTCCGATAATAACCAGCTAAACCAAGAAAGCTACGTACTTCGGTCACTGATTTAGGTTGCTCCCAGCTTTGAATAGCTTCAATCTTTGCCGGGTCAACCGATATTCCACGACTTGATACTACGTGCCCAAGAAATGCTACTTCCTCCAACCAGAACTCGCATTTCTTCAGCTTGGCATACAGCTTGTATTCACGAAGCTTTTGGAGTACCAGCCTCAAGTGTTGCTCATGATCTTCACGGCTTTTGGAATAAATAAGGATGTCATAAATAAAGACGACCACAAAGTGATCCAAATATTCTTTGAATACCCGGTTCATCATATCCATGAAGGCAGCATGAGCATTTGTCAATCCAAAGGACATGACTAGGAATTCATAATGCCCGTACCGAGTTCTGAAAGCCGTCTTTGGAATATCCTCAGTTCTAACCTTCAGCTGATGATATCCAGAACGAAGATCGATCTTTGAAAAGAATTGTGCTCCTTGCAACTGGTCAAACAGGTCATCAATACGTGGCAATGGGTACCTATTTTTGATGGTGACATGATTCAACTCCCGATAATCAATACAAAGTCGCATACTTCCATCTTTCTTCTTCACGAATAGAACAGGAGCACCCCAAGGAGAAGTACTAGGACGAATAAAGCCAATGTCTAACAATTCCTGCAGTTGGATCTTTAACTCCTGAAGTTTAATAGGAGCCATTCGATATGGGGCTTTGGAAATGGGTTTTGTACAGGGTTCAAGGTCGATACAAAATTCAATTTCACGCTCTGGGGGTAGGCCAGGAAGTTCTTCAGGGAATACGTCAGGGAATTTATTAACAATAGAAATATCATTCAAAACTGACGTATTTTTGTTTAGATCTGTGACATGAGCTAAGAAAGCTTGACATCCGTTTTTCAATAAACGAATAGCTTTATGGCTTGAGATGACAGCGATTAATTTTAATGGTTTGGTTGCTTGATTAGGAATATGAAAGCTAACAACCTTACGAAAACAAGCCTCATACTACGACACGGTCATATTATTCTGCTCCAATTTGATGAACTCCACCTCCTTCATGTGACGAACACTTTCAGGAAAGTATTTGTCATTGAACAGCTCTTGGAACTTCTCCCAAGACATCTTCAGTGCGGCAGGTTGAGTACGCTTAATCGATTTCCACCAGTAATCTGTCTCTCCTCGCAACATAAAGGCAGCAAAGGAAACCTTTTGCTCCTCGGAGCATCCCAAGACATCAAATATCTTGGTAATCTACTTTATCCATATTTCCGCTAGAAGTGGTTTTGGCTCTCCCTTAAACTCTGGTGGTCCCAGCTCCTTGAACTGTTTAGCGGTGACCGTCCGAGAGTTTTCAGTGTATCCACCTATATTTTGGACAGGAGCCGCTCTCGCCTGCTGTTGCATGAACTGCATAAAGTTTCTGAACATTTCATCATTCATTATCTGGTCAGTGTTATTGTTTACATGAGGATTATCACCTTCCTGATGCACATTATCCTGATTATTGATATGTGGTGAATCAACAGTCGCCTGTGCTCCATTGCTATTCTCAACATTCTCAGATGCCATTTTTAGATACTGCCACAAAATAAAAGTTAATTGATATGTCATATATTATCCTTATATTATGACCGACCAATTAAATACCATGCAAATAAACTTAGGTAGGTCATACTCGCGAAGGAATTCCCCGTCTCTCCCCTCCTAGTTCTATTCTCACATCTTAGTCAGGGATCATATCCCTAAGCTCTGATACCAACTGTGATGCCCCCAAAATTAGGTATACATCACCCATCTTGGGTCGTCAGATACGAAGTACAGAATACAAATACAATTTACTAATACAACTGTCGTGTATAATACGACAAAACATAAACTGTGAGTTTGAATACAAATATTATCTTCTAGAGAGTATTCATACTCAAAAGGAGTCCTCATTACATTTATTAACACACTATTACATAGAATAGTGAGGACTACTAACTAATACTATCATTCAAACCATCACTCCGTTCCCCGATTTGCCCCAGCTACGTTCTCATTTCCTGAAGAGAACAGTGAAAAAAAGGGTGAGCTCAACTAGCCCAGTAAGAAATATTATGACTAAGATAATGCAGAATAAATTATCATTAGCCTTCAACAATGTTAAACTGATAAAATATAATAGACATCAAGTTTAACTGCAGCGGAACAAGCAATCCATTAAAAGAGTCAAGTAGAAAATAAACTCTACTATCTTTTATGATTTAAAAGATTTTTCAACACTGTTATCGCTGGGACTCAGCTTAAAAAAATAATCCACATCATCGAATCACCCCTGCACTACGGCCAAGGATATTTGTGTATTCATTAATGGTCATGATCATGCCAATAACTGTCCATCAATGCACTACGGGCCAATGAGAACTTTTACCACATCATTTGTAACATTACGATCATGATTACACCGAATAATCCTTGGTCATAATCATACCAAGTCCATCTATGCACTACAGGCCACAGATGACTTTCAACAGAATATAAACATGAGGATGATGACAATGATATAAGAATTCAATAAAATAAGTTCAAGAATTAATTTATCCAGGAATTAATAACGTCCAAATTGTCAACATGATACTGCTTTGTGGAGTAAACTTCAAGACTGATCAGGAGAATATTTTCATGAATAGATACTAGATGAAGCACAAATGTCAAGGATATTCTACTAATTTCATGGAGTATAGAAGTCAAAGTTTTAATCAACTGAGTATAATAAAGAATAGAATAACAAAAGAAATCACCATGCATGCGATAGACCACATAGACAGGTTATTCTTAACAGAATAATAATAATGGAACCAGGTCCGGCGTAAACGTACAGACAGGATATTCCGACAGAATAATAAATAATGGAACCAAGTCCGGCGTAAACGCACAGACAGGATATTCCGACAGAATAATAAAGAACAATATAATAAATAATGGAACCAGGTCCGGTGTAAAACACACAGACATGATATTTCGACAGAATAATAATAAAGACGGAACCAGGTCCGACGTAAAACACACAGACAGGATGTTCCAACAGAATAATAGGAGAATGTCACCAAGTATAGGGTAGACCGCGTATACAGGTTATTCCAACAGAATAATATAGAATGGAATAACAGGAGTTCTCTTCATGAATATAAAAGAAATAATATTCCCTACCTTAAAAGAACTGGATATTGGAAAAGTGAAGTAGCAGAATACTTTTATTCTCTCTCTCTTATTCTCTCTATACTTTCTCTCTCTATAGCTTGAATGAATTCATAAAAAATAATGAAGCCCTATGCCTCTATTTATAGAAAAACTGAGGGTGGCTCTTGGTCTTAACGAAGGGTCAAATGACTCTTGGTCTTAACGAAGGGTCAAATGACTCTTGGTAATATTGAAGGGATAACTACTATTGACGAAAGTAATTACTATTGACCAAGGTAAATACTATTGACGAAGGTAATTACTATTGACCAAGGTAAATACTATTGACCAAGGTAAATACTATTGACCAAGGGACTCTTAGATGATGACATATGGCCCCCCCATAAAAATAACCAAACTTACCACAACGTCTCAATTATTGATTTAATAATATAACATATTATACAGATGATACTATGACACTAATTTAAGAGATATGATGCAGCAATTACTGTAGCAATAATTGAGTATAGCTGAGTGACTTCTCACGTAAGCATCAATAATCAATACCGTGTGCTACTATGTAACCACGCATATTACTGTACTTTTACTACCGGGTAGTTCAACAGTTTTAACGGTTTTAACGGTAACACCTCAGCCGTTATTTTTAATAAAGTATTTTTGTCGTTTTCTCAATCCGACAATAATTCCGTTGTGGGGTCCACCAATGATTGTGTCATTGTACGAATATTCCCTGTTAAAACGAATATTCCCCGACCAATCGAATATTATATAACAACTTGCGTACTTTGTAAAATTTATAAATATTACCCACAACTATAACATTATATCAAATTAACTCCATAATATTCAAAAATAATATTTATAGAAAATTCATCTTTATTTATAAAAGTTGGGGTCTTACAGTTTATGTTATTCTATTTCTACTTCTATTTCCACAAACACATCTTACATGTTCTGGTTACTTTCATATAACTATTTGGTTAATTCTTTATTATGTTTTGGTTACTGTTACCTTATGGTTTGGCTACTATTATTGTGTCCTCAATGTGGGATTTCAGATACTTTTATTTTTTTATTCTGGTTAATATGTAATTGTTTAGTATACATGGATTGCCTAAACTGGGTTTCAGTACATGATGTTTCTGTTTTGGTTACCATTAAAACCTGTTTTGGTTACTATCATATAATTATATGTTTACTGTTTTATTATGTTACATTATGGTTACTGTTATTAGTAACCAGATAATTACAAACTTGTATCAGGACAAACATCAATTGTTAAATGTACATGTGTGAGTGTCCTATTTATCTACAAACTTGTTAGTAACCAGATAATTATCATAAATAGTTACAAGCTTGTTAGTAACCAGATAATTATAAGTTTGTATCAAGACTGTTATAAGCTTGTAACAAGACTGTTATAAAGCTTGTATATGTTTATTTTATATTGATAAGTCATGATGGAGTCAAAAATTAAAATATTAATCAACATCAATTTTGGTTACTGTACACCATAAAAAATGTTACCAACCATGTGGTTAATGGTTACTAACAGTAAACAATTATATATTCCTGTAAATAATTAAATTTGTTGTATTGGTTACTGTCAGTCTCTATTGTCTAACAACTGAATAAACATTGTAAAGTAACCAAATCAATATTAGACAGTAACCAAATTACATAATCTTAGTAACCAGAAAATAAGCCAAATTTTTACATGCAAATTTGAAGGCCTAAATGATGGAATTTGACCAAAAAACCATGCAGTTCACCAACAAAGCTGGTGATTTTTGAACGTTGACCCGTTTCTAATGAAATTAGGCTTCAAAAACGCCAAAATCTGACACTCCAAACTTGACAAAAATTACCAAATTCTCACTGGATCAAATCTTTACATAAACTGACACGCCTGCTCTTCAACCGCATCAGTTTGTTACCACCTAAAGACTAACAGTTGTACGATGTTAAGAAATGTAGTCAATAAGTAATCATCAATATAAAACAAACCAGTATAAAACACATTAATATTATATAATAATCATAACAACATTATACAGTAACCAAATTTAGATTAGACAGTAACCAACATTTGTTTATTTAGTAACCAGAACTTAAACACATTTTCATTGCATTTTATAGTAAAAAACAACCAGTATAATTTATTCGTTACCAACTAAAGGCAGACTTTTGTAAGAATGTAACCAATTTGACTAACAAGTAACCATTAATACAAAAAACATAAGTAGAAGTGTACATTAATATGCTTCAGCAACCAATAATACAGTAACCAAATTAATCACTGCAGTAATTAAGTTTGCATTAGTCAGTAACCAAGTCAACATGAGTCATTAAATAATATTTTTACACAGTAACCAAGTCAGCATTATAATTTTATACAGTAACCAAATCAGAATTAGTCAATAACCATTATAGTGTTACACAGTAAGCAAGTCAGCATTAGTCGGTAACCAATATAATATTGCATAGTAACCAATTCAGCAATAGTTAGTAGCCAAGTCAGCATTAATTAGTAATATTATGTAGTAACCAATTCAGCATTAGTCAGTAACCAAGTCAGCATTAATTAGCAATATTATGCAGTAACCAAGACAACATTAGACAGTATAATGTTACACAGTAACCAATACAAAATAATCAGTAACCAAGCCAACATTGGACAATAACCAATTTATATAACCTTAGTAACCATAATATAAAACATGTTTTTAAATACATTTTGCAAGCACAACATTCAGCATTCAAACTTTGTGACAATTTTAAGTTCGAAAAACTTAAGAAAGGTAATCAATTTAGTAATTCGTAATAACCATAGGTATCTATATGCTTATAAATTTTAAACTCACATACCACAATATTTGTATCGAAGCTGATGTTGATTTTGTATTCAACAATCACTGCAGTAATGTTTTTGGTTACTTAACTTGAAGGTGTTGATTTTGTATGCTATTTTCGATCTTACAGATTCGTCGCGACAACAGGTTTCTTCTTCTCTGATTGCGAGTTGCGTCGCGACAAGATGCTTCGTCTTCTTTTGTGTCGCGACAGAAGATTTTCTCTTCTCCGATTGATTTGGCGTTGATCTGTTATTGATTTGGCGTTGATCTGTTACTGAGGTGTTATATGTCGTCTTCTCCGATCGATTTGTTGTTGCTCTGTTTTTTCTGATATTCAAGTTGCCTTTTCTTCATTAGCGTGAATATAGATCGGTCAGTTGAAAATATGAAACTCGGTAACTGACGTGTAGGGACTTAATGACGTGCAAAGGTAATATTGTGTTGTTTTATTTTTGTAATTATGTTGTGTGTGTTTTATTTTTGTAATTATTTTCTAATTGTTGTATATTAGTGTTAAGGACCCTAATATAGTCATATACAGTTGTGTATGTTTTATTTATACATAATTTATCAAAATTATATCGTTTTGACATATTTATTTTAATAAAAAATAGTTTTGCTCCTCCCAAATTAGAAATAAAAATAAATCTGTCAATTAAAACAAATATATCAAAAGGACGTAATTTTAACATACTGTACAAATAAAACATATACAGTTGTGTATAGTTATTATTGTCTATATATATAAATTCTCTTATTTCTTAAAATTTTTATTTTGTTTAGCATGGAAAAAAAAAACAGCCGGAGGGGAAGGGTTAAAAGGGTATGATATATATTACTAGTTTTTAAATTGTTAGTTAGATAAATAAGTATGAGTCATGTCATACCTTACAAAAATTTTGAGTCGAATTATAATTGACGTATGTGTATATGTAAAATATGCAGGAATTATGAAGGGTTTAAATTTAATTTTTTTTTAATTTATCGTGTACACTTTTATATTAGTCGCATTTTACTACGTCAAATATTTATCGACAAATATATTATTTTCCAATAAATATTAGTGGTGATCTTTTAAGAGATTTGAGTTATAAATAAAATTCTGTTATAATTCATGTCAATCTCATGTATCAATCAGTTTTGTAACGACATAAATTTATCGCAATATATAACGTGATTTTTTCTCATTAATAAAAATTTTCTAATGAAAAGTAATTGGACTAAATTTTCTTTTTTTTTATTTGCAAAAGGCAAATGAAAATGACTTATTTTAAAATGACTTATAAATTAAAATATAAGTTCACTAATAAGTTATTTTAAATTGTGATTTATAAGTCAAAAATTAAGTTAAATAAGTTATAAATATGTTCGACTCATAATGACTTATCAAATAGAAGATTACTAAAAATGACATTAATAAAAAGAAGGATAAAATAGAAAAGGAATAAAATAGATATTATATTTAGTCAAACTAACTTATTTTAAAATGATTTGTAAGTCATTTTAAAATAAATTACAAATACTTGCATATATTTTTTTAACTTAAAACTCAACTTAAAAAGTAGAAAAATAAGTCATTACATGACTTATAAGTTCTTTTCATTCCGGAACTAGTATATCACAACAAAAACCTTCTTTAAAACCCATTACAAACTCCTCCATACTTGGGATAAGAAAATAAACACAAATACAAGAACACATATTTCTGCAAAGATTGCTAGGCATAATTTTTTACTACAACTCGCACCAAATTCAGAGAACAGTTATGCAATACCATGAAACTGGTAGGTGGCGTCCATTAGTACTGAGAGGTTATACCGTCAAATAAATCCTGTGTAATTTGCCCCTTTCGCAACCGAATTTACTTGCCATCGTATCACTAATTTCTTCATCCAACTCCAATGGTAAACATTTCGCACTTCTTCACATTTAATTTCATTCCTGAAGCTTTTTGAAAGAACCAAAGTAAATCTATGTACCTTTCCACCTCCTGAAGGCTGAAGAATATTCAAAAGCCCACAATCAAACTACTGAAGCCCACAACCAAACTATTGGGCTTAACCTGCACGCGCCAGCTAAAGTTGAAGAACTCTGGTATTACCTCATTCAGCTCATGCTAATTGCTGCCGCAATTGTGAGAGCTTGAAGCAGCCAATTTTTGAACTTTCCGCTGTGTAAGTAAGTTTTGTTGTTGTTGTTGTTGAATAAACATACTTTATGGGTATTATTTGGCAACCGAGGAAACTGAGGAAAATTAAAAGAAGGAAAAAAGAAAGCAATAAATCTGTTATCTTTTTGGTACCTAATCAGTATAGCTCGTATGAATTTGTACACATTTTTCACAATTTTATATCAGTCAAGATTTTATTTTTAAAGTTTTCACATACAAATTGGCAATAACTGAACAAGGGTGTTGATTATTGATGGTTAAATCGAAGGTGAATTATAGTTCTGAGCTTAATTATGATAGTGTTATAGTGTGGAATTGGTTTTCTAATTCTCGAAGGATTTCCAGAATAGGATAGCATTGTCAAATCCAGTTGAAACTTTGATTTTGAAAACATAGTACTTGTGCTGGAATTATAATTTTTATATTATTACACTGCAGCAAAGGTGAGGATTTTGACGATTGGGTGGTGATGAATCTCAAATTGTCTTTAGGGTTGCATTCAGTTTCATTTCCTCATGGTGTCTCGATTCTGTTCCCTGCTTGTCTTCAACCCTGCAATGGTCACCTAAAATTCAAGAAAGTAAATTTATTCTGTTGTTCAATGCAGCAGAAAACAGTTGACGATTTTCGTATAAATGTCGCTGATAGCAGCCCTAATACCATCAAGAAATCTACTAGTGAGTACCCAAGTAAATATGAAAATGGAATGGAAATTTCTTTTGAGTTATACAATGATAACATATGTAGCTTCTGCAGAGAAGGGGATGTTGATGATGCTATGGAAGTTCTTTCTGAGATGGAAGCTCTAGGCTTTCACCCAAATTCCATGTCTTTTTCTTGCTTGATAACAGCTCTTGGAAGTGTAGGCAGGACTTCGGAAGCTGAGGCAATCTTCCAAGAAATGATATGTTCTGGGTTTAAGCCAAGACTAAAACTATACAATTTATTGCTTAGATGCTTCTTAAGAAAAGGTCTCTTAGGACTTGCAGATCATGTTCTAGCAGCAATGGTTGATTTGGGTATGAAGAAGAATCGTGAAACATATGAGATCCTTCTTGATTATTATGTTCATGCTGGGCGGTTGGAAGATACCTGGTCAATTATTGCTAAGATGAGGCAGGAGGAGTTTCAACTGAATTCGTTTGTTTATAGTAAGGTTATTGGTCTTTATAGGGACAATGGCATGTGGAAGAAGGCAATAGGCATTGTGACAGAGATAAGGGAGATGGGAGTGCCACTAGATAAGCGGATATATAATAGTATCATCGATACATTTGGCAAATATGGTGAGCTAGGAGAAGCCTTGGAAGTGTTTGATAAAATGCAAGAGGAAGGAATAAGGCCAGACATCATGACATGGAATTCTTTGATCCAGTGGCATTGCAAGTACGGGGAACTTGCTATTGCTCTTGACCTGTTTACTAAGATGCAACAGCAAGGGCTATATCCTGATCCAAAGATCTTCATCACCATAATTAGCCATTTGGGGGAACAGGGTAAGTGGGATGTAATAAAGAAAAACTTTGAGAATTTGAAATGGCGAGGACATCAAAGAAGTGGGGCTATATATGCAGTTTTAGTTGATATTTATGGGCAGTATGGGAGATTTCAGGATGCAGAATATTGCGTAAATGCTTTGAAGTCCAAAGGTATTCAACTTTCAGCTAGCCTGTTTTGTGTGCTAGCAAATGCCTATGCGCAACAGGTGAGTTAGTCCTTTTTGCTAGTGTTAACTGTTGAGTTCCCTTGGCTATCAGTTTTTTTACATTCTTAATCGTCATATCTTTGATCTAAAACTTTTTTTTGTTATTCTCTATGAAGTTAGGATGTTGCTTTAATTTTTATTTTAAATAAGAAGTTTAGATAGAAGTATCCAGTCTAGTACTTCTTGCATCAACGTAAGTGTGGCTAGCATTTGTCCTTTATTTTTTTCGTATAATCCCCATGTACATGGGCACCGTCCCCTTTTTGGCAGTCTCTTCTAATATATCTTTTACTTATTAAAAGAAGGGATGAATTCTCAAGACTTAAAGTAAGAAATTAATTAGCTTCAGACGTACAAGAACTTTCAAGTGATTTGGCTGCACAAGGATCACACATATCTTTGAAATATTCACCCTTAATTTCTATTATTCAGACAAGAAACTAAAGTGATACTTTTTAATGTGGGACAAGTGTGTTTACTTTCACAGAAAAATTCTCCCAAAGCATGTCTAATCATGTTTCAAAGCAGGGGCAGAGCTATTAATATATATTTATTTCTTACAATCTAAGAGCTTCCCCCCCCCCCTCTCGACATGATTTTCTGGCTCCGCCCATACTTCAAAGTGTGCTTGTGGTTGCACTTTCTAAGCCGAAAGATAATAGGTGCTATCAACTTTGTGTTTATAGTTGGGGACTTTTCTACTTGCTTATGTGTTTGCTTCCGAGATAAAAAAGAAATATGCTCACCTATCTGGTCAATCTGTATATGAGGTTTTTTGGGCTTTAGCAGCTCCTCTTTTTCTCTCTATCCCTCTATCTCTCATAAAGGATAAGGAGACGAATTATAAATGGTGGTGTGAATTAGACAGATCTCAATGAAGGAACCAGGCCTTTCCACCTGGTCGTTATTTGAAGAGAATACAGTATACAATTCCATGAACACTAGAAAGCTTTAAGAAGGGAACTGCACTCAATAGCTGAGAGGGATCTAGCTAGAATTGGTCATGATGGAGTTTGCCATTGAGTTTTATGTATATATAAGAAGACCAGAAAATGTATGATGAGCAAAACTCACAGCATGAGGAGGTTGTGGAGGCTAAACTCTTTGCATAAACGATGGTAATAATTGCGTGAGCTAGTAGGTCATTTAAAGCCAGACGTCTCCACTGAGTATTCTTTCACCTCTGACATGACACAATTCATGTAACTCTTGTTTGCTTGCTATATTGTTTATTGTGATCAATAGAGATAATTTCAATCTTACACATTGAGCAACCCTGTGTTGCTTCTAAGTCACACACAAGATTTGCAAAAGATCTTGGAGAGGGTTATCCAGAATAGAGAGGCTAACGAATCATGTAGTATCAGCAACATAGGGACAATTGCATGAGCTAGTTGGTCAATCATATCATCTAGAACTACAATATCAATAATCTTGATTGTGACAATTGCACAAGCTATTAGGTCATTGAATGCCAAAACTCCTCAGAGGCGTTCTTTACATCTGAAAATGACAGTGGAAACTAGTTTATGTTAGATCTAGTTTGCTTGTGGAAATATATATATATATATATATATATATATATATATATATATATATATATATTTTCTGATCAGTAGAGGTATTCAAGAACAGAGGGACTGATAACTCATTCAGTACTGGGAAAACAGAGACCATATTGAGGGGGAGTCTAATCAATTTTGCCAATGAAGGTTATTCAGTTATTGTACTCCTAGATGTTGTTGAATGTAGATAAAGATTGTTTGACAAGGAGGGTAGTGCATGCAAGTAATTATGGGGCATTTATAAAGATAAACAAATAAAATTATGATTATTGATTGTTTGACGGACAATATTTTTCTTTAAAAAAGACTCAGAATCATTAAATGAACTACGTGTCTTGTTCGTACCTTGGTGTATAATTCTGAGTTACATGCACGTAACACTTTGCCATAACCAAGTAGGATACGTTATGTGACCCTAAAGCAAGTGTATTGCATAAGTAGTGTTTTTGTTCCTTTTCCTAGAATAGTGAAGACTAGCCGTTCTGTTTGCTAAGCATGAGGAATTATACGATATGCTTCATAATATTCTTTCTATTGCAGGGATTATGTGAACAGACAGTTAAGGTTCTTAAGCTCATGGAAGCAGAGGGAATCGAACCAAATCTTATAATGTTGAATGTGTTGATCAATGCATTTGGTATTGCTCAAAGGCATTTGGAGGCGCTGTCAGTTTATCACCACATAAAAGAAAGTGTAGGAACTTTTCATGTACTTCATAGTTACAATAGTGTTTTTTTCTCCATCCTTGAATAATGTTGGTTTTATTGCTTCTGAAGGGTGTTAGTCCTGATGTGGTTACCTTCAGTACACTTATGAAGGCATTTATAAGGTCAAGAAAGTATGACCAGGTATGCAAGATTCTACTAAAGACGTGGCACAAAGATGATATCGTACCCATACATATTCTTTTCTTTGACAAGACCAGAAACTGATATGATCACTCATTTTAGTAACTCCGCAAATAGCTTTGTATTCCCTTTTCTTTAGCTCTTTCATTAATGCACTCAACCGGATTGCTACCAGGTACCTATAGTATATGGAGAAATGGAATCAGCTGGATGTACACCAGATAGGAAGGCTAGAGAATTGTTGCAAACTGCACTAATGGCCCTCGAACAGCAACATTTTTAACATTACATCTGTATTAACCCATGGCAAAAACACTTATTTAGTCCCTCTACTCTTACTCTAGTTTCAATTTAATCCTTGTACAATTTTTTTTTACATAATTGTATGTGTACAATTTTGTAGGTGCTCAATGTGTGTAATGATGTGGAATTAAAAAAAAGAAATACACAATTTCTTTTCAATTTTCTTCTTATTTCCTATAAAACTCATAAATACACAAGGAAGAAAACAAAAATTAGTGATTAAGATATAATTTTAAAAAATAAATTATAATAAACAAGAAAGATTATAAAAATAATTATATTATATTATAATATATTTATGATTATAATAAAATAAAATAAAATAATTAAATTAAATTAAAAAATAATAGTTTTAATAATAATAATTATTATTGTTAGTTTTTGATTATATGATGTTTTGATTGATGACTAATTTAAGTATATTAGAAGTGTGAATGGTTCATGATGTGTTATTATAATATTAAATATGCATGGATTAATGGGTTATAATATTATAATGCATGGGTTATGGTTAATTCATGAACAATTGTTGCTGATAGTTGGTATTTCGTGGGTGCTATTTTAATTAAGGATTTTATCTTGCTTAGTGGAGCCCACATTAGTTGTACTTAGTATTCTATTTGAAAAGGGAGTTTACAGAAGTTTTTTTCTTATCTTATCTCCTTGTTACTCTCTTGTTCAAAATAGTTGACTGGGTATAAGAGGTTCATTCCTTTATTTTAGCTACAAATAGTTGGCAGTTGGCGCAGAATATTTCTTATTCATATTTGCTGAAATCGTGGAGTCACTTTAATAGGAATGAGATTTCTTAGCTAACATATTTTGTAGCCGTTGCTTGTGTTATTTTATATACTACTTCTCTTCGGCTGAACAGGGAGAACTCGAAAATCTGCAATCAAGTTGACATACTATATCAGAGCACTTCAACTGCAATATTCCAGCCATCTATTGTAATCTTTTATATTCTTTTGTGCTGGAAATTTATTCTATTCATTCTTTGTAAACCAAACTCAAGCATAGTTTTGGTTTGAGGTTTTTCTTTGTCTGTTCATAGAAGGCTTAAGGGTCTCAGAGGTGAGAAGAGGTGCAGTGGTGTACAAGTTGCAGAGGTGCAAAGAGGGGGCATAGGTGTCCAACATCAGATTTGAGGCTTCTTTGTAACAGGGAGTAATTTTTGTATTGAGGTTTAAATAGTAATAAAAAGAGTCTCCAATCCTAGTTGGGATTGGACGTGGATTACGCCACTAGGTAGAGGATAGGGGCTAAACCACGTAAAAATCTTGGTGTGATTTTTACTTCTGTTTATCTCTTTAATTGTCATTCACGTTCTGCACTTTTTGTTATTCACGCCACTAATCCAGACACTAAAGCAGACAGGTCTAGCTGTCTGATAATAAGAAACAAAGAACATAAGCTAAAGCAGACACTAAAGCAGACAGGCGTAGCTGTCTGAATTATACCTGTTGCAGAAAATTTCAAAAAGTTTTCACCGTTTATCACTTTTAGCTTAAACACCTATTCACCTCCCCTCTAGGTGTGCACATACATAGAATTACATTTGGTATCAGAGCAAGGCTCTACTAATATTGATCGTTGCAGGTCGTAGGGGAAGATCCTATGGCACACCTAAACTTTCAAGAAGGTCAGTCAACAAGTAGGCCACCGCTGTTGCTCGGAAGTGAAAACTTCAACTTTTGGAAGTTCAGAATGAAGATCTATCTGAACCGTGACCCATGGGAATGGTGGGTAGTCGAAAATGGACCTGTCATTCCGCGACATGATGATGGCAAGCCAAAGAATCTCATGGAAATGGACTCAAATGAATCGTATATGTTATCCTATAATTCCAAGGCCATGAATACACTTTTAAGTGGCATGGTTCAGTCAGAGATTGATAAGGTCTCTTCTTGTACTACGGCTAAGGAAATTTGGGACACAGTAATCATGAGCCACGAAGGTACTACTAAAGTGAAGGAGGTCAAGCTGAGCATGCTAATGCACGAATACGAATTATTCAAATTGGAGAAAAATGAATCAATTAGAGATGCCCAAGCAAGATTCCTCACTCTAATGAATTCTCTAAGCATGCTCGGACGAAAGATTGATCAAAAGGAAATCAACCGAAAGCTTCTTAGAGTCATGCCAAAGCGATTCGCACCAAAGGTCACTACACTTCAAGACTCTGTCTCAATCAGCACAATGGAAACTCTTACCTTATTTGGAGAACTTGAAGAGTTTGAAAACCAACTAAAATTGTATGATGAAGAAGATGAGGCACCCAAGAAGAAGACCTTAGCACTACAAGCTGAAAGCCACATAGAAGGAAATGAAGAAGATTCTGATGAAGAGATAGCTTTAATGACCAGAAAATTGAGGGAGCTGATCCGAAAGAAGAATAGATCAAAACTACCAACAACAACTTTCAACAACAAAAAAGATTTCAAGCAAAAGCCACAAGAAGAAACCTGTTTCGAATGTGGAAGGCCTGGACACTTCAAAAGAGATTGCTTCCAACTAAAAAGAAAGAAGGCAAATGGTTCAAAAGGGAAGGCTCTAATGACATGGAGTGATGATGAACCTGATCATGAAGATCAAGAAGAAGAAACTGCTCAGCTGTGCTTCACTGGAATACACAATGAGGAAACTTCTGAGGTAAGTCCTGAACTTGGAGAAATCTATTATATATACTAAATCACAGTTTTTGACACAATATTTTGACATCTGTACTTCTATAAATTTAACACCTGTCCATCCTAATTAATGCTTCTAAATATCTTTTACCAAAATACCCTTCACAACAGTGCCCTTCTTAAATAACAACTGTAATCCTATCTTCAACTTTGGCAATTCAACTTTGGCAACTAAATTCATTCAAATAACAATTAGAATCCTATCCTATCTTCAACTTTAGCGTTCAAATTTTTTCAAATAACAACCGGAATCCTATCTTAAATACAATCCCCTAATTAGTATATGTTCTCAGGACACATTGAATGCTGTAAAATCGAGTGAACAGCGGCAATTGAGCCACGGAGATGGTACTCAACATCGAGAGTAATTGCAACCTGAACAAGAGAGGGATCGCATACGTCGATTTTCCCCAAATCGTTCGTCGTCGTCACAAATCGTTCTTACGTGTATCTGAAACCCCTGCCACCAGACTTCTTCTCCACCGAGATTTTATCTTCCCTTCCCATGACTGGAAAACCTCCAAGGATTCTCGTGCAGACTGGCAGATTGTTTGATGATTATTCTGTACCCTTCCGTGTATCGTGGGATGATGATTACTAATTTCGCTTTTGGTGTACAAATTTGTTGGTGGTGGCTGATGTTTGGAAAATCTTTTTTCAAGTAAGTTTTCATTCATCTGTTTAATTATTGGTTCGTTACTGCTGTAGATCTGCTGTATTTCTTTTTTCAATATAGTTTTCCTTCATCTATATAATTTTGTTTTTGGCGAAATTATTTGTTCGTTACTAATTTGATATTCTGTATTTCATGCTTTTGATTGATGAAGTAATCATATTTAATTACCATATTATCTTTTATAATTTATTATGATAAATCTAAACACTGTTTAGATTTATATTGGTTTGTTACTGTTGTATTTCAATCAGTGTTTATCTTTTATGTTGAGCTAGACTTGTGATAAATCTAAACACTGTTTAGATTTATATTGGTTTGTTACTGCTGTAATCAGATAGTTATGTTGAGCTAGATTTGTGATAAATCTAAATAGTATTTAGATTTATATCAACTAAAATAATATTATCCTTTATATATTAATTGTGAATTTATCTTAATTTAATTAAGATAATTCTAGGAAATTTTTTTGAGGCTATTCTATGAACAAGTCACTTGATTGAATTGGCAAGATATAAGCGAATATATCTTCCATTATGTAATAGCTGAATCCTAGAAAGGGTTGTCCCTCTTTCCGATGTATACTTTCAACTTAATAAACAGTACCATAATTGTGCCTCTACTGTGATTTTGTTTTCTGCGGTTATGGCTAGAAAGGTTCCAACTGTTTTAAAGTTTTGTAATTTTTCCTGTTATATGTGCTCCTTGCTTATCTGAGAACATAGATTTTATTATAAAAACTGATTATTTTTCTTTAGAATATTTATATATAGAAGAACAACCCTTCAAAAATATTTAGACCTTCCAATTTCAAATGCAGAATCTATAATAATGTAGCTTAGTTGAATCAAGATATTTACCAGTTGTAAGTTTCAGTGTATATCCCTGAGGTTAGTGGTCTGAATATGAGGTAGCTGCTATGTGAAAATAATTTCAAAAACTTAGTTTATTACCCATTCCACCATTCCCGACACCCTTGATTTATGGGGAGTCGCTAGAGATTTACTATATATCGTACACCTTTAGAAGTTTCCCACGGAAAAATATAGGATTTTTTTTGTAAGATATTTATTCATGATATTCTTTACTTTTTAAAATGTCCTAAATTGGTCTTAGATTGTGTAGGTTGTGCTCGACTAAAAGTTAACTGTATCTTCTCCGGTTACTTATTTAAAAAATATATAAACTGTGTCAGCTCCAGTTTCTTACTACATTAAGTGCTTAGTAACCAGCGTTCTGGTTTGATGCTCAGATGCAATTTACTCCAATGTTTAATTTTGTCATTTGGATCTGTTTTATTGAGTTCAACTGTTGATATATGTATTCTGCTCTATTTCAAAAAGGTTGATGTAAACACGAAGGTTGCCAACTTTAAAATGCCTGTAACTGGACGTGTTTCTCAACTAAAACTGGACGCAATGAATAGAATTGGAGCCGCACATAACTATTATAATGTGGCGGTTGCTGCGTTTTTTGTTATTGGACTAGATATTGGAATCAGTGCTACAACTATCAGTTCAACAGTTGAGAAGCTGAAAGCTCCACCTCATCGAATGCAAATTGGTAAAGCTGTCATTAATTGATGGTGTCATATATAATTGTTTTCCCTCTTGATTTCTGATTGTCTTCTTTTTTTGTTGCTTAATTTAAATGCATAGAATGAAAATAATTACAGGTGCAAAGGGGCATACCCAGAAGTATTATAGCTTAAACATCATGGAGGCATACCACAATGATGGTCATGCTATAATATAATGAGGACATTTACATTTTCCAAATGTGGAGAAAAGAGTGTTGTGAAGCAGATTTGTGGAACAAATTAGAAGTGGAGTCTGCTTTTAACCAACTGCAGTATTTCTTTGGCAAGGACCTCATGAGGAATGTTGACATGGTCATGAAATCTTGTATTTCTTTCTTGACATACCTTGTAAATGCGTTCATTAAGACAGGTTCATGATAAGTTTTGTGATCTTTATACCAGTTTGAGCTTGAATCATCTTTGAAATGGGTTCCATGAGAGTGGGGGGATTGAACCAACCACCATAAGAAAAAATTCGATTAAGAACTGTATAGTCATAAGGGCATTGGAAGAATAAATGATCCAAGGACTCAAACTCTTGGCGACAGAAGACACATTGCGTATTAACAAGAATCCCAAATTTGACTAGAGCATCTGTCATCTGCTGTGTGAAATTTTTTATGAAAAGTCAGCGATGCTATGAATGAGAAACGTGGAACATGGAGTTTGTGCCATATCACTTTGGTCTACCTTTGTCTAATAGAGTTCCAAATATGAGAGACCTTAAGAACAAGATAATGAGTGTTGTCCCACAAGAGTCTGTCACGAGCACGAGCTTGAGTATTAAAAGGCCTCAAGTAGTCAAAATGATTTATAAAATGAGCAATAACAAAGTGTCTAGAAGCAGGTAAAGGCCAATCATTGTTAACAATAATGTCCTTCACAGTAGCATTATCTCCCAAGCCAGAATGAATGATGAGAGGGTCATGAGTGTAGGTTTTAGCATTATCCCCTATAATGTATTCATAAATTTGATCATCGCACAATAATATACAATTTTTTATTATATTTTAATTTATTAATTGTACGCACACATTTATTATTAAAAATTTGAATAACCCCGCCGCAACGCGCGGGTTTGTATCTAGTTACTATTTCTGACTATCTTGTTTTAAAAAATGAAAACCTTTGTATGAAAGAGAAAAATACTCACTTGAAAAATTGGATAAACGACTTAATGAAGGAGGTAGAAACTTTAATTGAGGAAAAATAAGAAATAGTTAAGGATTGCACATTATGTGAAGTTTTTAAGTTGAATGCTAAAATTGGATATTTAGATAATTATAATAAAATTTTATATAATCGTGCAAACAAATTAAATGAAGAAAATAATAGCCTTAAAAAAGAAAATGATGATTTAAAAGAAAGCTTGAAAATGAGAGATACTTGTATAGATGCTTTTAATGATGGAAAAATAATAAACATGCAAAATAACAATGAGGAAGAAATATTATCTTTGAAAAAGGATCTTGCTAAATTTGTTCAAGGAGAAGAGAATTTAAATATAATGTTGGGGGCTCAAAGGTCAAGCTTAGATAAACAAGGAATTGGATATAATCCTGTTAAAAACATAAAAAGCACGACTAATAAAATTAGAGTAATTAATAATAAACCAAGGAACAAGCCTCTTTATTGCTCACCTTATGTTACTTGCAGAAAATGTGGTTTAAAAGGGCATTTTGATACAAACTGTAGTAAAATTAAAATAAAACAAGTTTGGGTAAAGAAAGGAGATTTAATTGCTACTAACAATACCGGACCCAAACATATTTGGGTACCAAAACGATGAGTTACTTCTTTATTTTGTAGGTATGCTTAAAAGCTAGAGTACCATCACATAAATGGGTACTTGACAGTGGATGTTCTAGACACATGACGGGTGATAAAACTAAATTTACCTCACTTGTTGCAAAGAAAGGAGGCACGGTTACTTTTGGAGATGACACCACATGCCAAATCATCGGTAAAGGTAAAATTGGTAATGGTAAGGTTTATATTGATAATGTCCATCATGTTGAAGGGTTAAAATATAATTTAATTAGTGTAAGTCAACTAATGGATAGTGGTCATAAAGTTATTTTTGAAAAAGATAAATGTGCTATTATTCATGCCTCTCATAATGTTCCTTTAGTAGCTAACAGAGAAGGTAATATATATACTATAAATTTTAAAAATCAAAATGAGGATATCTGTTTAGCTGCTGTTCAAGATCAAACTATTCTATGGCATAGAAGGTTGGGGCATGTGCATATGGAATTGATTAACAAGTTAGTTACAAAGAACCTTGTTAAAGGTTTACCAAAGCTAAAATATGAAAAGACAAGTATTTGTGATGCATGTCAGTTAGGTAAACAAGCAAGAAATTCCTTTACAAGCAAAAATCAGGTATCAACTTCTTTACCTCTTCAATTATTGCATCTTGATTTATTTGGACCCGAGAGATATGCTAGCCTAGGAAATAATCATTATGCCTTTGTTATAGTTGATGATTTTTCAAGATTTACATGGGTTTTATTTTTGAAAACTAAAGATCAAGCTTTTACAGAATTTGAAAAGCTTATAAAGAATGTTGAAACAAAACACAACCTCAAGCTAATTGGTATACGGAGTGACCACGGTGGAGAATTTGGAAAAGATTTTATACCATATTGCAGTGAGAAAGGTGTAACACATGAATTTTCTGCACCAAGAACGCCTCAACAAAATGGTGTGGTGGAACGTAAAAATCGTACTCTTCAAGAAACTGCAAGAACTTTACTACATGAAAGTAAATTGCCTAAAAGTTTTTGGGCAGAGGCTGTAAGTACTGCATGTTACATTTTAAATAGAGTACTAATTAGACCCATTCTAATGAAAACACCATATGAGTTGCTAAAAAACAGAATTCCAAATATTAATTATTTTAAAGTGTTTGGTGCTAAATGTTTCATTCTAAATACTAATAGTAATCTTGGAAAATTTGATACAAAATCAACCGAAGCTATTTTTCTTGGTTATTCAATGCATAGTAAAGCTTACAGGGTTTATAATCTTGATAAATTTAAAGTTGAAGAATCTGTGCATGTTGTTTTTGATGAATTTAACCGTGACCTATCAAAAGAAGAAAATGAAGTTTCTGCAGGAAAAGACATTTTGATTAGTGGAAAACAGACAGCTTAATCCGGACAGCCTGAGCCGTCTGCATCAAAAGGAAAGTCAGATGAACGTGGAAAGTAAATAAACGAAACTAGACAAACTGAGTCATCTGCCCCGTTTGAAAACTCAGACATGCAGACGCCTCAAGTCAGACAGCTTAACCCGTCTGCATTAGAAGAAGAATTAGATGATCAGTTTGAAGCAGAGCTTGACGTTGTAGAACCTGAACCTGAACCTGAAGAGCAAATGACTGCAGCAAAGCTTCCTATACCATCTAGAACAGTGAGAAATCATCCACCAAATCTGATCATAGGTGATCCTGACACTTAGATGAACACAAGAAGGAAAGCAAGGAATTATTGTGCATTTTCCGCATTCCTTTCTCAAATAGAACCAAAGAGTGCCAAGGAAGCAATCCAAGATGAAAATTGGTCTATTGCCATGCAGGAAGAATTAAACCAATTCGAAAGGTGCCAGGTATGGAATCTTGTCAAACCTCCTAAAGATGTTTCTATAATTGGTACAAAATAGATTTTCAAAAATAAACTTGATGAAAATGGCATAATTACTAGAAATAAGGCTAGATTGGTAGCTCAAGGCTATAATCAACAAGAAGGTATAGATTATAAAGAAACTTTTGCCCCTGTTGCAAGGTTGGAAGTCATACGAATTTTGTTAGCCTATGCATGCTTTAGACAATTTAAATTATATCAAATGGATGTGAAAAGTGCATTTTTAAATGGCTATTTAAATGAGGAAGTGTATGTCAAGCAACCTCCAGGATTTGAACATGAAAAATATCCACATCATGTGTTTAAATTGAAAAAGGCTTTGTATGGATTAAAACAGGCTACAAGAGCCTGGTATGAAAGATTAAGCAAATTTTTATTAGACAATGGTTTTAATCGTGGTAAAATTGATTCTACTCTTTTTATTAAAACCAAAAATAAAGATTTATTAATTATTCAAATTTATGTGGATGACATAATTTTTGGAGCTAC
Source organism: Panax notoginseng (assembly GCA_016801055.1). Classification (NCBI taxonomy): domain Eukaryota; kingdom Viridiplantae; phylum Streptophyta; class Magnoliopsida; order Apiales; family Araliaceae; genus Panax; species Panax notoginseng. The sequence goes on along the minus strand of CM029018.1, from coordinate 4,997,950 downwards.
TACTAACTCATTGTGTGAGTGGTTTTCCCAATGTATGCATAACGAGTTTGATATGAGCCTTATGGGCGAATTAAATTATTTCTTGGGGCTTCAAATTAAACAATCCAATGAAGGGATTAACATTCACCAATCAAAGTATGTAAAGGAGTTATTAAAGAGATTTGGTTTTGAAAATACCAAACCAAAATCAACACCAATGAGCACTACCGTCAAGCTTACTACAGACGTAACAGGTAAAGATGTCGAAGTAACAATGTATCGAGGTATGATTGGTTGTTTACTTTATTTAACTGCATCAAGGCCAGATATTATGTATAGTGTATGCTTGTGTGCTAGATTTCAAGCTCAACCAAAAGAATTTCATCTTAAAGCGGTAAAAAGAATATTTAAATACTTATCTGACACAATTAATTTAGGCTTATACTATCCTGTATCTCCAAGTTTTGAACTAATTGGATACTCAGATGTAGATTATGCAGGGTGCCAAGTTGATAGAAAAAGCACAAGTGGTGCTTGTGAATTTTTAGGCCAAAGCATTGTAGCTTGGCACATCAAAAAACAAACATCTGTAGCCTTGTCTACTACAGAAGGTGAATATTTGGCGGCAGGTAGTTGTTGTTCACAAATTTTGTGGATGATACAAACGTTACATGATTTTAATGTTATTTGTGAAAATGTGCCCATTATGTGTGACAATACTAGTGCTATTGATATTTCTAAAAATCCTGTGCTTCATTCTCGTACTAAGCATATTGAAGTGAGACATCGTTTTTTGAGAGATAATGTTGCTAAAGGATTAATTAAGTTAGTATTTGTCCCTACTGAACATCAATTGGCTGACATTTTTACAAAACCTTTAAGTGAGGAACGTTTTTGTACATTGAGAAGAGAACTTGGGATGTCTGTTTGTGCTTAATTTTTTTTAGAATTTAATTTTAATATATATTTTTGTTTGCCTTTAGTATTTAATTTTAATATATATATAAAAAAATAAAAATACAAAATACAAAAAAAAAAAAAATTATATATATAATAATAATATATATGCTGAGGAGGGGCACTGTTGGAAAATAGCCGAAATATTTTTAGCGCGAACTGGGTATATCAAAGGACTCTTCTGATTTTTATCTCCCACCGTGCTAATCTCTCTGTTCTCTCTCAGCGTGTTTCTCTCTCTTCGTACTCCATCTTTCTTCTTACAATCTAAGGTTTTTCAAAGAGTTTTCCACGGCTAAAACTCGTGGCGGACATGTAGTCAACACCGGCAGAGAATCTACTCAAAACACGAAAGATATCCCAACTCACTCGTCACGAAGGCGCTCGAATCGGCTTATCACGCGACTTTCAAATGATTTGGGGGTTTTGTCGAAGGAGTCTATGAAGAGGAAGGGCACTTCTTCGCGTTTGAAAGGGAAATCGACCGAACCCATCATTATCCCCGATTCTTCTGACTCACTGATTTCTCATTCTCCTCAATCACATGGTACTCCTCTCATTTTTACTTCTTCTAGTTATGCTCTGCGTTTTCAGGATCTTATGATCAATAAAACGATTGTGTTTGGGAAATCAGTTGATCATGCCCTATTCCAACAAATTGGGGTCACGGCTTTATTTGAAAAAGTGAACCTCTCTGCTATGTTGAGTCCACCCAAATATGCCTATCCCACTTTCATTAAACAATTTTTTGGGAATATATCTGTCAATGATGATGTCATCAAAACTTTTGTTAAAAACAAAACATTGATCATTGATTCTACTGCATTGGGTTCCATTCTTAATATTCCATGCTCTGGTTTTTGTCCTTTCACACTCAAGGGGCCTTTAGAGTTTGAAAATTTAACTGTCCTTGAACAGTTAAGGATTGTGAAAGAGTTTTCTTCTGCTGAATTTATTGGGTTACCCACTGTTGTTGAAACTACTCCGTTGAATAATGTTATTCATAAAATCATTCGTGCTAATTTAGTTCCTCGTAATGGGGGTCGGTCCAATATGACGTATCAAGACTTAATTCTTTCTGCTTTAATCATCTTTGGAACAAAGTTTAATTTGGCCTTACTTATGATAAAGCACATGGAGAGTTGTTTGACAAATAAAACAAAGTGTTTTCCTTATGGGGGTTTTATTACCAAAATTCTTGCACACTTTGGAATCTCTTTTGTCAATGAAGATGTCATCCAAATTTCTGATGTGATTGATAAATATATCCTGTCTCAATCTAAATTGACTGTGAATTCTGCTGGGACATTATGTTGGGATGATGAGAAGGTTCCTACTTCAACTCCACCATCTCCAAACTCTTCTCCTATTCCTAATTCTACTGTACCAGATTCCTCTGATCTTCCTCCTCCTTCAAATGTTTAAATTTCTAATCTTTTTCAACTTATCCATGATATGGGCACTCGATTTGACTCTGCCCTTCAAACAGTCTCCACACAAATTCAAGAGTTGAACAACAAGGTTGATTATGTCTCCAGACGAATGGAAGTGTTGGTCTCTCAACACAACGAATATGTGGTTAAAATCCAAGAATTTGACAAGAAACTTGATGATGTTCTCTATGAGACTGCTACAGATGAAGCTGCTTGACTCCCATCTTTTTGATAATGCCAAAGGGGGAGAAGTACAAGGGGATAAGGAGATGATACTTACTGTGCTACTAATGATGCTATTGATTAACTATTTTTAATTGGATATATTAGTCTATGCTACTAATGATGCTATTGGTTAACTATTTTTAATTTGGGATATGATATCTATGTGTTGCATGGGATTATTTATATGTCTCCCTTATTTGTTATTTGTTTTCCTATCTGTTATGGAAATCTAATATGCATAAATTTAGGGGTAGCTTAAAGTTAGGGGGAGCATATGTTGGTTAAAGTACTGCATAAATTGTCATCATCAAAAAGGGGGAGAATGTTAGTTTTTGATTATATGATGTTTTGATTGATGACTAATTTAAGTATATTAGAAGTGTGAATGGTTCATGATGTGTTATTATAATATTAAATATGCATGGATTAATGGGTTATAATATTATAATGCATGGGTTATGGTTAATTCATGAACAATTGTTGCTGATAGTTGGTATTTCGTGGGTGCTATTTTAATTAAGGATTTTATCTTGCTTAGTGGAGCCCACATTAGTTGTACTTAGTATTCTATTTGAAAAGGGAGTTTACAGAAGTTTTTTTCTTATCTTATCTCCTTGTTACTCTCTTGTTCAAAATAGTTGACTGGGTATAAGAAGTTCATTCCTTTATTTTAGCTACAAATAGTTGGCAGTTGGCGCAGAATATTTCTTATTCATATTTGCTGAAATCGTGGAGTCACTTTAATAGGAATGAGATTTCTTAGCTAACATATTTTGTAGCCGTTGCTTGTGTTATTATATATACTACTTCTATTCGGCTGAACAGGGAGAACTCGAAAATCTGCAATCAAGTTGACATACTATATCAGAGCACTTCAACTGCAATATTCCAGCCATCTATTGTAATCTTTTATATTCTTTTGTGCTGGAAATTTATTCTATTCATTCTTTGTAAACCAAACTCAAGCATAGTTTTGGCTTGAGGTTTTTCTTTGTCTGTTCATAGAAGGCTCAAGGGTCTCAGAGGTGAGAAGAGGTGCAGTGGTGTACAAGTTGCAGAGGTGCAAAAAGGGGGCATAGGTGTCCAACATCAGATTTGAGGCTTCTTTGTAACAGGGAGTAATTTTTGTATTGAGGTTTAAATAGTAATAAAAAGAGTCTCCAATCCTAGTTGGGATTGGACGTGGATTACGCCACTAGGTAGAGGATAGGGGCTGAACCACGTAAAAATCTTGGTGTGATTTTTACTTCTGTTTATCTCTTTAATTGTCATTCACGTTCTGCACTTTTTGTTATTCACGCCACTAATCCAGACACTAAAGCAGACAGGTCTAGCTGTCTGATAATAAGAAACAAAGAACATAAGCTAAAGCAGACACTAAAGCAGACAGGCGTAGCTGTCTGAATTATACCTGTTGCAGAAAATTTCAAAAAAATTTCACCGTTTATCACTTTTAGCTTAAACACCTATTCAACCCCCCTCTAGGTGTGCACATACATAGAATTACAATTATTTTCTATTAATTATATTATTTCTTATTTTATTATATTATAATTTTATGTAATTATATTATAAAAATATTTAATTTTTTTTAAAAAAAATCCTATTTAGTTTATTGTTTATATTTTTTCCTATAAATAAACAAAAAAACACAAATATTTCATTATTTAATGTTTAATAATTATTACAGAAATGGGAAGGAAATAGGGAGGAAGTAGAGGGAAAATGAACAAGACTTCTTTGCCCCTCATTTTCCACGTAGATATGGAGCTTCCTTTTTCTTATTTTTTTTTGTTTTTTCCATTACACAACAGGGATCACATTGAGCGCCTACAAAATTGTACACGGACAATTATGCAAAAAGATTGTACTACAAGGATTAAATTGAAACTAGAGTAAAAGTACATAGACTAAATAGGTGTTTTTGCTTGTTACCCAATTGGTCCTGTGGCAGTAATTCCTTGCAACAAACTGGTAAAACATATTCATGACTCGAGGCGCTCTCAGCCTCTCACACATAATAATCATGATTTGATTCACTCAGGATGTGGATTTCTGGAACTCAGTTTAGACATAATTGTAAACACCTTCATGACGTACGGTTAGTGTCTCATTTGTGTGTGTGTGTGTGTGTGTGTGTGTGTATATATATTGTTGGGGCCTGATATTTCTTTCATTGGGCCCGACTAATTGGGCCCATCCGTTTAATTAGCCTAGTGGACCTTTATCACTAAGTCTTATAGTCATTGGGCCTAACATTTATATTGCCTTTGTTGTATCCCGTTAATGATGGGCTGGGTCAAGTGGCCGGCCCATAAGATCTTTTAATATCTAAGACTTTGACTGGTAATGATGAGGGGGGTAGGGCAGTTGACCAAGCACCTGCAGATCATTAATGTGGATGGGATCTTATCCGGCCGACGGCAGGAACAGTGGAAAAAAGGTGATAACCTGCATGCAGTCGGCTGGGACAAGGGGTGACTGAGAGGGGGTGTCAGGTCATGGTTGGTGGCACACAAAACCGAGCATGAGGGTATAACCTAGCAAGGGGGTCTCCTAACAAAAGGTACGCATACACTTTCTACCTAGCTCAACACACTAGACATTTTTTACACCTTCCATTGTTAAACCTTGAACACCTGTATTGACTCTCACGCCGGAGCTATCCCCCGACGGTCCAGCCGTCAAGCTTTTGGTGTTGATCGTGTTTTCTGTGCAGGATTAGGGCGTCTTACGTGATTGGGACGTCATCAAAGATCTTGGCGTTAACATTGGCGCTAGAAGGAGGGCTGTTCTAGTGTTTCAGAGCTTTCAATCACAAACATTTATTTGTTCCACGCTCTCAGGATGGAGAAGAGCAGAGCAGACACGCCTGAAGGACAACCGATGACTGTTGGTGACTCACCACCAAGAGTTTCTGTTAGAGATCGTTTGAGGCCCACACTAAGTGCTCATGCTAGCACAGCCTCCAAGCGGTCACATGGAGACTCTCGTCCAAGAGCCGTGGGCAAAGCTAAGAGAAAGTTAATCTTCACGACGGATAAGGAATCCGGCCGTGGCCGGAAACAGCTAGACCACGACGAGAAGACCTCCCGATTGGCTAAGATGGCGGAAGAGGCCGATAGGGCCATGGAGTCACTCATGAAGCAAAGGCAGGATATAGCCGAGCAGATGTCCCGGATGGAGGAGTTGAGGGATGAAGCATCGAGTTACGTCCCGTCTGAAAGGCGTGTGCATCGCAGCGGGAAGGAGCCGGTTCAGTCAGAACGTGGGTTTCAAAGCCGACATCGGGAGAGAGAAAGATCGAGGAGCCCTACTCCTCGAAGATCGAAGGAAGCATTCCGTCGTGACGTCCCTGCAGGGCAGACCCGAAGTGGTAGGAAAGGCCGATCCAGAGAACGAACTCCAGAGAGCATGGAGAGGGCACTCATTGTCACACATTCCCACCACAGTCGTCGGACCCAGAGGCGAAGCAGGTCCGGGGGCCGTACACCCGAAAGTCGGGTACTTCGCTCAGAAGACCGTCGTCGCGAGAGTCCTTCGGAGGTTGGGGGTATCATGATCAACGACCGACCTACTCCGAGAAAGAGAGAGTCGTCGGAGAAGGGAGTGTCGTCGCAACCGGAAGGAGTAGAATACCTCGTAAAAGAACTGAAGGCGCTCCAGAAGCAGTTGGCCGAGGTCCAACAGGTGAAGAATACTCCGGGAAAGAAAGCATCCCCGTTCTCCTCGGACATTCTTAAGGAGAAGGCGGACACCTCTAAGAAGTTGCCTCACTTGGAAAGTTACGACGGTTCGGGAGATCCTTACGACCACAGCCAAGCATTTGACCGGTTGATGGACTACTACGATTTCGCTGACGCTGCTAAGTGCCATATGTTTGTTACGACGTTGAGAAAGGACGCGAGGCAGTGGATGGGAAATTTACCGGCAGATTCAATTTCCTCATGGTCCGAACTCTGCGACAAGTTCCATGCTCGTTTTGGGAGTAACCGAAGGAGAGGGAAGCCCACGGGCTCTTTGGCACAGGTCAGACAGTACACCGATGAGTCTTTGGGTCAGTATGTGAAGAGGTTCCGAGAAGCCGTTGGCCAGGTGTCTGATTTGAACGATCTCCAAGCCGTGGGTTTGTTTCAGAACGGTCTAGACCTAGTAAAGTCGGAGAAGCTGGTGAAAAAGTTGATGTTCAATCACCCGAAAAGCCTGGCAGAGGCATTCGACAAGGCAGAAGGTTATATCGTTGTGGAAGAGGCTATGAGTAGCTTGAAGCGTTCCTCTACGGAACAGATGAAGGAGGCAGATGCCCCTAGAACCCGGGATGATCCGAAAAAGACTGGGGGGTACAGTGATAGATCGGAGAGTCGTTCCAAGAAGTTCAACAACTCGTGGCGACAAGGAGATGCTCGTCCGCCCGCTTCGACCCCGAAGGTGAATAAGGTTTATACCAAACTGAACACGGACAGATCGGTGATTCTAGACCAAATCCGAAACCAGCCGTTCTTTGAGCCACCGAGGGACAACTATAGGACCGGGCAGGGCAACCCTCGAAAATATTGTAACTATCATCAAGCCGCAGGCCATGGCACCAATGAGTGTTGTAATCTTAAGGATTTTGTGGAAAGAAAGATCCAGAGCGGTTTGTTGGTCCAATATGTGGCCGAAAAGAGTCACCAAGGTGCCGACCGCACCGTTCAGTCAGTTCTAACAGATCCTCCTGTGCAGCCCGTCCCGAACCCGCCACCAAGGCATGTCATCGACGTAATAACAGGGGGAACGTCGGGGAAATTGGTAGGAAGAAAGAGAAGGGGGTATCTGGATTCGGTTATGTCCATATCAGGTGCCTCTCCAAAGGTGGATAGACCATTTCCCGGAACTATTATATCTTTTACAGACACGGACTATCCTTTGGAGCCCATTGATCCACATGAAGGAGCATTAGTGATCACCGCGCAAGTGGGCTCGGTAGACATGAAGCGTATGATGATAGATAACGGGTCTTCAGTGGATATTCTGTACGCCCACGCATATCAAAGAATGCATCTTGAAGGGCGAAAGATGGAAGTTGGGCAGGAGACTCCTCTATATGGTTTCAGCAACGATCCGGTCAAAGTTGCAGGCACTATCGAACTCCCAGTGGTCTTCGGCACAGCCCCTCAGCAGGCGGAAATAATGTGTAAATTCTATGTTGTGCATGTAGATTCGGCTTACAACGCTATACTGGGAAGACCTACCCTGACGGCTCTCCAAGCCGTGACTTCCATCCCCCATTTCAAGATTAAGTTCCCCACAGCGCACGGAGTCGGAGAGGTGGCTGGGGATTTAGATCTAGCCCGACGCTGTTACCGGAATGCGTGCATCTCTTCCGGAGTAGGAGTTAGTAAACAGAAACAAACCATGGCAATCGAGATTGAGCCCTTCACTGAAAGCAGTTCCGAGCCATTGGTAACACCTGCGGGGGAGACGGAGGAGATCGAGTTGGTCCTCGGGAAAGCGGACAAGACAGTAAAAATTGGTTTGGGTCTACCAGAGCCTCTTCGGACAAATCTTATGGAACTCCTTCGCAGCTATGCGGACATTTTTGCATGGGAACCAAAGGACATGCCTGGGATTAGCAGAAGGGTTGCTGAGCACCGATTGGAGGTGGATCCCTCGAAGAAGCCTGTTCGGCAAAAGAGACGGATCTTCGCACCCGAGCGACAGAAGATAATTGACGAAGAGATCGCCAAGCTGTTGGCTGCTGATTTCATTTTTGAGATCGACTACCCACAGTGGATGGCCAATGTAGTATTGGTGCAGAAGCAAAACCAGAAATGGCGAGTTTGCATTGATTACACCGACCTAAATAAAGCTTGCCCGAAGGACTTTTATCCTTTACCCCATATTGATCAACTTATTGATGCAACTTCAGGTTATGCTCTACTAAGCTTTATGGATGCTTTTTCAGGTTATCATCAAATATCTATGTGTAGGGAAGATATCCCGAAGACAGCATTCATTACACACCGTTCGGTATACGCCTATAAGAAGATGACCTTTGGCCTTATAAATGCTGGAGCAACCTACCAAAGAATGATGAATTTTATTTTCCACAAGCAGCTGGGAAAGAATATGGAGGTTTATGTGGACGACATGATCGTTAAAAGCGGGCAGGTTCAGAAACATTTGGATGATCTGGAGGAATGTTTCCAGACTGTCCGACAGCACAAATTGAGGCTTAATCCCGCAAAATGTACCTTCGGCCTCGGTGCGGGAAAGTTCTTGGGGTATCTAGTTAGCCAGAGGGGCATCGAAGCTAATCCGGAGAAAATTCAAGCAGTCCTTGACATGAAGACTCCTCAATCATTTAAAGACGTCCAACGCTTGACCGGTAGAATTGCGGCTCTGAGGAGGTTCATGTCCAAATCCGCAGAGAGGTGTCTACCATTCTTCGACACACTGAAGGGGCCGAAGAACGCTAAAACTTTCCAATGGACCTCGCTCTGTGAAGAAGCCTTCCAAGGCATAAAGACCTATCTGTCCTCTGCTCCCCTATTGGTAAAACCCACTCCGAAAGAAACCTTATATCTATACCTTGCAGCAAGTCCCTTAGCCGTTGGAGCGGTGTTGATTCGGGAGATCAGCGGAAAGCAGCACCCGGTCTATTACGTCAGTCACGTCCTACGAGACGCCGAAACCAGGTATCCAAATATTGAAAAGATTGCCTTTGCTTTAGTAATTGCTAGCCGAAAGCTTCGGCAATACTTTCAGGGTAGGCTCTTGATCGTCTACACAGATCAACCACTGAAAAAGGTAATGGGCAAGCCGGAGGTTTCGGGGAGATTGGCAGCATGGACCATGGAATTGTCCCAGTTTTTCCTCGAATACCATCCCCGAACCGCTATCAAGGGACAAGCTTTGGCCGACTTTGTGGTAGAATGTTCCTTTACCGAGGCAGATGCCGAGTCGCCGGAAACGAGGACATCTGATCGAACTGTTACACTTCTTCAGCACGGTCAGAATACATGGACACTGTACGTAGATGGGTCTTCCACAGTGAATGTCAGTGGAGCAGGGATTATTCTGACCAGTCCGGAAGGGTTCAAGGTACAACAAGCCATTAGATTCGGGTTTAAGGCGACCAACAACGAGGCCGAGTATGAAGCCGTTTTAGCTGGGGTTCGGCTGGCGAAGAGCCTAGAAGTCCAGAAATTGAGTATCTATAGTGACTCTCAGTTGGTCGTCAAGCAGTTATCAGGAGAATATGAAGCTCGGGGGACGAGGATGATCAAGTACTTGGCAGAATTGAAAGACCGACTCCGATACTTTGCTTTTCACGAATTTCAAGGCGTAGAGCGTAACCATAATTCTATTGCCGATGCCTTATCAAAGTTAGCCACTACAGATGCTGTCGTGTTCAACGGGTCAATCTATCTGGAGGTCTTACAGCAGCCTAGTGTTCAACATGACTCGGTGATGTGTATCGAGCGACCTGACTGCTGGATGACTCCCTACATCAATTATTTGGCAGACGGCGTCCTTCCTTCGGATCAGATGTTAGCAAAAAAGGTCAAATACAAAAGTGCCTACTTCGTTCTCATTGACGGGGATCTTTATCGGAGGGCATTTTCGTCACCATTATTGAAATGTCTGGTCCCGTCCGAAGCAGAGTACGCCCTTCGGGAAGTTCATGAGGGTATCTGCGGTGATCACATGGCGGCTAAGTCGCTGGCATACAAAGTTCTTCGGCAGGGGTACTACTGGCCAACGATCTTCAAGGAGGCTACGGAATACGTGAAAAAGTGTGATAAATGTCAGCTCAACAGTCCGATCCCACATCAGCCACCGGAAGAGCTATACTCGATTCTATCTCCTATACCCTTCGCTGTCTGGGGGGTTGATATACTGGGTCCGTTACCGAAGGCTAAGGGGCAGGTCAGCTTCGTCATCGTCGCCATTGATTATATGACCAAATGGGTCGAGGCGAAACCACTTCGGCTGATAACGGAACAGGAGTGTCTGAAATTTATAAAAGAATTCGTAGTGTTTCGCTTCGGGATCCCTCAAGTGGTGATATCAGACAACGGACGTCAGTTTGTGGGATCAAGATTTGAAGGCTTTCTGAAGGAGCTGGGGGTTCAGCACAGGAAGACGTCAGTGGCTCATCCGCAATCGAACGGGCAGGTCGAAGTGACTAACAGAACACTCCTAAACGGGATCAAGCGCAGATTGGACGAAGCCAAAGGAAGATGGCCGGAAGAGCTGCTCAGCGTATTGTGGGCTTATAGGACTACGCCGAGGACAACAACAGGGGACTCACCTTTCAGACTGGCCTACGGCACTGATGCCTTAGTCCCAATTGAGATTGGATCTCCAAGCCTTCGAGTTAGTCAGTTCAGTGAGATCTACAATGACGAGGGATTAAAAGCCAACTTGGACCTGCTAGAGGAAGTCAGAGAGATGGCTATGATCAAGTTAGCAGCCTACCAAAGAAGAGTCGCCAAGCACTACAACAAAGGGGTAAAGCTCCGAAGATTCGAGGTGGGAGACCTCGTTCTCAGAGAGGCCGAAGCATCTACACCGCAGAACACTGGGAAGTTGATGCCGAACTGGGAAGGACCGTATGAAGTGGTCGAAGTACCAAAGCCCGGGACATATCGACTGAAGGCCTTGGATGGATCCGAAATTCAGAACACATGGCACGCAGGCAGGCTCCGAAAGTACTTTCAATAGAAACCAAGTCAGTCCACTGGGAGTCTGTACATAACCGTTCATCATCAATAAAAAGTCACTTTTTTCACAACTGATCTTCGCATCTGTCCTAATGTCACAGTGAAGTAAGGAGGTATGGTAGGACTCGCTGGCCATTCGATGGCAGCCAATCTATTTGATACCCCGTGTGGTAGTCAAATCCCGGATCCTATATTGATTTTTACCAAGGGTGGTGAAATCAATGGTCACCGAAGTAAGGAGGTATGGTAGGACTCGCTGGCCATTCGATGGCAGCCAATCTATTTGATACCCCGTGTGGTAGTCAAATCCCGGATCCTATATTGATTTTTACCAAGGGTGGTGAAATCAATGGTCACCGAAGTAAGGAGGTATGGTAGGACTCGCTGGCCATTCGATGGCAGCCAATCTATTTGATACCCCGTGTGGTAGTCAAATCCTGGATCCTATATTGTTTTTTACCAAGGGTGGTAAAATCAATGGTCACCGAAGTAAGGAGGTATGGTAGGACTCGCTGGCCATTCGATGGCAGCCAATCTATTTGATACCCTGTGTGGTAGTCAAATCCTGGATCCTATATTGTTTTTTACCAAGGGTGGTAGAATCAATGGCCACCAAAGCTAAAAGGTTCGGGCAGACTTGTCGACCATTCGATGATAACCGCACCGTCCGGTGATCCTAAGAACCTTATCAGGCCCTTCGGGGTAGACAAGCATCGTCATTCAGACTTCGTCCGATCCCTCGCGGCATCTACCTCACACTTCGGTAACGAATAAGTATTCCCTCACTTTATTATTATTGCCTAAATCGTTCTAAGTGTTGAGTTCGGAAGGCCATGTTATTTAGCTTCGTCTCACCTGTTATACGACTTGCTTAGTTGCTAATTAACAGTTTAAAGTTAGGCCCACGGAGGAGCTGGTACATTTTTCAAATTAAATCCATATTGAAGTGCTGGTAAACAGTGAAAACCGAAGTCATAAAGAATGATACCGATAACACTGATATTTTATTTACACAATGATGTTTACAAAGCGATAGAAGCTTTACAAAAATCCTACAGCTAAGGGAAAGAAAACCATCTTCAGAGATCGGCTTCGTCTTCCGAAGAGTCCAGGATAGTCGGTTCAACCTTGGCGGCGACAAGTCTTGACTTGTCTTTGCTTCGGCATTCGTCGTATCCATCCGAGAACATCTGGATGATCTCCTCGTTCAACTCAGCAGATTTTCGGTATTCTTGTTGGATTTCCTTCCGAAGATCTCCGGTTAGAGGAGGACCCAAGTCTCTCAGAGCCCGAAGTTCGCGGAGCTCCTCTTCGAGTTTTGCCCGCTCCTTCAGATGTCTCAGATCCCTGGCCTCAAGGTCGTGTACTTGTATAGCCAAGCTCTTATTGGTCTTCACCATCGTCTCGTTCTTCCCAACAAGAACCTCGTTCCGACGAACCAGGTCTATGTTTGAAGTAACGGTCAGCTGATGGGTGGCCTCGGATGTCTCCAACTGTTCTTTCAACTTATTTAAGTCCTTCTGAAGGCCTTCTTTATTGAAGATAGTGATACCATGAGCCCTTCTCTCCCTCTCCAGAGCAGAAGCCATAGTGGCCATCTCTCGCCTGGCCGCATCTTCTTCGGCTTCAGACTCTCTGTATCGGGGGAGAAGTCTCCCGAAGACAGCATTGGCCTGCAGACATTTAAAGCGAATTAGTAGAAGAAACAGATGATCCCTAGATATTTCAATTGAACCAACTCACCTTAGCCTGGTAACTCATGCCCTCCTCGATCAAATCCCTGATCGAACTGTTTCCGAACCGATGGTCATCGGTCTCCCGAACAAAGGAGTCGAACAGCTGAAAAGGAAAGTTCTCGTTAAAATCAGGCCATACAGTGGGGGAAGACGCAGCTTCTCGCCGGAAGGTAGAGGAAGAGGGTCTTGGCGGAGAAGGCACTGATGGTTCAGGAGGCGGTGCTGGTTGATCCTCGGAGGACTGCTTCCTTTTACGAGACAGAAGAGGAGACTCATTCAAGTTTTCGAGCTCATCTTCTGAAACGTGGATCTCCACAGGGATGACGGGGGGAGGCTCGACTGCAGCAGGACGAGGAACTCGAAGCTCATCGGCAGACAGAGGAGTCACGTGAGTCCTCCTTTTCTTTATCCGTAGAGCCTGCATTCGCTCGGTCGCAGGCAAATCAATCAGACTCGCTGTAGAAGTTGATTGAGTTCCTTGAGGATTTGACCGGACTTTCCGAACCGCCCTCTTCTTCTGTCGAGGTCGGCTAGGCTCCTCGGCAGGTTCTGATCCACGGGAGACCTCTGCATCCTGGGCCTCCGAGGCCGGAAGTTCTTCTTGGGGAACTTCAGTGGAAGGGGATGAAGGCTTGCCAGAAAGGTACCTATCCAAATCCCTCCGATCGGTCGAAGTCGGCTTGATGAGAGACAACTTGTGGTCATACAACCAAGCTTGTTTGCCCAGGAGACCGAAGCTCCACTCCTTCAGAGGTATCTTCTCTATGATGCGCGTCATTTCTCTTATGCGCTCCTCGGATATGTCTCCGAAGTCTGCAGAGACGCGATCAGAAGTGGTCCAGTCAGGAACAGAAGAGATTTCGGGCACGTTGACGAAGAACCATTTGTTATGCCATCCTCGGTTGCTCGAAGGAGTGTCCATCAGAGACCGCTTCTCGATCCTGGCATTGGGCTTGGGGGCTATCTTACTTAGCACCTTGAAGCCTTTCTCCCGTGATTTCCCCACAGAGAAGAGGGTGAAGAAGGAATCCACAGCAGGAGGAACTCCTATCTCGTAGCAGAAGGCTATATAAGCCAGTATGTGGATGTACGAGTTCGGCACCAGTTGGGCGAACCCCACTCCAACAAACCCTAAAAGGGTGATCAAAAAGGCGTGAAGAGGGAACCTCACCCCCTTCTCCAGAAAGGTTGCCGGAACGGCGATCCAGCCATCGGGACGCTGATACATCCTTTCGTGAGGAGCCGCTATCCGTACCCTGTGGGTATCCGGGATCTGATAGCGAGCTCTGATGTTGCAGAGCTCAGTTTCATTCACGGTGGAAGGGGTGTTGGCATGAGGAAAGTCTTCCTCGTTCTGGAAAAAATCAGATGGGTTGGGGAGTGGTTCCATGGACGGAGCTCCCTTACTCGCGGCATTGATTTGGGGGCTTGAGCCCGGGACCTCTTTGTCAGGATTGGGGTGAGGGGTCACGGTGGAGATGGGGGCGACACGAAGGGGAGAACTGGTATCGGGATTCTGAGATGCCATTGTTGAGAACTTACAGAGAAAGTGAAGAGATTCGAGGAGGAGAAGACAATAAGCTCTTATGAATTCGAAATGGCAGGGAACCCTCCAAGGAGAATGGACAGCGGCTTTTATAGCAAATGATTTTTTCAAAATTTGCACGAGAGCCGAGGGCGGCGCATTAATTGGGGATAATGATGAGGGAGAGGAAAGGGTAACGTCTTACTCTGGCGTTGGTGGGTTACCCAAGGTAGGCTGGCGCCCAGTGGGCCCTTTCGTCCTGTGGACTCGCGCTATTTGCAGTCAGTCTTCCACTAAACATCCTGTTTAATAAAAGACTAGGGGGCAATGTTGGGGCCTGATATTTCTTTCATTGGGCCCGACTAATTGGGCCCATCCGTTTAATTAGCCTAGTGGACCTTTATCACTAAGTCTTATAGTCATTGGGCCTAACATTTATATTGCCTTTGTTGTATCCCGTTAATGATGGGCTGGGTCAAGTGGCCGGCCCATAAGATCTTTTAATATCTAAGACTTTGACTGGTAATGATGAGGGGGGTAGGGCAGTTGACCAAGCACCTGCAGATCATTAATGTGGATGGGATCTTATCCGGCCGACGGCAGGAACAGTGGAAAAAAGGTGATAACCTGCATGCAGTCGGCTGGGACAAGGGGTGACTGAGAGGGGGTGTCAGGTCATGGTTGGTGGCACACAAAACCGAGCATGAGGGTATAACCTAGCAAGGGGGTCTCCTAACAAAAGGTACGCATACACTTTCTACCTAGCTCAACACACTAGACATTTTTTACACCTTCCATTGTTAAACCTTGAACACCTGTATTGACTCTCACGCCGGAGCTATCCCCCGACGGTCCAGCCGTCAAGCTTTTGGTGTTGATCGTGTTTTCTGTGCAGGATTAGGGCGTCTTACGTGATTGGGACGTCATCAAAGATCTTGGCGTTAACATATATATATATATATATATATATATATATATATATATATATACACACACACACACACACACACACAAATGAGACACTAACCGTACGTCATGAAGTATATATATATATATATATATATATATATATATATATATATATATATATATATATATATATATATATATGCCTCTTCTGAGTTACTATTTTAATCCTTTAAAAAAATCACGCTTGTGCTGGGATTACAACTTACAGCCCCCCCTGAAATCAGCCTTGACAAGTCTAATTTGCATTTGGGTGTTGTTGGTCTATCTGTGGGAAGTAGGTGTGAAGTTTGATAAAGCTTTTGGTGATTAGATTAGTGCATGTGCATCCCCTAACAAACAAAAAGCTGGAAGCTACTTTCAATTTAAGTGCTGATTCTTTCTTGGCCACCGCTTCACCAGATAAATAACTTGGCTTAGTTTGCTACAGGTACCCATGGCCATGGATGGGTTCTGCTGTTTCTACCATTGCATTGATTGGTGTATAGAAGAAGTCTCTCCACTCCAGCAGCTTCTTTCTGGTTCGCCAAACAAGTTATTTTTGAAAAAAGCTTTATACAATATACTAGTTGTTTGCTATTCAAGTCCTCTTTTCTGAACATGTATAATTTTGAAATGGAGTATTTGTCCATGTGACTGAATATGATATATTAGTAGTACTAGTAATTGAAGTACGGCGTAACGAAACTCATCCTCTCTCTGTTTCGACAATTTAAAAATCTGAACCGTTCTTATGCTTTCTCGCTCAAATTTAAATTGGGTTCTATATTATTATTATTATAATTATAGATATGACTAGTAGACATCTAATTATGCCATTGCGGTTCCAACTTGCTCTATCTAATAATACTAATAAGAGGATGAGGACCACCATCCATAACTTCTTTTGCTGAGTGGATAACAACTTGTGCATCTCTTATACTACTAGTAGTCTAGTAGACGCCATTCCCACCTTTCATTTCCTTTTCCACTTTTCTTTTATCACATTATATATATATAGATAGATAGATAGATAGATAGATGTTGGGGTCACCAAATCTGAATATAAAACGTGGTAGTAGTATAAAATAACATAAAAATTAGTAACATATTGTTACCTTTATTTTTGATTAATTGAATACTATCTTATCACCATTAATACATTTATGCTTAATATTAGAGATACAATTGGAAAAATAATTTTTTCCCTTGAAATTCGCGATTTTTAAAACCTATAGATGAATTATTAGGAGTGCGTGCATGTGTACTACTTGAACCTATATTCCCGTATCATGCTGGTGCTGTGATAGAGCAGAGGTTGATGATTTTTGAGGTCAACATGAGAGTATTATTATTTATCACAGTGAAGATAATCAACTCTATTCCTTCACAAAAGAAAGAAGCCTAGAAACTCCAGATTCTCAATAATACTCTCACATACATGCATTGAAATATACAAAATACTTCCATTTTTTCATAGCAAAGAACTGCAACAAAACGACATCCATCCATACGAAAATAACCAGATCGTAAGAGATCTGTAGCATCTAACTCACTCAATAATACCACCACACTAAGCATATTATGGACATAAAAACCAGTCTTACTCTACTGCACTCGATATAATATGTAACATACTACAACAAACCCCTTCACTAAGACTGTTATTATCAAGTAGTTCTTTGACCATCCTCTATTAACAATATCCCTTGTATGTGGATGGTCTTCGGCCTGCTTATACGCTTCAGGGCAGGGGCTTCTCCAAATCCTCTAGTGGACGGAAGAAGGCCTTCTGCTCCAACACAGATTCTTCACTAGCATTGGCAGAAGAGGAGTGGAAGCCTGCAGCTAAATTTTCCTCGCTAGCTGGTCCGAAGACTCCAGTTTTTGGGTGTGGAGCCCAGTACTTGTCAGATTGGGTATGGATAAATTCGTCTGGGACTACCGTGGGTCGAACGTGATCATCAGGGTTCTTATCATACACGGACTCATGCACCGCCCTCCTACATTTATGATCATACACACCCAATACTAAGTAAAAAAAATTATGATAAGTAAGGACAAGCTATCATTCCCAACAAGAAAAAGTTTAACAAATAGGTTTATATTTAAATAATGCAAGACAAATGATAGTAAGGAAAAATTTAGACATGAGGTAGGTGGTAGGGTATTTGTCCACATCAAGTTACTCGCGCACATAGTATTGAGAGTCACAGTATTAATATCTCCACCTAATCTGATAAGCATTTGCTATCAACCAAACTGGTTATATCAATTACAATAATAGAGTTTCTTTTCTTTTGGCCTCATTTTGGATTCTTTACTTTAGCCTTCTTTTCTTTTGGCTACGGGACATAAAATTTCTCGAAGAGTTTACTTCGAGAGCATGGTTTAGGTATTTTTGGGGGACTCGCATGCATAGACTTGGGTTGGCCTTTTTTTTTTTGGGCGCTTTTATTTTATTTTCTTTATAAGTTTAAAAAAAATATTAGAGTTACAGTTAAACTCGTGTCCCCTTCCACCAAACTTTACATACATGATATTAGGAATTTGATAGTTTTATAATTACACTAAATACATGAGATTAGGATTTTGTTAGTTTTAAAATTACACTAACAAGTTACTACTACTCCGGGATACACTTGCGACCATGAAGGATGAATTGATATAAAGGAAAAGAAGCATAAACAGCAAGAGCATCTAAGTATGTTATCATAAATATATTTATTATAAATGTAGACTATATAACTTATGCAGTCGCATTCAAATGTCCACCATCCCATGATATCTGATCAACAATAGCAGTCACGGTGACTCTGGATTTTAAAGATTGTGAAGTTGTGATCAAAGAATTATAATAATTGGGATCAAACCAAAAAGTTTGTGCTAAGAAATTTAATACTAAGTACAAACAAAGTGAGTCAAGGGATTAAACATGAGGCAGGCATTATCAACTTTATTCTCTTGACAAGTCATTAATACAATTGGGTTCTGTGGAATTAATAAATACTCACTCCTCGTTTTAGAGTTATGCACAAGTATTAAAGAAATGATTGTAAAACATTAAATATACTATCAATTGTCTATATTGCCTTTGTATTGAAAAAAGAGATTGTTATTTATTGGGCAAAAAATAACAGAGAACCAAAGTTATAGTTATTACTTGGGGTAATATTAGAAAATAAACAATTAATGCTTACTTGAAATTCTCAAACAACTTATATTTAGGAACAAAAATATTTTTCTAAAACGACCTATATTAAGGAACGGAGGGAGTAGTAAAAAATAAAAAGTAGGTGCTTGTATTAAGTTCAAAATTTGTTTTTTCTTCTAAACTCAATAAAAAGTCCTAGTCTTGAACATTTATTATGGTAGTCATAATTCAAAAGTAGACTGAAAGACCAAATTTGGTAAAAACTGCCAAATTAGCCATCATCAGTTAATAAATTAGGCATGTTAAGAAACTAAAGGCAAGGAGATAAGGTAACAGAAACAGAACATCGCATCAGCAAGCGTTTTTCTTTAGTATACTTACTGTTAAACATATCAATAATTAAAGAAATCCATTAAAAAATATTTTTGGGTATGAAAAGCTTTCTGGCTTTCTCAAACTGAAGCTGGTTAATCGACTTAACAATTTACAGTAATTAAGCAACCAAAAAAGTAAGCACATTATTTTTAAATTTAATGACCTGCACTGTCAAAATAATACACATGCATCCTGTTCCCCAATATTAGAAGATAAATTAATAAAAATATTAAGAGAAACATTCAACCAATCAGTCATTTTTGTTGCTTTAGACAACAGGCAAAAGACTCGACCCAAAAGTTCAGTACACCTTACTTTTGGGTTGCGGTAGGGCCAAAGCTACCACCGAATTTACCAAATTGACCAAACCCTTATCCAACTACACACGCGTCAGCAAGAAGGATTAAAAGGGAACAGAATTCCAAAAATACCCTCCATATAAGAATGTAGCCACATCATCTTGATTATCCAGAGGCTAAATTTGTCATATACATTGCTCAGGCACCGAGTAATGAAAAACCATTTCTCCTATTAAACTAGTAGTATTATTAAGACGGAACTACCAAGACTAGGCACAGTATTTGAAGCCGCAAAATGACACGGAGTAACTTAAACTTGCCGGAAAAAACAAATAACACAAAACATCATAAATTTCGCCATCAGGATGAATGGTTCAGATTTGCCTTGTAGTTTGTTTCTTCAGAAAATGCTACTCCATTATCAAGTTTATACAGATATTACAGATCACTCCAAACAAAAATCAAAACAAAAAATCTAAAAAAGATGTACTCTATAAATATCGGCAAAACTGATACTATTAACACTCTCGGAGTCTGAAATCGATATAGTACTCCAAATAATATTGGAAAACTGATCTCAGAGCAAATAATACACACGTTATATATGCATCATATGTAAATGTAATACTTTTGTATTTTCAAATTTCCTCAATAAAAAGCCATAAACATCGCAAACTCTGGAGATCATATGTACACTTAAATCATCGTCGTCGTCATCATCATAATATATAAACACATGCTTCAAAAAAAATATAAGCATATTAATCACTCAAACTATAAAAATATTACCTGAAGGAGAGAGGAAGAGGCTGAATTGGATCGGAAGAAGATCCGATGCGGATCTGGTTGACGAATCGCTTCCCGAAGCCGACGAGTCCCCGACTGTACGAATTAGCGGCCATACAAAAATGTATATTTTCTAAAGAGAGATGTAGAAATGGAGTTTACTCTTATCCTTCTTATAAGACTTTACTAAACACTCTCCTATTTATAGCAATAAAGGAGGAGATCTTGCTCTTT
Source organism: Panax notoginseng (assembly GCA_016801055.1). Taxonomy (NCBI): domain Eukaryota; kingdom Viridiplantae; phylum Streptophyta; class Magnoliopsida; order Apiales; family Araliaceae; genus Panax; species Panax notoginseng. The sequence goes on along the minus strand of CM029018.1, from coordinate 4,977,594 downwards.
ATCCACCTCACCTATCTCTCTTTGCCCCTGTCTACACCCACCCCGTACAGTACTAAGTACTAATTCCGTTTTAATAATCGTCTTTTTTTAATGTTTGCCGTCAACTCACGGCATGTTTATGCACTATTTAGAAGATGATTAGTTACGGCGTTATACTGTCCTAAGTCAAACAAGGAGGATATAGTTGGGGAATATTCGGGTATCTTATGGAAATCCGTAACAGTCTTCCGTCAGACTCGACTGTTTCTAAAACTGTTAACTACTCCCAATCAAGTATTTTTATGGAGTATTTGTTTTCACACTAAAATTGATTGTAAATAATTGTTTCGCTAAGTTAAATATAATATTTATATCGTTATATATATTTTAAAAGAAATTAAAAGATAAATATAATAAAAGTAATTTTAATTCAGGATTTTTGTTTAAAAAATAATATATCTTGTGATTTTAGATATTGATTTTTTTTTTTGTAATTTTAAAAGTACATTGAACCTTTTTTGTTATACAAATAATATTTTTAAAAAAAATAAACATGTGAATAATGATATATATTGTAATTTTGTATATCAATGTAAGTAAATAACGGATTCGGTTACCATGAAACTAACTTCATGGTAAGTTGATCAATTGATCAATACTGTGCTAATACGCAGGCAGAGGGAGAGATCACCTCTCAGCCTGCGTGTCGACGCTGTATTGATCAATTATTGACCAAAGTTAACTTCATGTTAATCACTCCCGTAAATAACTGTAATAATTATATTTAATTTCATCATGTATCGATATAAATGGCAAGTGTGATGCCCAAAAAAAATTGTTATGCATACCATAACATTATGTAATATACCGAATTAACCTCGTAATGATATCCTAATAGCCAAAAACTTTTGGTAATACAAACATGACACTTTTTGTTTTAGTAGGTTTTTTCAGCCTTTCTTTGGGTCATGAAGATTAATTTAGCACACGGGATTGGATTAGAAAAGATTTAAATAACATGTCATGAAGATCATATGAATTTGAAGATGACCGTTTTGTCCCGTAGATTTGTACTAATTTGCCATTGTTGGACACGCTATAAACGCGGATTCCTTCAAGGGAAAAATCTCATGAGGTTGTACCCGCATTTGTGGTGGATATCATCTATATATCTATATTTATATCTTCTATATTATAAAGCTCTTCTACAACTTGGGTGTATTTGTGTCATATTTTTTATTACTCTTTTGCTCCTACAATTTTAAATATATTATTATTATTATTTTAATACTAATTTTTTATATCTTTTTATTTATTCTTTTAAATTTTATATATTTTATATTTTATTCTATATAATTTAAATACGCAGGCAACCGACACGACACTAGTATTATCTATATAATAAAACAGAACCTATTTTGAATATTTCATTTGACAAAGCACAAAGACGGTTCAGATTGATTCTAACTTAATTTTTTCAACTTAATCTAAAGGCTCATATTTCTTCCCGCTCAAATCAAATTCAACAAAATCTTTCTCTCTCATCTCTTCTTCACTCACACAAACAAACAAATAATAATAATTATTATTATTATAATAATAATAGTACTAATAATAATTATTATAATAGTACTAAAAATAATAATAATAATTATTATTATTATATTAATAGTAATAGTAATAATAATAATAATTATAGTAATAATAATTATTTTAAGAATTATAATAATAATTATTATTTTAATAATTATAATAATTATAATTATAATAATAATAATAGTAATAGTAATCGATATAATAAAGATTCAGATTCATTCTAATTGATTTGGGCGGGAAAGCACAAGTACGGTTCAGATTCATTCTAAATTTAATTCAAAATAATTATAATTATAATATAATAATTATTATGATTATAATATTGCTAATACTAATACTAATAATAATAATAATAATAACAATAATAATAATTATTATAATAACAATAATAATAATACTAATACTAATAATAATAATAATAATAATAATAATAATAATAATAATAATAATAATAATAATAATAATAATAATAATAATAATAATAATAATAGTAATAATAAAAATAACAACAACAACAACTACAACAACAACAATAATAATAATAATAATAATAATAATAATAATAATAATAAATATTATTATTATTAAAATAATAACTATTATTATAATAATAATAAGAACAACAACAACAACAACAACAATAATAATAATAATAATAATAATAATAAAATAATAATAATAACAAAAATAATTATAAATATAATAATAATGACAATAATAATTATAATTATAATAATAAAATAATAATAATAATAATAATAATAATAATAATAATAATAATAATAATTATTGCAATATTATAATAGTAATAATAATAGTAATAAAGTAATAATAATTATAATTATAATAATAATATTAATAATAATAACAATTATTATAATATTAATAGTAATATTAATAATAACAATAACAATAATAATTATTATAATTATAATAATTATTCTAATAGTAATTATAATAATAATAATTATACTAATAACAATAATAATAATAATAATAATAATAATAATAATAATAATAATAATAATAATAATAATAATAACAATAATAACAATAATTACAATAATAATAATTATGGTGATGGTTTGATGAATTATGATAATTGTTATTAATGATTGTAAGTTTTGTAGACATGTTTAAATTTTTCTGGATATCTATTTTTAAAGAAAAATTAATTATTGTGGTAGTGTGATAAATTATGATAATTGTTATGTCTGATTGCAAGTTATTTTAAGTTGCAATGAGTTTTTAAGTAATATAGTATTTTTTTAATTTTAATCTAATTTTTCGTTACGTCGTGCCTTCAGGCACGGGCAATTACTAGTTAATATATATGCCTAAAGAGTGGAATAATCAAATAATCTTTTCGTTTCTGAAACTGAAATCATGGGCCGATTATTAATGTATCTGCCTAAAAGAGTGGAATAATCAAATAATCTTTTCATTTCTGAAACTGAAATCATGGGCCTATTTTGTTTTATTGAGCTATCCTTCGGTTACTTTCCTTCTGACATTTTTGACGGTTTTGTTTTTGTTTTTTTTATTTTTATTTATTTTATAGTTAATATTTTAATAAAATAATTAATATTTTTATAAGATTTCATTCACATAAACATTTATCACTTCTACGATGTGATTTTTAATTATACTTTTTTAATGTCAACAATCTTATAATAAATAGTTAATCAAACTCATTATTATTATTATTATTAGATAATTCAAAATATAAATTATCATTAACTACCTATATATATTATAATCAAGTTGTACATAAATTAATATTATTTTATTTTATTTTTGTTAATACAATTATAAATATTGTAAAACCCAAAAAGTAATACTAATAACAAAAAAACTAATCGTTTTAAGAATAAGCATTAAAAGAATACGTCAACAACGAATATATGTTGCAAATAAAATTATTTTTGTGAATATAAGGGAGTACAAGTACCCTACCATATAGATCCATAGGAGGGTTATATAATACCTCTTCTCATACGGGGCAGAGTAGTCATTTAATTATCAAGTTGGTATTAGAACAATTACTTAATTAAATAAAGATATAAACATAAAGTAAAAAGAGAGTCATCAGTTTAGAATGTTTTAATCCATCTTTTTAAAGGGTGGAAAGCTGATTAGAAGTACCTTAAACATATTATCGTATTATCAGAATCTGTTCTCGATAATAGTGAATTTTTTTAAGCTGAAACTTAACAACTAAGAGATCGAGAGTTTGAATACATTATATGTCGTGTGTTTAAATTTTTTTTATAATAATATTAGTTTAAAAAAAAATTAACTTTTTCATAAATATGTTCTCTTTAATTTATTAAATTTTATTTTTATCTCTGTCCTTATACCTATATAAAAAAAATCCATAAATCCGCCGCTGGTTGTATTGATGGGTAAAACGTCTTATCCAAAGAAAAAGAAAAAAGAAGAAGCTATCTTCTGTCTTTTATTATTCCCAAGCATAATCTTTTGAAAAATTTCTAGGGCTTACCTTCAACTCGTTTTAATTTTCCCAAAAATTCTTTACCCTGAGTATATGCCACAAATAGCATCTTACTTTGATCCATGAAGTCCTCAAAATTTACTATTTTACCATTTTTCTAAAGAATATTAAATATAGATCTCTTTTTAACATAAAAATGAAAAAAAAAGGGTCATTTGTGCGATTCTATTAAATGTACGTCTTGTCTTGCGCTAAAACAAGTCAAAATTCAGCCGGCAAAGTATTTAAAAGGTAAGTTTTCCTTATTTTTTCTCTTGCCCTCTTATCTAAACTCCTCTTTATTAGTGAAATAAAAGTGGTGCACGACTTTCCCCAATTTATTAGAGAATGGAATAAAATTATGAGTGAAATGATTATTTTAATTTTTGTTAAAATGAGTCATTCTATATTTTTTTTAAGAATAAATTTCATAAATTTAATAAAAATAGAAATAATAATGATTCATTCCATTCTAATAAAATAATCAAACACAATATTTTTTTCATTCAATTTTTGCAATCTAAATGCAGTATTAGTTTTTCTCCTGACCCCTTTTCAGACTCTCCCCAAGTTCTTAGGATGAAATATATCGCTAGAATTGAAATTATAATAGTATTCTTCAAAAAAAGAAAGAAAAAAACAACTAACTGGAAAATGATATATATATATATATATATATATATATATATATATATATATATATAACAAAATACTGATTTTAAATTTTTCGTTCACCCTAATGAATCATATTGGTCGTCCAAAGTTTTGGATAAATTCTACCGTCCATATAGTGTCGGAGGCACGGGACACAGCTAGTATATATATATGGTGAATGTTTACTCCGACTTTTTGATTATCAATTATGTGAATAAATATTAGTGACAACTTTTTTAAAGAGATATGTAATAGAAGAGACCCTTCTATAATTCTTTTTTATCAATTTTATGTATTAATAAATTTATGATAATACATACACTCAAGAATAAAGAAAAAAAAAAGGAAAGACAAGCAAGGTACATGCTGGTTGTGTAATTTCATTAGCATAATAATTTAGTTATTCAACTTCTGTTCCGCATTCAATTACGAATCCACAGGGATCCAAAGAAATAATAGTTGACCAACCTCTACGAATTTTTTTTTTTATTTTACTTAAATTTACCTTTTTGTCTTTTTATGTATATCAATATTGGTTAGGATTTTTTTATAATAAATAATAAATATAAATTCAAAAGTTTGGATCCATTTAGTTAAATTTATTGAAAATTAAGTCACTCAAAATAAATAACAAACAATTAAAAAAAAAAACAACATAATATTTAACGTATCTTCCCAATACTTTTGGATGTTATATTAACTCTCAGTTTGTGTTAACTCCTTCCAAACACAAATACTATTTATAGTATTCACAACTCTTCTCCAAATTTAATTAAGACACTCTCACATATGAAATATATATATATATATATATATATATATATATATATATATATATATATATATTTGGGTTATATATATATATACACAATTGTGTTGTTTATGGCGATTTTTTGGGTTATATCGACGGTTCACCCGTCGTCATAGACCAAAAACCGTCACCATAGACGACTATATATATATATATATATATATATATATATATATATATATAAGACTACATTCATAATAATATTCTTACCAAAAATAAGATTCGTTCTCGAGTTACATAACAAAGTCACATGCAACATTTCTCCAAATCTAATTCAGATACTCTCACATATGAAATATATATAAGACTATTTTCATTATAATATTCCTACCATACCAAAAATAAGATTAGTTGTGGAGTTACCTTACAAAGCCATGTGCAACTTCGAAGTCGTATTTTAAATTTGAATAATAAAATTTTCAGCCTCTGGCTGTCCTAAACATTATGTAATGTTTATCAAGAAGACTATGTTTGCACAGGTTTATGGGTATTAAAAAGAACAACTGATAAAGAAGGTAAAGTCGACCTCTTATTACTATATTTTAGGCGGTATGCGACAATAAAAAGAACAACTGATAAAGAAGGTAAAGTCGACCTCTTATTACTATATTTTAGGCGGTATGCGACAAAATAAAGTTGAAACTTAGGATAAAATTGTGTATATACATATTTTATTCTTTAAAGCAAAATATTTCTTTAAAATTATGTGACATATTAAAATGGAGAGCTTGCGTTTTATTTTAAAAATAAAAGGTGTGATGCAAGAAAACATGAAAATGGGATGCAATTTGTATTTCAGTTTTCAATTAATTATAATTTTTTTATGTAGATTAATTATTTTATTATAAAGGGGGAAAATATAACACTTCAGTCTCATGTCGAAAGATAAGAGAAAAATTTGTTGAATTAAATTACTAATAATAGTACTTTATTTTTTGAGTGAATCTGTAGTGGGTTAAGATGATTCAAGAAGATAATATTAAGCCAGTAATTTAAGATCTTATTTAGACCGATTCGAATTTGTATAGAAGTCATGTTGTAACCTCTTCTCCCAAATCACGAAAGAAGTTTGTTGGTAACGTAGTGCTCCTGCCCATTTCGTTATAGTAACGGCCGGTTAAAACAAAACTTTCAAGTTTCTATGTATTTATTAATTATTGGGTCGAATTATAAAAGTGTTCTTTTAAGTTGTCACTCAATTTTAATTCGACTCTTTAACTAACAAAAATCTAAAAATTTAAATTCGACATAACAAAGAAATTGGATTAAAGTACAAGTGAGAATGATATAGGTTGGAACTTGGAAGGTATATAAATGGAAATGCAATTTTCTAGGACACATGAACATTAGTATTTTTTTAAGTCCCGACATAAAAAATAAGTTGACTTTTTATGTATATTAAAAAAAAAAATGATAAAATTGTCTATATTTAAATTTTCATTTAATTGTATAATTTTGTTATGACGCCCCCAAAATAGGTATACATCACATATTCTGAGTCGCCAAAAATATGGTACAAAATTCAAATACAACTTAATTATACAACTGTCGTGTAAAATACGACAAAACATAAGCTGTGAGTTTAAATACAACATTTTCTTCTAAACAGGATTCAAACTCAAAATAAGTCCTCAATACATTTATTTTTACACTATTTTCATAGAATAGTGAGCACTACTAATGCTATCATCTGAACCGTCACTCCGTTTCCCGACTAGTCCCCGCTACGTTCTCATTTCCTGAAGAGAACAATGAAAACAAAAGGGTGAGCTCAATTAGCCCAGTAAGAAATATTATGACTAATATAATGCAGAATAAATTATCATTAGCCTTCAACAGTGTTAAACTGATAAAATATAACAAACATCAAGTTTAACTGCAGCGGAACAAGCAATCCATTAGAAGAGTCAAATAGAGAATAAAATCTACTATCTTCTATGATTTAAAATATTTTTCATGACTTTTATCGTTGGGACTCAGCTTAATAAATAATTCACATCATCCCTGCACTACGGCCAAGGATATTCATTAATGGTCATGATCATGCCAACAACTGTCCATCAATGCACTACAGGCCCACGATGACTTTTTCTATATCATTCGTAACATTACGGTCATGATTACACCGAATAATTCCTGGTCATAATCATACCAAGTCCATCTATGCACTAGAGGCCACAGATGACTTTTAACATAATATAAACATGAGGATGATGACAATGATATAAGAATTCAATAAAATAAGTTCAAGAATTAATTAATTTAGAAATTATTAACGTCCAAATTGTCAACATGATACTGCTTTGTAGAGTAAAATTCAAGAATGCTCAGAAGAATATTTTCATGAAAAGATATTGGATAAAGCGCAAATATCAAGGATATTCTACTAATTTCATGGAGTATAGAAGTCAAAACTTCAACCAACTGAATATAATAACGAATGGAATAACAAAAAAAATCACCATGCATGCGGTACCTCGCATAGACAGGTTATTCTAACAGAATAATAAGTAACGGAACCAGGTCAGGCGAAATTCGCACCGACAGGATGTTTCAACAGAATAATAATAAAGACGGAACTAGGTCCGGCGTAAAACGCACAGACAGTATATTCCAACAGAATAATAATAAAGACGGAACCAGGTCCGGCGTAAAACGCACAGACAGAATATTCCAACAGAATAATAAAAAAGACGGAATAATAAAAGAATGTCACCAAGTATAGGATAGTCCGCGTATACTGGTTATTCCAGCAGAATAACAAAGAATGGAATAACAGAAGTTCTCTTCATGAATACAAAAGAAATAACACTCCTTACCGTAAAATAAACTGAATATAAGAGTAGGGAAGGAGCATGATACTTTTCTATAGCTTCTCTATAATTTCTCTCTCTAGAGTTTCAGTGAATTCGTAAGAAATAATGAAGGAATAAGCTTCTATTTATAGAAGAATAGAAAGGATACTATTTGAAAATAATCATAGGCACACAGTGTTTTAAAATTAAACGAATTCTCAGCTCCAACGTTTTTTTCAAAGAGTTAGCCAATGAGGAAAAACTACACATGCCAAATTAAGTGTGACGCCCCCAACATTAGGTATACATCACCCATCTTGGGTCGTCAGATACATAGTACAGAATACAAATACAACTTACTAATACAACTGTCGTGTACAATACGACAAAACATAAACTGTGAGTTTGAATACAAATATTATCTTCTAGAGAGTATTCATACTCAAAAGGAGTCCTCATTACATTTATTGACACACCATTACATAGAATAGTGATGACTACAAACTAATACTATTATTCGGACCATCACTCCGTTCCCCCGACTTGTCCCAGCTACGTTCTCATTTCCTGAAGAGAACAATGAAAGAAAGGGTGAGCTCAACTAGCCCAGTAAAAAATATTATGACTAAGATAATGCAGAATAAATTATCATTAGCCTTCAACAATGTTAAACTGATAAAATATAATAGACATCAAGTTTAACTGCAGCGGAACAAGCAATCCATTAAAAGAGTCAAGTAGAAAATAAATTCTACTATCTTTTATGATTTAAAAGGTTTTTCAACACTGTGATCGCTGGGACTCAGCTTAATAAAATAATCCACATCATCGAATCACCCCTGCACTACGGCCAAGGATATTCGTGTATTCATTAATGGTCATGATCATGCCAACAACTGTCCATGAACGCACTACGGGTCAATGAGGACTTTTACCACATCATTTATAACATTACGGTCATGATTATACCTAATAATCCATGGTCATAATCATACCAAGTCCATCTATACACTACAGGCCACAGATGACTTTTAACATTTTATAAATATGAGGATGATGACAATGATATAAGAATTCAATAAAACAAGTTCAAGAATTAGTTTATCCAAGAATTAACAACGTCCAAATTGTCAACATGATACTGCTTTGTGGAGTAAAATTCAAGAATGCTTAGAAGAATATTTTTATGAAAAGATACTGGTTGAAACGCAATTATCAAGGATATTCCACAAATTTCATGGAGTATAGAAGTCAAAACTTAATCAACTGAGTATAATAAAGAATGAAATAATAAAATAAATCACCATGCATGCGATAGACCGTACAGACAGGTTATTCCCACAAAATAATAAATAATAGAACCAGGTCCGGTGTAAAACACACAGACAGGATGTTCCAACAGAATAATAATAAAGACGGAACCAGGTCCGGTGTAAAACACACAGACAGGATGTTCCAACATAATAATAACAAAGACGAAACCAGGTCCGGTGCAAAACACACAGACAGGATGTTCTAACAGAATAATAATAAAGACGGAACCAGGTCCGGTGTAAAACACACGGACAGGATGTTCCAACAGAATAATAAAAGAATGTCACCAAGTATAGGGTAGACCGCTTATACAGGTTATTCCAACAGAATAATAAGAAATGGAATAACAAAAGTTCTCTTCATGAATAAGAAAGAATAACACCCCTTACCGTTTTAAAGAAGAGCTGAAATAAGGAAGTAGTTAAGTAGCAGAATACTCTTCTTCTCTCTCTATATAGTTTCTCTCTCTAGAGTTCAGTGAATTCGTAAGAAATAATAAAGGAATGAGCTGCTATTTATAGAAAAATAGAATGCATAGTAACTAATCCATGAACGGTCCAGATTGATTACTTTAATCTGACGGTCCATATTTAAAGAAAAATCTTTTAAATAAAATATAATATATTCTATTTATAGAATAACTTTAATAAAGTATTCTGTTTTATATAAAAAAGGGAGGTTGTAAGACCCCAACTTTTATAAATAAAGACGAATTTTTTATAAATATAATTTTTGAATATTATGGAGTTAATTTGATATAATGTTATAGTTGTGGGTGATATTTATAAATTTTACAAAGTACGCAAGTTGTTATATAATATTCGATTGGTCGGGGAATATTCGTTTTAACAGGAAATATTCGTACAACGACACAATCATTGGTGGACCCCACAACGAAATTATTGTCGGATTGAGAAAACGACAAAAATATTTTATTAAAAATAACGGCGGAAGTTTTACCATTGATACTGTTGAACTACTCGGTAGTAAAAGTACAGTAATACGTGTGGTTGCATAGTAGCACACGGTATTGATTATTAATGCTTATGTGAGAAGTCACTCAGTTTGATTCCATTATTGTCAGTTAATAATATGAATTATTTAACGATATTGACGTTTTGTTTTATTCATATTATTAACGTAATAAAGCAGAAACATCTTTTTATATAAAACAAAATACTTTTTTAAAGTTATTCTATAAATAGAATATATTATATTTTATTTAAAAGATTTTTCTTTAAATATGGACCGTCAGATTAAAGTAATCAATCTGGACCGTTCATGGATTAGTTACTATGCATTCTATTTTTCTATAAATAGCAGCTCATTCCTTCATTATTTCTTACGAATTCACTGAACTCTAGAGAGAGAAACTATAGAGAGAAACTATAGAGAGAGAAGAAGAGAATTCTACTACTTAACTACTTCCTTATTTCAGCTCTTCTTTAAAACGGTAAGGGGTGTTATTCTTTCTTATTCATGAAGAGAACTGTTGTTATTCCATTTCTTATTATTCTGTTGGAATAACCTGTATATGCGGTCTACCCTATACTTGGTGACAGTCTTCTATTATTCTGTTGGAACATTCTGTCTGTGTGTTTTACACCGGACCTGGTTCCGTTTTTATTATTATTTTGATGACATCATGTCTGTGTGTTTTACACCGGACCTGGTTCTATTTTTATTATTATTATGTTGGAACATCCTGTCTGTGTATTTTACACCGGACCTGGTTCTATTTTTATTATTATTCTGTTGGAATATCCTGTCTGTGCGCTTACGCCGGACCTGGTTCTATTATTTATTATTCTGTTGGAACATCCTGTCTGTGTGTTTTACACCGGACCTGGTTCCATTATTTATTATTCTGTCGGAATATTCTGTCTGTGCGTTTACGCCAGACCTGGTTCTAATATTTATTATTCTATTGGAATATCTTGTCTGTGCGTTTACGCCGGACCTGGTTCTATTATTTATTATTCTGTTGGAACATCCTGTCTGTGTGTTTTACACCGAACCTGGTTCCATTATTTATTATTCTGTCGGAATATCATGTCTATGCGTTTACGCCGGACCTGGTTCTATTATTTATTATTTTGTTGGAATAACCTGTCTGTGCGGTCTATCGCATGCATGGTGATTTCTTTTGTTATTCTATTCTTTATTATACTCAGTTGGTTAAGTTTTGACTTCTATACTCCATGAAATTTGTGAAATATCCTTGATAATTGCGGTTATTCCAGTATCTTTTCATGAAAATATTCTTCTAAGTATTCTTGAATTTTACTCCACAAAGCAGTATCATGTTGACAACTTGGACGTTGTTAATTCTTGGATAAATTAATTCTTGAACTTGTTTTATTGAATTCTTATATCATTGTCATCATCCTCATGTTTATAAAATGTTGAAAGTCATCTGTGGCCTGTAGTGCATAGATGGACTTGGTATGATTATGACCAGGAATTATTCGGTATAATCATGACCGTAATGTTACAAATAATGTGGTAAAAGTCCTCATTGGCCCGTAGTGCGTTGATGGACAGTTGTTGGCATGATCATGACCATTAATGAATACACAAATATCCTTGGCCGTAGTGCAGGGGTGATTCGATGATATGGATTATTTTATTAAGCTGAGTCCCAGCGAACACAGTGTTGAAAAACCTTTTAAATCATAAAAGATAGTAGAGTTTATTTTCTACTTGACTCTTTCAATGGATTGCTTGTTCCGCTACAGTTAAACTTGATGTCTATTATATTTTATCAGTTTAACATTGTTGAAGGCTAATGATAATTTATTCTGCATTATATTAGTCATAATATTTCTTACTGGACTAGTTGAGCTCATCCTTTCTTTCACTGTTCTCTTCAGGAAATGAGAACGTAGCTGGGGCAAGTCGGGGAACGGAGTGATGGTCCGAATGATAATTTTAGTTAGTAGTCCTCACTATTCTATGTAATAGTGTGTTAATAAATGTAATGAGGACTCCTTTTGAGTATGAATACTCTCTAGAAGATAATATTTGTATTCAAACTCACAGTTTATGTTTTGTCGTATTGTACACGACAGTTGTATTAGTAAGTTGTAATTGAATTCTGTACTATGTATCTGACGACCCAAGATGGGTGATGTATACCTAATTTTGGGGGTGTCACAGTTTCTCTCTCTAAAGTTCAGTGAATTCGTAAGAAATAATGAAAGAATGAGCTGCTATTTATAGAAAAATAGAATGCATAGTAACTAATCCATGAACGGTCCAGATTGATTACTTTAATCTGACGGTCCATATTTAAAGAAAAATCTTTTAAATAAAATATAATATATTCTATTTATAGAATAACTTTAATAAAGTATTCTGTTTTATATAAAAAGATGTTTCTGTTTTATTACGTTAATAATACGAATAAAACAAAACGTTATTATCGCTAAATAATTCATATTATTAACTGACAATAATTGAATCAAACTGAGTGACTTATCACATAAGCATCAATAATCAATATTGTGTGCTACTATGCAACCACGCGTATTACTGTACTTTTACTACCGAGTAGTTCAACAGTATCAACGGTAAAACTTCCGTCGTTATTTTCATAAAGTATTTTTGTCGTTTTCTCAATCCGACAATAATTCCGTTGTGGGGTCCACCAATAATTGTACCGTCGTACGGATATTCCCCGATAAAAAGAATATTCTCCGACCAATCGAATATAATATGACAACTTGCATACTTTGTAAAATTTATAAATACTACCCATAACTATTATATCAAATCCACACCATAATATAAAAAAAATTTATTTCGAGAAAAATTAAATATTTATTCATAAAATCTGGGATTTCACAATCTCCTCTCCTTATGGAATTTCGCCCTCGAAATTTACGTACGTACTTGGTATCCCGAACATGTGAGGATACCTTGACTTCACTTCAAATTCTAACTCTTGAGGTATAACTTTTAACCATCGAATATGATCCTTCTTATCCAAGATGTTAACACGTATCTCCTCATACGTTAAATCTTTTGCTATCTCGTCCGGTTCTAAATTAATAATGTGGTTCGGGTCGTCCACATATTTACGTAACATCGATACGTAAAAAAATGTTCTGAACACGCAACATACTTGGCGGTAAAACGAGTCTATAGTCCACAGTTCCTACTTCATCGAGAATTTCAAATGGGCCAATTAAATCGAGAGTTGAGATTTCCTCTCTTCGTCGATTCTTGCTTCTAGAATAACGCCCTCTTGAACCTTCTTCTTCACATTTATCAGCTCTGAGTATGTAGCTTGAGCGGCTTTAACTTTATCGATTAAAATCGATTCTAATCGTATATTCATTATCTTCACGTGGGTTCGTATATTCGCACTTGTAATCGCATACGATCTTCTACTCAACGCATCAGCTACCACGTTTGCTTTTCCACGATGGTATGGTATGATCATAATCTTTAACAGCTCGAGCCAACGTCTTTGGCGCATACTATGTTCGCTTTAGTTGAATAAATATTTGAGGGTTTAAGAAATGGGTTTTGTAATGGGGTCAATACAAAATTCGATTTCACGCTCTAGGGGTAAGCTAAGAAGTCTTCAAGAATACATCAGGAAATTTATTAATAATAGAAATATCATTCAAAACTGTGACTCTCGTCCAAGACTTGGATAACATGTCACATTGATATCTATTAACTTGTCACCGTTATTCACAACGTCCCCTACCGAAAGTTTGGCTTCGGTGCATTCCACACAAGAAAGTCAACAACGAAAGGATCGGGGCTCTTTATTTATGGCTTGATATGACAATGATTGACTTTAGTGGTTTGGTTACTTTGAATCCGCATAACAGGTTGGTTAGGAGTATGAAAGCTAACAACCTTACGAGAATCATGATGAGTAGTGAACCAATCGTTTCAAAAAAATCACATCAAAAGCAAGTATTTTCAAAGAGATAAGATCGACAGGTAACGTGAAAGTGTTGATTTGAACATGATTTATAAATAGTAGAGGTAACGAAGGTTTCTCCCAACTGAGTTTAAACAGACATATCAAAGTCTAAGTTCTCCGGAGTTAACTTCAAACATTTAACACAACTAGGTAAAATAAAAGAGTGAGTAGAACCGGTATCTAACACGGTATAGACTTCGCAAGAGTTTATGACTAACATACCCGTGATAATTTTATCTAGGTTCCTCGTCACGAAAAAAAAACACTCTCTCTTAAACTACTGGCTTTGGCTTTTCTGGGACGGTCTTTGGTGCCTCCATCCTATCTGAACATGTCTTCGGTGAACGACAAAATCGGGCTAAGTGACCTTCTCTTCCACAATTATAGCATGCTTTGGATGGCATCGCGCAGTTTGGACTGATGTGTCCCTCCCCTCCGCATTTGAAGCATATGATAGGTGGTCGTTCTCCTTCCTTAACAACGGGTGCTGGTGCTGACGTCTTTCCATCATTGTTGAATTTTCTCTTCTTGAAATGTCCATTCTTATTGTTTTGACCATGATTACCATTGAAGTGGTTACCATTTCTGGCATGTTGATTCCCTTCATGCTTATTGTCACCGCTTTGATGACTGTTATCACCAGTATTATCATTTTTCCGACTGCTCTCTTTTGGTTGCGTTGACTCGTTATCGCGCTCTACTAATTGAGCCCTATTTACAGCATCTGAATACAGACACAGTTTATGAGAAATAAGATATTGACGTATCTCCGGTTTCAAACCTCTTAAAAACATCCGCGTCATTCTCTCTTCATTATCCACCAAGTGGGACGCAAATCGGGATAACTCGGCAAACTTTGCTTCGTACTGCGACACGGTCATATTGTTTTGCTCCAACTTGATAAATTCCACCTCCTTCATGTGACGAATACTTTCGGGAAAGTACTTGTCATTGAACAGTTCTTGGAACTTCTCCCAAGACATCTTGAGTGCGTCAGGCTGGGTACGTTTTACAGATTCCCACCAGTAATCTGCCTCTTCACGCAATATAAAGGTGGCAAAGGGAACCTTTTGCTCCTCGGAGCATCCCAAGACATCAAATATCTTGGTGATCTACTTTAACCACGTCTCCGCCTTAAGTGGTTCTGGCTTTCCCAAAAACTCCGGTGGTCCCAGCTCCTTGAATTGCGTAGCGGTGACCAACCGTGGGTTGCCATTGTTTCCTCCTGCATTATGAATAGGAGCCGCCTTTGCCTGATGTTGCATGAATTCTAAAAAGCTCTTAAACGTACCGTCGTTCGTCAATTGATCAGTGTTGTTGTTTACAGGAGGATTATTGCCATCCTGTTGCACATTGTCCTGGTTATTGATCTGTGGAGACTCAACGGTCTCCTGTGCTCCATTGCTTATCTCAACATTTTCAGATGCCATTTGCAAATACTGCAACAAAACAAGGGTTAATTAACATATAACATATTATCCATATACTTTGACCGACCAATTAAATATCAAATAAACTTAGGTAGGTCATACTAGCGAATGAATTTCCCGTCTCTCCCCTCCTAGTTCTAGTCTCACATCTTAGCCAGGGATCATATCCCTAAGCTCTGATACCAACTGTGACGCCCCCAAAATTAGGTATACATAACCCATCTTGGGTCGTCAGATACATAGCACAGAATACAAATACAACTTACTAATACAACTGTCGTGTACAATACGACAAAACATAAACTGTGAGTTTGAATACAAATATTATCTTCTAGAGAGTATTCATACTCAAAAGGAGTCCTCATTACATTTATTAACACACTATTACATAGAATAGTGAGGACTACTAACTAATACTATCATTCGGACCATCACTCCGTTCCCCGACTTGCCCCAGCTACGTTCTCATTTCCTGAAGAAAACAGTGAAAGAAAGGGTGAGCTCAACTAGCCCAGTAAGAAATATTATGACTAAGATAATGCAGAATAAATTATCATTAGCCTTCAACAATGTTAAACTGATAAAATATAATAGACATCAAGTTTAACTGTAGTGGAACAAGCAATCCCTTAAAAGAGTCAAGTAGAAAATAAACTCTACTATCTTTTATGATTTAAAAGATTTTTCAACACTGTGTTCGCTGGGACTCAGCTTAATAAAATAATCCACATTATCGAATCACCCCTGCACTACGGCCAAGGAAATTCGTGTATTCATTAATGGTCATGATCATGCCAACAACTGTCCATCAACGCACTACGGGCCAATGAGGACTTTTATCACATCATTTATAACATTACGGTCATGATTATATCGAATAATCCCTGGTCATAATCATACCAAGTCCATCTATGCACTACAGACCACAGATGACTTTCAACAATTTATAAACATGAGGATGATGACAATGATACAAGAATTCAATAAAACAAGTTCAAGAATTAATTTATCCAAGAATTAACAACGTCCAAATTGTCAACATGATACTGCTTTGTGGAGTAAAATTCAAGAATACTTAGAAGAATATTTTCATGAAAAGATACTGGATAAACCGCAATTATCAAGGATATTCCACTAATTTCATGGAGTATAGAAGTCAAAACTTAACCAACTGAGAATAATAAAGAATGGAATAACAAAAGAAATCACCCGGCATGCGATAGACCGCACAGACATGTTATTCCAACAGAATAATAAATAATGGAACCAGGTCCGGCGTAAACGCACAGACAGGATATTCCGACAGAATAATAAATAATGGAACCAGGTCCGGTGTAAAACACACAGCAGGATATTCCGAGAGAATAATAAATAATAGAACCAGGTCCGGTGTAAAACACACAGACAGGATGTTCCAACAGAATAATAACAAGACGGAACCAGGTCCGGTGTAAAACACACAGACAGGATGTTCCAACAGAATAATAATAAAAACGGAACTAGGTCCGGTGTAAAACACACAGACAGGATGTTCCAACAGAATAATAGAAGAATGTCACCACGTATAGGGTAGACCGCGTATACAGGTTATTCCAACAGAATAATAAGAAATAGAATAACAACAGTTCTCTTCATGAATAAGAAAGAATAACACCCCTTACCGTTTTAAAGAAAAGCTGAAATAAGGAAGTAGTTAAGTAGTAGAATACTCTTCTTCTCTCTCTTTATAGTTTCTCTCTATAGTTTCTCTCTCTAGAGTTCAGTGAATTCGTAAGAAATAATGAAGGAATGAGCTGCTATTTATAGAAAAATAGAATGCATAGTAACTAATCCATGAACGGTCCAGATTAATTACTTTAATCTGACGGTCCATATTTAAAGAAAAATCTTTTAAATAAAATATAATATATTCTATTTATAGAATAACTTTAATAAAGTATTTTGTTTTATATAAAATGATGTTTCTGTTTTATTACGTTAATAATACGAATAAAACAAAACGTCATTATCGCTAAATAATTCATATTATTAACTGACAATAATTTGAATCAAACTGAGTGACTTATCACATAAGCATCAATAATCAATACCGTGTGCTACTATGCAACCACGCGTATTACTGTACTTTTACTACCGAGTAGTTCAACAGTATCAACGGTAAAACTTCCGCCGTTATTTTCATAAAGTATTTTTGTCGTTTTCTCAATCCGACAATAATTTCGTTGTGGGGTCCACCAATAATTGTACCGTCGTACGGATATTCCCCGACAAAAAGAATATTCTCCGACCAATCGAATATAATATGACAACTTGTATACTTTGTAAAATTAAAAATACTACCCATAACTATTATATCAAATCCACACCATAATATAAAAAAAATTATTTCGAGAAAAATTAAATATTTATTCATAAAATTTGGGGTTTCACATTTCTGTTTTATTACGTTAATAAAACGAATAAAACAAAACGTCATTATCGCTAAATAATTTATATTATTAACTGACAATAATTGAATCAAACTGAGTGACTTTGAACATAAGCATTAATAATCAATACCGTGTGCTACTATGCAACCACACGTATTACTGTACTTTTACTATCGAGTAGTTCAACAGTATCAATGGTAAAACTTTCGCCGTTATTTTTAATAAAATATTTTTATCGTTTTCTCAATCCGACAATAATTTAGTTGTGGGGTCCACCAATGATTGTGCCGTTGTACGAATATTTCCTGTTAAAACGAATATTCCCCGACCAATCGAATATTATATAACAACTTGTATACTTTGCAAAATTTATAAATATTACCCACAACTATAACATTATGTCAAATTAACTCCATAATATTCAAAAATGATATTTATAGAAAATTCATCTTTATTTATAAAAGTTTGGGTCTTACATTAAATCTTGACCAATTAAAAGAAATCCTAATTCACAAGCTAGCAATAATAATATATAATTTGACAAAAATTTGGCCAAAAGGTCCAAGCTTTGAAAAATCAACACATAATCTATCAAATAATGTTAGCAATGACATTCTTTGAAATAAATGAGGGCCCCTCCCTTATCAACCTCATCAGTGTATATATATATATATATATATATATATATATATATATATATATATATATATATATATATATATATATATATATATATATATTATACAAAATAATACTCCTACCCGTGACTTTCAAAATCCCTCCCCCCATGTTATCATAATTCAACACGTCACTTTCATATATATATATATATATATATATAAATAAATAAATAAAACTGAGTGACTTCTCACGTAAGCATCAATATTCAATACCGTGTGTTACTATGCAACCACGAGTATTACTGTACTTTTAACACCGGGTATTTCAACAGTTATCGGTAAAACTTCCGCCGTTATTTTCATAAAGTATTTTTATTTTTTTTTCAATCCGACAATAATTCCGTTGCGGGGTCCACCAATGATTGTACCATCGTATAAATATTTTCCGATAAAAAGAATATTCTCCGACCAATCGATTATTATATAGCAACTTGCGTACTTTACAAAATTTATAAATATTACCCACAACTATAACATTATATCAATTTCACTCCATAATATTCAAAAATAATATTTATAGAAAATTCATCTTTATTTATAAAAGTTGGGGTCTTACATTTGTGCACATAACTAGTGATTCTCCATAAATATATATAGGGAATAAAAATATGACAATTAATACTTAGGGTATTATAGATAAATTATCATAAAAAATAAATTATTTAAGTTAAGTAGACATTTAACTTAAGACTACTTAAAATAATACTCCCTCCGTCCCTATTTAAATGACGTTTTAGAGTTTTTTATTTGTCTCTAATTAATTGACGTTTGTTCAAATTTAGGAGAATTAATGATAATTTTTCTAAATTTACCCCTCATTACTCTATCTATTTTTTTGGCACTTAAACTCTTGTGCTATGATAAATTAATGATTTAAGGGTATTATAGACAATTGAGTACTATATTTAATACTTTCCAATCATTATCTTAATTCTTGTGTCAATCTCTAAAAGGTCATTTAAATAGGGACGGAGGGAGTAATAAGAATTTTTATTATGGGAGAGAAAGAGTAAATTACTCTCTCCATCCAATAATATATGACGTTTTAGAGTTGTGCATAAAAATTAAAAAAATGATTGTATAACATTAAATGTAAGACCCCAACTTATTAATAAATAAAATTAATTTTTCTCTATTTATTATTTTGAAATAGAAAGGGTTGATTTGATTAATGTGGTTAGTTATGGGTAAAATGCGCAAATATTTTAAATAAGCAAGTGGTTATAAAATATTCATTTTTGGTCGGTGAATATTCGTGTGGTCGTGGAATATTCTTTCTGTCGGAGAATATTCGTACGACGGCGCAGCTATTTGTGGGCCCCATAACGAAAAACGATTGGATGAAGATAACGACAAAAATTGAGTTTTTATAAATAACGGTGTAGTTGTTACCGTTAACACTGTTGGAATACCCAGTGGTTAAAATACAGTAATACGCGTGGTTGCACAGTAACACACGGATTGCACAGTATTTTAGAATTATTGATTCTTACGAAGGAAGACACTACTCAATAATTGTTACAGTAGTTACTGTTCAATATTTTATTTTATTCAATAATTGCTGCGTTGATATTTTATATTATTGTTGTTTCAATAATTGTTGTTGTACAGTATTTTACATTATCAGATCAATAATTCATATTATTTAAATAATATTATTAGATAGCATTATTGGCAATGTCTAGAAAGTTCTGTCTAAGAAGAGGTTTGGTCATCTAATTGCACTCTAGTAAGGAGAAATCCTTACTGAAAAGCCCCCTCTTTCCTGGGAACGGCCTGGTTGTCATAAATGTGATTCTGTATTATTATTTGTGAATAATTAATTATTGATTCATATGATAAGAAAATATTTATTTTATGTGGATATAAATGAGGGATATATTTTTGTGGTTAAAAATGAAGGAGTTAATGTTGAGGTGTTTTATCTGTATTTTTGTCGGAACGGAGGTATTGAAAATCAAATTAGGATTTTTGAGATATTTTACGAGGGTTATAATTTTTAATCCGACCGTTGGATCGTGGTAATATTTGGATATGTTATACATATATAAGTTGAGTATATGTCCACAAATTTTGAACCGTTAAAAATGAACGTATGATTTGTTATGAATTTTACGAGATGACTGATTCAGAAATTATTGAATTTTCGGAGTTAATCATTTTGGTGAAAAATTCTAGAATTTGTGGGCCCCACTCTTGGTTGGTGAAGAAATGTGCTGAGATTTTTATTCAAATATGGTGGGTGAAAATAGTAACAGGTAAAGCCATCAGGTTGCAGGTTAAGTCTGCTTCGGCGTGCTAATATTTTCCTATAAATAGAGTGCTAAGTTAGAATTGAAAATCACACCAGAATTCAAAAGTTTTCTCTCTTTCTCTCTCTAGATTATTGAGTGTATTTTGTGAGTATTTAGATACTTTGAAAATTGCTATTCAGCACAAGTTTCATTCAGCCTCATATCCGATATTCAGTCAGAAGTACGATTATTTTGAGGTAAGGGATATTATTTTCTTCTTAAATGATATTATTTTCTTCAATATCATTATGCTGAAATATTGGTATGAGTTTTTTTATCAAGTTTAGAACTTTTTGTGTCGGGTTTACTATTCACGTATACGGCACTATTCACCGAAAAATAAAATTTTCTTTTTTTGTCCAAGATGTCTATTATAGTTACTATCTTTGATTGTATCCATGTTTTGATCCTGATTTTTGAATTCTGTTTCACAATTGATTATTATGAAGTATTATTGATCTTGGATAAACTGTTATACGAATTCCTACTATTTGTCCTTCTATCTCATTGGATTCGTTTTTTTAAAGATATTTTTCATCATCCTCAGTCCTAAATGATGATATTACTGAATACCTTTGGCCTTTAGTGCAAAGATGTATGATTACCTGATGAATATCTTTGGCCTGTAGTGCAAAGATGAACAGGTGTTGAGATGAACATGACTGACTGGTGATACAAATGAATATCTTTGGCCTGTAGTGCAAAGATGAATATTTGGTTAAAGATGATTATTGATTGATGTTATAGGGATAAAATATTGATGATGAACTTTTAAATCTTAGAAGATAGTATAATTCTTTCTCTACTTGACTCTTCTAATAGTTTGTGGTTTCCGCTGCAGTTGTTGATCTAAAACTTGTTGTCGATTATATTCTATCAGATTTTTCCCTGTTGAATATGTGACGCCCCCAAAATTAGGTATACATCACCCATCTTGGGTCGTCAGATACATAGTATAGAATACAAATACAACTTACTAATACAACTGTCGTGTACAATACGACAAAACATACACTGTGAGTTTGAATACAAATATTATCTTCTAGAGAGTATTCATACTCAAAAGAAGTCCTCATTATATTTATTAACACACTATTACATAGAATAGTGAGGACTACTAACTAATACTATCATTCGGACCATCACTCCGTTCTCCGATTTGCCCCAGCTACGTTCTCATTTCCTGAAGAGAACAGTGAAAGAATGGGTGAGCTCAACTAGCCCAGTAAGAAATATTATGACTAAGATAATGCAGAATAAATTATCATTAGCCTTCAACAATGTTAAACTGATAAAATATAATAGACATCAAGTTTAACTGCAGCGGAACAAGCAATCCATTAAAAGAGTCAAGTAGAAAATAAACTCTACTATCTTTTATGATTTAAAAGATTTTTCAACACTGTTATCGCTGGGACTCAGCTTAATAAAATAATCCACATCATCGAATCACCCCTGCACTACGGGCAAGGATATTCGTGTATTCATTAATGGTCATGATCATGCCAACAATTGTCCATCAATGCACTACGGGCCAATGAGGACTTTTACCACATCATTTGTAACATTACGGTCATGATTATACCGAATAATCCCTGGTCATAATCATACCAAGTCCATCTATGCACTACAGGCCACAGATGACTTTCAATATTTTATAAACATGAGGATGATGACAATGATATAAGAATTCAAAAAAACAAGTTCAAGAATTAATTTATCCAAGAATTAACAACGTCCAAATTGTCAACATTATACTGCTTTGTGAAGTAAAATTTAAGAATACTTAGAAGAATATTTTCATGAAAAGATACTGGATGAACCGCAATTATCAAGGATATTCCACAAATTTTATGGAGTATAGAAGTCAAAATTTAACCAACTGAGTATAATAAAGAATGGAATAATAAAAGAAATCACCATGCATGCGATAGACCGCACAGACAGGTTATTCCAACAGAATAATAAATAATGGAACCAGGTCCGGCGTAAACGCACAGACAGGATATTCCGACATAATAATAAATAATGGAACCAGGTCCGGCGTAAACGCACAGACAGGATATTCCGACAGAATAATAAATAATGGAACCAGGTCCGGTGTAAAACACACAGACAGGATGTTCCGACAGAATAATAATAATACGGAACCAGGTCCGGTGTAAAACACACAGACATGATGTTCTAACAGAATAATAATAAAAATAGAACCAGGTCCGGTGTAAAACACACAGACAGGATGTTCCAACAGAATAATAATAAAAACGGAACCAGGTCCGGTGTAAAACACACAGACAGGATGTTCCAACAGAATAATAGAAGAATGTCACCAAGTATAGGGTAGACCGCGTATACAGGTTATTCCAACAGAATAATAAGAAATGGAATAACAACAGTTCTCTTCATGAATAAAAAAGAATAGCACCCCTTACCGTTTTAAAGAAAAGCTGAAATAAGGAAGTAGTTAAGTAGTAGAATACTCTTCTTCTCTCTCTCTATAGTCTCTCTCTATAATTTCTCTCTATAGTTTCTCTCTCTAGAGTTCAGTGAATTCGTAAGAAATAATGAAGGAATGAGCTGCTATTTATAGAAAAATAGAATGCATAGTAACTAATCCATGAACGGTCCAGATTGATTACTTTAATCTGACGGTCCATATTTAAAGAAATTTTTTTAAAATAAAATATAATATATTCTATTTATAGAATAACTTTAATAAAGTATTCTGTTTTATATAAAAAGATGTTTCTGTTTTATTACGTTAATAATACGAATAAAACAAAACATCATTATCGCTAAATAATTCATATTATTAACTGACAATAATTGAATCTAATTGAGTGACTTATCACATAAGCATCAATAATCAATATCGTGTGCTACTATGCAACCACGCGTATTACTGTACTTTTACTACCGAGTAGTTCAACAGTATCAACGTTAAAACTTCCGTCGTTATTTTCATAGAGTATTTTTGTCATTTTCTCAATCCGACAATAATTTCGTTGTGGGGTCCACCAATGATTGTACTGTCGTACGGATATTTCTCGACAAAAAGAATATTCTCCGACCAATCGAATATAATATAACAACTTGCATACTTTGTAAAATTTATAAATATTACCCATAACTATTATATCAAATCCACACCATAATATAAAAAAAAATTATTTCGAGAAAAATTAAATATTTATTCATAAAATCTGGGGTTTCACAATCTCCCCTCCTTATGGAATTTCGCCCTCGAAATTTACGTACGTACTTGGTATGCCGAACATATTAGGATACCTTGACTTCACTTCAAATTCTAACTCTTGAGGTATAACCTTTAAGCATCGAATATGATCCTTCTTATCCAAGATGTTAACACGTATCTCCTCATACGTTAAATCTTTTGCTATCTCGTCCGGTTCTAAATTAATAATGTGGTTCGGGTCGTCCACATATTTACGTAAAATCGATACGTAAAAAAAATATTCTGAACACGCAACATACTTGGCGGTAAAACGAGTCTATAGGCCACAGTTCCTACTTCATCGAGGATTTCAAATGGGCCAATTAAATCGAGAGTTGAGATTTTCTCTCTTCGTCGATTCTTGCTTCTAGAATAACGCCCTTTTGAACCTTCTTCTTCACATTTATCAGCTCTGAGTATGTAGCTTGAGCGGCTTTAACTTTATCGATTAAAATCGATTCTAATCGTATATTCGTTATCTTCACGTGGGTTCGTATATTCGCACTTGTAACCGCATACGATCTTCTACTCAACGCATCAGCTACCACGTTTGCTTTTCCACGATGGTATGGAATGATCATAATCTTTAACAGCTCGAGCCAACGTCTTTGTCGCATGCTACGTTCACTTTAGTTGAATAAATATTTGAGGGTTTAAGAAATGGGTTTTGTACTGGGGTCAATACAAAATTCGATTTCACGCTCTAGGGGTAAGCTAAGAAGTCTTCAAGAATACATCAGGAAATTTATTAACAATAGAAATATCATTCAAAACTGTGACTCTCGTCCAAGACTTGGATAACACGTCACATTGATATCTATTAACTTGTCACCGTTATTTACAATGTCCCCTACTGAAAGTCTGGCTTCGGTGCATTCCACACAAGAAAGTCAACAACGAAAGGATCGGGGCTCTTTATTTATGGCTTGATATGACAATGATTGACTTTAGTGGTTTGGTTACTTTGAATCCGCATAACAGGTTGGTTAGGAGTATGAAAGCTAACAACCTTACGAGAAGCATGATGAGTAGTGAACCAATCGTTTCAAAAAAAATCACATCAAAGGCAAGTATTTTCAAAGAGATAAGATCGACAGGTAACGTGAAAGCGTTGATTTGAACAAGATTTATAAATAGTGGAGGTAACGAAGGTTTCTCCCAACTGAGTTTAAATAGACATATCAAAGTCTAAGTTCTCCGGAGTTAACTTCAAACATTTAACACAACTAGGTGAAATAAAAGAGTGAGTAGAACCGGTATCTAACACGGTATAGACTTCGCAAGAGTTTATGACTAACATACCCGTGATAATTTTATTCAGGTTCCTCGTCAAGAAAAAAAACGCTCTCTCTTAAACTACTGGCTTTAGCTTTTCTGGGACGGCCTTTGGTACCTCCATCCTATCTGAACTTGTCTTCGGTGAACGACAAAATCGGGCTAAGTGACCTTCTCTTCCATAATTATAGCATGCTTTGGATGGCATCGCGCAGTTTGGACTGATGTGTCCCTCCCCTCCGCATTTGAAGCATATGATAGGTGGTCGTTCTCCTTCCTTAACAACGGGTGCTGGTGCTGACGTCTTTCCATCATTGTTGAATTTTCTCTTCTTGAAATGTCCATTCTTATTGTTTTGACCATGATTACCATTGAAGTGGTTACCATTTCTGGCATGTTGATTCCCTCCATGCTTATTGTCACCGCTTTGATGACTGTTATCACCAGTATTATCATTTTTCCGGCTGCTCTCTTTTGGTTGCATTGACTCGTTATCGCGCTCTACTAATTGAGCCCTAATTACAACATCTGAGTACAGACACAGTTTATGAGAAATAAGATATTGACGTATCTCCGGTTTCAAACCTCTTAAAAACATCCGCGTCATTCTCTCTTCATTATCCACCAACTGGGACGCAAATCGGGACAACTCGGCAAACTTGGCTTCGTACTGCGACACGGACATGTTGTTTTGCTCCAAATTGATAAATTCCACCTCCTTCATGTGACGGATACTTTTGAGAAAGTACTTGTCATTGAACAGTTCTTGGAACTTCTCCCAAGACATCTTGAGTGCGTCAGGCTGGGTACGTTTTACAGATTCTCACCAGTAATCTTCCTCTTCACGCAACATAAAGGTGGCAAAGGGAACCTTTTGCTCTTCGGAGCATCCCAAGACATCAAATATCTTGGTAATCTGCTTTAACCACGTCTCCGCCTTAAGTGGTTCTGGCTTTCCCAAAAATTCCGGTGGTCCTAGCTCCTTGAATTGCTTAGCGGTGACCCTCCGGGAGTTATTTTGTTGTTGCAAGAATTGCATAAAGCCTCTGACCATCCCATCATTCACCATTTCATCGGTGTTATTGTTTTCATGAGGATTATTGTCCTCTGGTTACACATCACCCTGAGCATTGATCGTTGGTGATTCAATGGTCTCATGTGCTTCATTGATTATCTCAACATTTTCGGATGCCATTTGCAAATACTGCAACAAAAAAAGGGTTAATTAACATATAACATATTATCCATATACTTTGACCGACCAATTAAATATCAAATAAACTTAGGTAGGTCATACTAGCGAAGGAATTCCCCGTCTCTCCCCTCACATCTTAGCCAGGGATCATATCCCTAAGCTCTGATACCAACTGTGACGCCCCCAAAATTAGGTATATAACACCCATCTTGGGTCGTCAGATATATAGTATAGAATACAAATACAACTTACTAATACAACTGTCGTGTACAATACGACAAAACATAAACTGTGAGTTTAAATACAAATATTATCTTCTAGAGAGTATTCATACTCAAAAGGAGTCCTCATTACATTTATTAACACACTATTACATAGAATAGTGATGACTACTAACTAATACTGTCATTCGGACCATCACTCCGTTCTCCGATTTGCCCCAGCTACGTTCTCATTTACTGAAGAGAACAGTGAAAGAATGGGTGAGCTCAACTAGCCCAGTAAGAAATATTATGACTAAGATAATGCAGAATAAATTATCATTAGCCTTCAACAATGTTAAACTGATAAAATATAATAGACATCAAGTTTAACTGCAGCGGAACAAGCAATCCATTAAAAGAGTCAAGTAGAAAATAAACTCTACTATCTTTTATGATTTAAAAGTTTTTTCAACACTGTTATCGCTGGGACTCAGCTTAATAAAATAATCCACATCATCGAATCACCCCTGCACTACGGCCAAGGATATTCGTGTATTCATTAATGGTCATGATCATGCCAACAATTGTCCATCAATGCACTACGGGCCAATGAAGACTTTTACCACATCATTTGTAACATTACGGTCATGATTATACCGAATAATCCCTGGTCATAATCATACCAAGTCCATCTATGCACTATAGGCCACAGATGACTTTCAATATTTTATAAACATGAGGATGATGACAATGATATAAGAATTCAAAAAAACAAGTTCAAGAATTAATTTATCCAAGAATTAACAACGTCCAAATTGTCAACATTATACTGCTTTGTGAAGTAAAATTTAAGAATACTTAGAAGAATATTTTCATGAAAAGATACTAGATGAACCGCAATTATCAAGGATATTCCACAAATTTCATGGAGTATAGAAGTCAAAATTTAACCAACTGAGTATAATAAAGAATGGAATAATAAAAGAAATCACCATGCATGCGATAGACCGCACAGACAGGTTATTCCAACAGAATAATAAATAATGGAACCAGGTCCGGCGTAAACGCACAGACAGGATATTCCGACATAATAATAAATAATGGAACCAGGTCCGGCGTAAACGCACAGACAGGATATTCCGACAGAATAATAAATAATGGAACCAGGTCCGGTGTAAAACACACAGACAGGATGTTCCAACAGAATAATAATAATACGGAACCAGGTCCGGTGTAAAACACACAGACAGGATGTTCTAACAGAATAATAATAAAAATAGAACCAGGTCCGGTGTAAAACACACAGACAGGATGTTCCAACAGAATAATAATAAAAACGGAACCAGGTCCGGTGTAAAATACACAGACAGGATGTTCTAACAGAATAATAGAAGAATGTCACCAAGTATAGGGTAGACCGCGTATACAGGTTATTCCAACAGAATAATAAGAAATGGAATAACAACAGTTCTCTTCATGAATAAAAAAGAATAACACCCCTTACCGTTTTAAAGAAAAGCTGAAATAAGGAAGTAGTTAAGTAGTAGAATACTCTTCTTCTCTCTCTCTATAGTTTCTCTCTCTAGAGTTCAGTGAATTCGTAAGAAATAATGAAGGAATGAGCTGCTATTTATAGAAAAATAGAATGCATAGTAACTAATCCATGAACGGTCCAGATTGATTACTTTAATCTGACGGTCCATATTTAAAGAAAAATCTTTTAAATAAAATATAATATATTCTATTTATAGAATAACTTTAATAAAGTATTCTGTTTTATATAAAAAGATGTTTCTGTTTTAGTACGTTAATAATACGAATAAAACAAAACGTCATTATCGCTAAATAATTCATATTATTAACTGACAATAATTGAATCAAACTGAGTGACTTATCACATAAGCATCAATAATCAATACCGTATGCTACTATGCAACCACGCGTATTACTGTACTTTTACTACCGAGTAGTTCAACAGTATCAACGGTAAAACTTCCGCCGTTATTTTTATAAAGTATTTTTGTCGTTTTCTCAATCCGACAATAATTTCGTTGTGGGGTCCACCAATGATTGTACTTTGACGCCCCCAAAATTAGGTATACATCACCCATCTTGGGTCGTCAGATACAAAGTACAGAATTTAAATACAACTTACTAATACAACTGTCGTGTACAATACGACAAAACATAAACTGTGAGTTTGAATACAAATATTATATTCTAGAGAGTATTCATACTCAAAAGGAGTCCTCATTATATTTATTAACACACTATTACATAGAATAGTGAGGACTACTAACTAATACTATCATTCGAACCATCACTCCGTTCCCCGACTTGCCCCAGCTACGTTCTCATTTCCTGAAGAGAACAGTGAAAGAAAGGGTGAGCTCAACTAGCCCAGTAAGAAATATTATGACTAAGATAATGCAGAATAAATTATCATTAGCCTTCAACAATGTTAAACTGATAAAATATAATAGACATCAAGTTTAACTGTAGCGGAACAAGCAATCCATTAAAAGAGTCAAGTAGAAAATAAACTATACTATCTTTTATGATTTAAAAGGTTTTTCAACACTGTGTTCGCTGGGACTCAGCTTAATAAAATAATCCACATCATCGAATCACCCCTGCACTACGACCAAGGATATTCGTGTATTCATTAATGGTCATGATCATGCCAAAAACTGTCCATCAATGCACTACGGGCCAATGAGGACTTTTACCACATCATTTGTAATATTACGGTCATGATTATACCGAATAATCCCTGGTCATAATCATACCAAGTCTATCTATGCATTACAGGCCACAGATGACTTTCAACATTTTATAAACATGAGGATGATGACAATGATATAAGAATTCAATAAAACAAGTTCAAGAATTAATTTATCCAAGAATTAACATCGTCCAAATTGTCAACATGATACTGCTTTGTGGAGTAAAATTCAAGAATGCTTAGAAGAATATTTTCATGAAAAGATACTGGATGAACCGCAATTATCAAGGATTTTCCACAAATTTCATGGAGTATAGAAGTCAAAACTTAACCAACTGAGTATAATAAAGAATGGAATAACAAAAGAAATCACCATGCATGCGATAGACCGCACAGACAGGTTATTCCAACAGAATAATAAATAATGGAACCAGGTCCGGCGTAAACGCACAGACAGGATATTCTGACAGAATAATAAATAATGAAACCAGGTCCGGTGTAAAACACACAGACAGGATGTTCCAACAGAATAATAATAAAGACGGAACCAGGTCCGGTGTAAAACACACAGACAGGATGTTCCAACAGAATAATAATAAAAACAGAACCAGGTCCGGTGTAAAACACAAAGACAGGATGTTCCAACAGAATAATAGAAGAATGTCACCAAGTATAGGGTAGACCGCGTATGCTGGTTATTCCAACAGAATAATAAAGAATGGAATAACAGAAGTTCTCTTCATGAATATAAAAGAAATAATATTCCCTACCTTAAAAGAACTGGATATTAGAAAAGTGAAGTAGCATAATACTTTTATTCTCTCTCTCTTATTCTCTCTATACTTTCTCTCTCTATAGCTTGAATGAATTCGTGAAAAATAATGAAGCCCTAGGCCTCTATTTATAGAAAAACTGAGGGTGGCTCTTGGTCTTAACGAAGGGTCAAATGACTCTTGGTCTTAACGAAGGGTCAAATGACTCTTGGTAATATTGAAGGGACAACTACTATTGACGAAAATAATTACTATTGACCAAGGTAAATACTATTGACGAAGGTAATTACTATTGACCAAGGTAAATACTATTGACCAAGGTAAATACTATTGACGAAGGTAATTACTATTGACCAAGGTAAATACTATTGACGACGGTAATTACTATTGACGACGGTAATTACTATTGACGAAGAGACTCTTAGATGATGACATATGGCCCCCCATAAAAATAATCAAACTTACCACAACGTCTCAATTATTGATTTAATAAAATAACATATTATACAGATGATACTATGATAATAATTTAAGAGATATGATGCAGCAATTACTGTAACAATAATTGAGTATAGCTGAGTGACTTCTCACGTAAGCATCAATAATCAATACCGTGTGCTACTATGCAACCACGCGTATTACTGTACTTTTACTACCGGGTAGTTTAACAGTTTTAACGATTTTAACGGTAACACCTCAGCCGTTATTTTTATAGAAAGATAATTTTGTCGTTTTCTCAATCCGACAATAATTCCGTTGTGGGGTCCACCAATGATTGTGCCGTTGTACGAATATTCCCTGTTAAAATGAATATTCCCCGACCAAATCGAATATTATATAACAACTTGCGTACTTTGTAAAATTTATAAATATTACCCACAACTATAACATTATATCAAATTAACTCCATAATATTCAAAAATGATATTTATAGAAAATTCATCTTTATTTATAAAAGTTGGGGTCTTATGTGACGCCCCCAAAATAGGTATACAACACCCATTCTGAGTCGCCAAATACATGGTACAGAAAACAAACTACAACTTTAATAATACAATTATCGTGCAAAATACGACAACACATACTGTGAGTTTAAATACAAATATTGTCTTCTAGACAATATCCACACTCAAATAAGTCCTTAATAAAATTATTCAAACACTATTTTACAGAAATAGTGAGGACTGCTAAAATATCTTTCTAGAACCATCACTCCATACCCCGACTAGATCCTGCTATGTTCTCACCTCCTGAGAAGAAAAATGGAACAAAAAGGAAAAGGGTGAGCTCAACTAGCCCAGTAAAGAATATTATGACTAAGATAATATACAACAAATTATCATTAGTATTCAACAGGGAAAAATCTGATAGAATATAATCGACAACAAGTTTTAGATCAACAACTGCAGCAGAAACAGCAAACCATTAGAAGAGTCAAGTAGAGAAAGAATTCTACTATCTTCTAAGATTTAAAAGTCCATCATCAATATTTTATCCCTGTAACATCGATTAATAATCATCTTTAACCAAATATTCATCTTTGCACTACAGGCCAAAGATATTCATTTGTATCACCAGTCGGTCATGTTCATCTCAACACCTGTTCATCTTTGCACTACAGGCCAAAGATATTTATCAAGTAATCATACATCTTTGCACTACAGGCCAAAGATATTCAGTAATATCATCATTTAGGACTGAGGATGATGAAAAATGTCTTAAAAAAAACGAATCCAGTGAGATAAAAGAACAAATATTAGGGATTCGTATAACAGTTTATCCAAGATCAATAATACTTCATAATAATTAATTGTGAAGCAGAATTCAAAAATAAAGATCAAAACATGGATACAATCAAAGATAGTAACCATAATAGACATCTTGGACAAAAAAGAAAAATTTTATTTTTCGATGAATAGTGTCGTATTCGTGAATAGTGCCGTATACGTGAATAGTAACGTATACGTGAATAGTAACCCCGACACAAAAAGTTCCAAATTTGATAAAAACTCATGTTGATATTTCAGCATAATGATATTGAAGAAAATAATATCAAGAAGAAAATAATATCCCTTACCTCAAGATATCAGTACTTCTGGTCGGAATACCGGTATAAGGCTGGAAGAAACTTGCTCTGATGAATAGAAACTCTCAAAGTATCTAAATACTCACAAAATACACTCAATAATCTAGAGAGAGAAAGAGAGAAAACTTGTTTCTGGTGTTATTTTTAATTCTAACTTAGCCCTCTATTTATAGGAAAATTTTAGTAGGCTTGACCTGCAACCTGATAGATTTACCTGCTACTATTCCCACCCATCACATTTGAAATATAATTCAGCACATTTCTTCACCAACCACAAGTGGGGCCCACTAATTCTAGAATTTTCCATCAAAATGATAAACTCTGAAAATTCAACAATTTCTGAACCAGTCATCTCGTAAAATTCATAATAAATCATACGTTCATTTTTAACGGTTCAAAATTTGTGGGCATATACTCAACTTATATATGTATAACATATCCAAAAATTACCACGATCCAACGGTCGGATTAAAAATTATAACCCCCGCAAAATATCTCAAAAATCCTGATTTTTAATACCTTCATTCCGACAAAAATACGGATAAAAACCTCAACATTAACTCCTTCATTTTTAACCACAAAAATATATCCCTCATTTATATCCACATAAAATAAATATTTCCTTATCATATGAATCAATAATTAATTATTCACAAATAATATTACAGAATCACATTTATGACAACCAGGCCGTTCCCAGGAAAGAGGGGGCTTTCCAATAAGGATTTCTCCTTACTGGCGCGCAATTAGATGACCAAACCTCTCCTTAGACAGAACTTTCTAGACATTACCAATAATGTTATCTAATAATATTATTCAAATAATATGAATTATTGATCTGATAAAGGAAAATACTGTGCAGCAACAATTATTGAAAAACCAATAATATAAAATATCAACGCAGCAATTATTGAATCAATAAAATAAAATATTGAATAATAACTACTGTAACAATTATTGAGTAGTGCCTTCTTACGTAAGAATCAATAATTGGTGCAATACCGTGTGCTACTGTATTTTAACCACCGGGTATTCCAACAGTATTAACGGTAACAACTACGCCGTTATTTATAAACAACTTATACTTGTCGTTTTCTTCATCCAATCGCTTTCCGTTATGAGGCCCACACAAGGCTGCGCCGTCGTACGAATATTCCCCGACAGCAAGAATATTCCACGACCAAACGAATATTCCCCGACAAAATGAATATTTTATAACCACTTGCTTATTTTGCAAAATTTGCACATTTCACCCATAACCAAAGTATTATATCAAATTAACCCCTTATTATTCACAATAATATTTAGAGAAAATTTGATTTTATTCATTAATAAGTTGGGGTCTTACATCTTACATGTACCGTCGTACGGATATTCCTCGACAAAAAGAATATTCTCTGACCAATCGAATATAATATGACAACTTGCATACTTTACAAAATTTATAAATACTACCCATAACTATTATATCAAATCCACACCATAATATAAAAAAAAATTATTTCGAGAAAAATTAAATATTTATTCATAAAATCTGGGGTTTCACAGAATACTAATGATAATTTGTTGTATATTATCTTAATCATAATATTCTTTACTGGGCTAGTTGAGCACACCCTTTTCCTTTTTGTTCCATTTTTCTTCTCAGGAGGTGAGAACATAGCAGGATCTAGTCGGCGTATGGAGTGATGGTTCTAGAAAGATGTTTTAGCTGTCCTCACTATTTCTGTAAAATAGTGTTTGAATAATTGTAATGAGGACTTACTTGAGTGTGGATTCTAGAAGACAATATTTGTATTTGAACTCACAGTATGTGTTGTCGTATTTTGCACGACAATTGTATTATTGAAGTTGTAGTTTGCTTTCTGTACAATGTATTTGGCGACTCAGAATGGGTGTTGTATACCTATTTTAGGGGCGTCACAGTTGGTATCAGAGCTTAGGGATATGATACCTGGCTGAGATGTGAGACAAGAACTAGGAGGGGAGAGATGGGGAATTCTTTCGCTAGTATGACCTGACTAAGTTTATTTGGTATTTATTTGGTCGGTCAGATATAGAGATAATATGTGACATGTCAATTAACCCTTATTTTGTGGCAGTATTTTAGAATGGCAGTAGAGAACGTTAACAATAGAGTGAATGAGACTGTGGAGACACCTTTAATCACCACCCTGGGGAACGTGCAACAGGAAGGCAATATTCTTCCTGTAAACAACGTTACCGAGTAAACGATGAATGATGGAATGTTTATGAGCTTTTTGCAGTTCATGCAAAATCAGACGAGGGAGACTCGTGTGCAGAATACGGGTGGAAATGATAACAACGCGCGGTTTGTCACAGCCAAGCAGTTTAAAGAATTGGGACCACCAGAATTTAAGGGAAAGCCGGATCCGATCATGGCGGAAACGTGGGTCAAGCAAATTACCAAGATATTTGATGTCTTGGGATGCACGGAGGAACAGAAGGTTTCATTCGCCACCTTTATGTTCCGCGGTGAGGCAGACTACTGGTGGGAGTCTGTGAAGCGTACCCAGCCTGACGCACTCAACATGTCCTGGGAAACGTTTCAGAAACTGTTTAATGACAAGTACTTTCCTAAAAGTATTCGTCATATGAAGGAGGTAGAGTTTATTAGACTGGAACAAAACAACATGACAGTGTCCCAGTACGAGGCGAAGTTTACAGAGTTATCCAGGTTTGCACCTCATTTGGTCGAGAATGAGGAACGAATGACAAGGATGTTTCTGAGAGGTTTAAAATCCGAAATTCGGCAATATCTTATATCTCATAAATTTTCTTTATATTCAGATGTTGTAAACAGGGCTAAATTATTAGAGCGAGATAATGAGTATGTTCAACCGAGGGACCACAACCAGGGTCATACTGGTGACAGCAGTCATTGGAGCGATGAGAACCAGCGAGGAGGGAAAAATACAGACAAAAGTGGTAACCACTCGGGTGGTCATCGTGGCCATGATAATAGGAGAGGTGAGTCAAGTAAAAATTTCAAGAAGAGAAGATTTAACGATGACAGGAAGACGTCGACAGCAGCACCAACACCAGGAACAAATTCTAGGGGAGGAGAATGACCGCCAGTTAGATGTTACAGATGCGGAGAGGAGGGACATATAAGTCCGAACTGCCCACAACAGTTCAAGGTATGTTATAATTGTGGAAATGAATGACATATCGCTCGAGATTGTACTATAGCGAAACCAAGTCCAGCTGGGACGGTGACACCAAAGGCGGATACGGACAAAATAAAGTCGACGGTTTCTGGAAGAGCATTTGTCGTGACTGCCCAAAACGCGAGGAACCCGAACGAAGGTATAACGGGTTAGTTAATTATAAATTCTTGCGAAGTTTATACCTTACTAGATACCGGTTCTACCCATTCTTTTATCTCTCCTGCTTGTGCTCAACGTTTAAACTTGACTCCGGAGAAATTAGACTTTGACCTATCTGTGGAGACTCCGTTAGGAGAAACTCTCATTACATCTACAGTTTATAAATCTTGCTTAATCCAAGTTGGCACAATCACATTACCTGTTGACCTTATCTCTTTAAAGATACTTGCTTTTGATGTGATTTTAGGAATTGATTGGTTAACTACTCATTATGCCAAAATTGATTATTTTCGTAAGGTTGTTAGTTTTCATATTCCTAACCAACCTGTTATGCGAATTCAAGCAACCAAACCACTAAAATCAATCGCTGTCATACCAAGCCATAAAGCCATTCGTTTATTGAAAAATGGATGTCAAGCTTTCTTAGCCCATGTCATGGACTTGAACAAAAATACGTCAGATTTGAATGATATTTATGTTGTTAGTGAATTTCCTGACGTATTTCCTGAAGAATTTTCTGGCCTAACCCAGAGCGTGATATTGAATTTTTGTATTGATCTTCAACCCGATACAAAACCCATTTCTAAAATCTCATATTGAATAGCTCCTATTGAACTTCAGGAGTTAAAAACCCAACTATAGAAGTTGGTACCCGAGCCTCTATCTAGTGACTTCCTTTGTGGAATACACCAAAGCCAGACTCTCCGTAAGGGACTCTATATTTGTGTGGTGATAAAACAATAGGTGTCATTGTGACGTGCTATCCAAGATTGGGATATGAATCATAATTTAGAGCAACCGAAATCGGTGACCAAAGTACGTAGCTTTCTGGGCTTAGTTGGTTACTATCGGAGATTCGTGGAAGGATTTTCTCGAATTGCTACTCCGTTAACTTAGATGACTAAGAAAGATACAAAATTCGTATGGAGCGAGGAATGCGAGAAGATTTTCCAATAGCTCAAGAGGCGACTCATTCGGAACCTGTTCTAACTATATCATTCTGAAAAAGCGAACGTGGTAGCTGACGCATTGAGTGGAAGATTGTACGCGAGTACGAGTGCGATATTGTTGAACACTAAGACCTATTTTGTATAATTTATAAATGATAGAGATAGAGTTAATGATTCTAGGGACCCACGTGATGATATACGAGTAAAATCGACTTTAATCAATAACGTTAAATCCGCTCAAACTACAGACCTGGAGCTGATGAATATAAAGAAGAAGTTGCAAGAATGTGTTATTCTAGAAGTAAGAGTCGATGAAGAGAAGAAAGCTCAAGCCTTCGATTTATTTGAAATCCTCGATCGAGTAGGAACTGTGGCCTATAGACTCGCCTTAACGCTAAGTATGTCGCATGTTCATAACGTTTTTTTTACGTATCGATGTTACGTAAATATGTGAATGACCCAAACCACATTATTGCGTTAAAACCAGACGAGATAGTCGAAGACTTAACGTACGAGGAGGTACCTGTTAAGATATTGGATAGGAAAGAACATGTCCTATGCACGAAGGTTATACCACAAGTTAAGGTTTTGTGGAGAAACCATGCTATTGGAGAAATGACTTGGGAGTTGGAATCAGAAATAAAAGTGAGGTATCCTCACCTTTTCGAAACACCAAGTACGTACGTCAATTTCGAGGACGAAATTTCATAAGGAGGGGAGGTTGTAAGACCCCAACTTATTAATAAATAAAATTAAATTTTCTCTATTTATTATTTTGAAATAGAAAGGGTTGATTTGATTAATATGGTTAGTTATGGGTAAAATGCGCAAATATTTCAAATAAGCAAGTGGTTATAAAATATTCATTTTTGGTCGGTGAATATTCGTGTGGTCGTGGAATATTCTTTCTGTCGGGGAATATTCGTACGACGGCGCAGCTATTTGTGGGCCCCATAACGAAAAACGATTGGATGAAGATAACGACAAAAATTGAGTTTTTATAAATAACGGCGTAGTTGTTACCGTTAACACTGTTAGAATACCCGGTAGTTAAAATACAGTAATACGCGTGGTTGCACAGTAACACACGGATTGCACAGTATTTTAGAATTATTGATTCTTACGAAAGAAGACACTACTCAATAATTGTTATAGTAGTTACTGTTCAATATTTTATTTTATTCAATAATTGATGCGTTAATATTTTATATTATTGTTGTTTCAATAATTGTTGCTGCACAGTATTTTTTATTATCAGATCAGTAATTCATATTATTTAAATAATATTATTAGATAACATTATTAGCAATGCCTAGAAAGTTCTGTCTAAGGAGAGGTTTGGTCATCTAATTACACGTTAGTAAGGAGAAAACCTTATTGGAAAGCCCCCTCTTTCTTGGGAACGGCCTGATTGTCATAAATGTGATTCTGTAATATTATTTGTGAATAATTAATTATTGATTCATATGATAAGGAAATACTTATTTTATGTGGATATAAATGAGGGATATATTTTTGTGGTTAAAAATGAAGGAGTTAATGTTGAGGTGTTTTATCTGAATTTTTGTCGGAACGGAGGTATTGAAAATCAAATTAGGGTTTTTGAGATATTTTGTGAGGGTTATAATTTTTAATTCGACCGTTGGATCGTGGTAATATTTGGATATGTTATACATATATAAGTTGAGTATATGTCCATAAATTTTGAACCGTTAAAAATGAACGTATGATTTGTTATGAATTTTACGAGATGACTGGTTCAGAAATTATTAAATTTTCGGAGTTAATCATTTTGGTAGAAAATTCTAGAATTTGTGGGCCCCACTCTTGGTTGGTGAAGAAATGTGCTGAGATTTTTATTCAAATGTGGTGGGTGAAAATAGTAGCAGGTAAAGCCATCAGGTTGCAGGTTAAGTCTGTTTCGGCGTGCTAACATTTTCCTATAAATAGAGGGCGAAGTTAGAATTGAAAATCACACCAGAATTCATAAGTTTTCTCTCTTTCTCTCTCTATGTTATTGAGTGTATTTTGTAAGTATTTAGATACTTTGAAAGTTGCTATTCAGCACAAGTTTCATTCAGCCTCATATCCGATATTCAGTCAGAAGTACGGCTATTTTGAGGTAAGGGATATTATTTCCTTCTTAAATGATATTATTTTCTTCAATATCATTATGCTGAAATATTGATATGAGTTTTTTTATCAAGTTTGAAACTTTTTGTGTCGGGATTACTATTCACGTATACGGCACTATTTATCGAAAAATAAAATTTTTCCTTTTTGTCCAAGATGTCTATTATGGTTACTATCTTTGATTGTATCCATGTTTTGCTTTTTATTTTTGAATTCTGCTTCACAATTGATTATTATTAAGTATTATTGATCTTGGATAAACTCTTATACGAATCCCTACTATTTGTCCTTCTATCTCATTGGATTCGTTTTCTTTAAAATATTTTTCATCATCCTCAGTCCTAAATGATGATATTACTGAATATCTTTGGCCTGTAGTACAAAGATGTATGATTACCTGATGAATATCTTTGGCCTGTAGTGCAAGGATGAACAGGTGTTGAGATGAACATGACTGACTGGTGATACAAATGAATATCTTTGGCCTGTAGTGCAAAGATGAATATTTGGTTAAAGATGATTATTAATCGATGTTACAGGGATAAAATATTGATGATGGACTTTTAAATCTTAGAAGATAGTAGAATTCTTTCTCTACTTGACTCTTCTAATGGTTTGTTGTTTCCGCTGCAGTTGTTGATCTAAAACTTATTGTTGATTATATTCTATCAGATTTTTCCATGTTGAATACTAATGATAATTTGTTGTATATTATCTTAGTCATAATATTCTTTACTGGGCTAGTTGAGCTCACCCTTTTCCTTTTTGTTCCATTTTTCTTCTCAGGAGGTGAGAACATAGCAGGATCTAGTCGGGATATGGAGTGATGGTTCTAGAAAGATATTTTAGCAGTCCTCACTATTTCTGTAAAATAGTGTTTGAATAATTGTAATGAGGACTTACTTGAGTGTGGATATTGTCTAGAAGACAATATTTGTATTTAAACTCACAGTATGTGTTGTCGTATTTTACACGACAATTGTATTATTGAAGTTGTGGTTTGCTTTCTGTTCTATGTATTTGGCGACTCAGAATGGGTGTTGTATACCTATTTTGGGGGCGTCACATTAAATATAATATCAGTTGTCTATAATATCCTTAAATTCTCATAATTACCATATTTATCTCACGAGGAGTAATTTTAAAAAGATTATAGTTAATTCTCCTAGATTATATAAAATAATAAATAATTAAAAAAAATAAAATTATCCAAAATGTTATATATTATATATAAGATAAAAAACTCACTGAAAAAAAACATTTAAACAAAAATTATGTTTGATAGAAATAATAATAAAAAGGCTCTTATTATTTAGAATAATACTAGAGACATAAATTATTTTATAAATATTTTATAAATTATTGATGTGACATACTTCACCTCAGCATATTATGTGGGACGGAAGACTACATTAAAATAATTTATTAATCAATATATTTCAAATGTGATGGGTGGGAATAGTAGCAGGTAAATCTATCAGGTTGCAGGTCAAGCCTACTAAAATTTTTCTATAAATAGAGGGCTAAGTTAGAATTAAAAATCACACCAGAAACAAATTTTCTCTCTTTCTCTCTCTAGATTATTGAGTGTATTTTACGAGTATTTAGATACTTTGAGAGTTTCTATTCATCAGAGCAAGTTTCTTCCAGCCTTATACCGGTATTCCGACCAGAAGTACTGATATCTTGAGGTAAGGGATATTATTTTCTTCTTGATATTATTTTCTTCAATATCATTATGCTGAAATATCAACATGAGTTTTTATCAAATTTGGAACTTTTTGTGTCGGGGTTACTATTCACGTATACGTTACTATTCACGTATACGGCACTATTCACGAATACGACACTATTCATCGAAAAATAAAATTTTTCTTTTTTGTCCAAGATGTCTATTATGGTTACTATCTTTGATTGTATCCATGTTTTGATCTTTATTTTTGAATTCTGCTTCACAATTGATTATTATGAAGTATTATTGATCTTGGATAAACTGTTATACGAATTCCTAATATTTGTTCTTTTATCTCACTGGATTCGTTTTCTTTAAGACATTTTTCATCATCCTCAGTCCTAAATGATGATATTACTGAATATCTTTGGCCTGTAGTGCAAAGATGTATGATTACTTGATAAATATCTTTGGCCTGTAGTGCAAAGATGAACAGGTGTTGAGATGAACATGACCGACTGGTGATACAAATGAATATCTTTGGCCTGTAGTGCAAAGATGAATATTTGGTTAAAGATGATTATTAATCGATGTTACATGGATAAAATATTGATGATGGACTTTTAAATCTTAGAAGATAGTAGAATTCTTTCTCTACTTGACTCTTCTAATGGTTTGCTGTTTCCGCTGCAGTTGTTGATCTAAAACTTGTTGTTGATTATATTCTATCAGATTTTTCCCTGTTGAATACTAATGATAATTTGTTGTATATTATCTTAGTCATAATATTCTTTACTGGGCTAGTTGAGCTCACCCTTTTCCTTTTTGTTCCATTTTTCTTCTCAGGAGGTGAGAACATAGCAGGATCTAGTCGGGGTATGGAGTGATGGTTCTAGAAAGATATTTTAGCAGTCCTCACTATTTCTGTAAAATAGTGTTTGAATAATTGTATTAAGGACTTATTTGAGTGTGGATATTGTCTAGAAGACAATATTTGTATTTAAACTCACAGTATGTGTTGTCGTATTTTGCACGACAATTGTATTATTGAAGTTGTGGTTTGCTTTCTGTTCTATGTATTTGGCGACTCAGAATGGGTGTTGTATACCTATTTTGGGGGCGTCACATTAAATATAATATCAATTGTCTATAATATCCTTAAATTCTCATAATTACCATATTTATCTCACGAGGAGTAATTTTAAAAAGATTATAGTTAATTCTCCTAGATTATATAAAATAATAAATAATTAAAAAAAAAATTATCCAAAATGTTATATATTATATATAAGATAAAAAACTCACTGAAAAAAAACATTTAAACAAAAATTATGTTTGATAGAAATAATAATAAAAAGGCTCTTATTATTTAGAATAATACTAGAGACATAAATTATTTTACAAATATTTTATAAATTATTGATGTGACATACTTCACCTCAGCATATTATGTGGGACAGAAGACTATATTAAAATAATTTATTAATCAATATACTGAAATAAAATATATCACATTAATAATTTATAAAATATTTATAAAATAGTTTATTTCTGTATCACTACTATATTACTTGTTAGTCCAATATCCTCATTACACAAAAAGTGGGCGTGTGGCTGTCCCATAGCCAGTGGTGCAAGGTTAGACTTAAGTCCATCTGTGTGCCACTAAAAGGCTATCCTATTCGTTTCTACTATCCAGAAACTGATCCATAATCTTCCTTGGTCCTTCCAACTAACTCTCTTGAGATTTTGTCTGGGCTGGGCATCAAAAAATGTCGTCAGCTATTGGAGGAGGTGCTTCATCTTCTTGCTCTGCTGCCTTCCCAAGGAATCCCTCCATCAACTCCACCTCTTCAACTCCATCTCCATCTCCATCTCCAAAGCCATTATTTGCCTCTCTGTCTCAGTTGGTATTCTATTCTGTCCATACCCAGAACCCAATTTGATTCGAGTAGTTCAAATCAGCCTTACATTTAGGCAGTCTGTCTGTCTGTAGACATGAGTTGCATTTTAT
Source organism: Panax notoginseng (assembly GCA_016801055.1). Taxonomy (NCBI): domain Eukaryota; kingdom Viridiplantae; phylum Streptophyta; class Magnoliopsida; order Apiales; family Araliaceae; genus Panax; species Panax notoginseng. Next base: position 4,934,562 of record CM029018.1, on the reverse strand, counting down.
ATAGACAGTTGTGTGTGTATAATACTTGTATTTGTGTCATATTTTTATAACAAAGGTAATCTCAAATGTAATTCTCTATATAAAATGCAACTTATTTCTATAGATTGTCCAAGTGAACTGCCCATTTGCAGCTGCTTTATGATCCAACTCTCTTTTTTCCCCATGAAAATATGCTAACCCTTTTAAAAATCATTATTATGTGCGCAGAAAAAAACTACATTTCAAGGGCTTTCTCTTCAAGATGCCAAAAGGGGTGTCTCCAATTCTTTCAGTATTGCTAATAAGAATAACAAGAGTACTGTAAGGAGAAGTGGGCTTGAGATTACAGCAAGAACTGCCGGGGCTTCAAAGAGCATTGAAGTTGAAGTTGATAAGCCATTGGGCCTCACTTTGGGCCCAAAGCAAGGTGGTGGAGTCGTCATCACTGTGAGTTCTTCATTCTATCTCAATAAGTTGTTGAATCACTTTTTATTTTTTTTATGAGAGAAATTTTGATATATGTATGAAAAATATAGGGTATAGAGGGAGGTGGAAATGCTGCAAAAGCAGGGCTTAAGGTTGGGGACCAGGTAGTTTACACTAGCAGCTTCTTTGGAGATGAGCTTTGGCCTGCTGACAAGCTGGGATTTACAAAAACTGCCATTCAGGCTAAGCCAGATTCTGTATACTTTGTGGTTAGCAGGTTCTATTTCCTAATAGTCCTATTCTTCCCCACCCTTTGGATAAAATTCTGTAACTTGAATTGTGGCTTTGGCACAAACAAAGCATAGCTTATTTTCAGTTCTTTGATGCTATAGGTAACCCTTTTATTTCCCACACTTTTTGGTGGTTTAATCTTACTTGCATTACATTTTCATGTTTATGTAACATTCATGGCTATAGGGATATGTTTGTGTTTCTTTTACATGGTAAAACTCTTACTTTGAATTATGCATTGCAACCATATCATGGTTAAAAATATAATGCAACTTGATCCTTATTTACTGATGCTATTTGACAGAACAAAATCATAAATACACGCGCATAAAAGAGACTTCCTGATCAATTACCATAGTAAACAGCAGTAGGGAAGTTTCAAAGGTAATTCAATTTTTTGATCGGGTATATATGTACAGATTAAAGATAGTGATCAGTAAAGGAACAAATGAAATTTAGAAACAAGACTTCTCCTTATACCCACTGTGATTGTGGGTGTTCCACTATGACTTAGAAAGCTGATAGAATTACTAACTTGCTATCCCGGTCTGATCCAAGCTCTCTTATTAAGATAAAGATTTACATATGTTAGAGAATGTTGTCTACAATGATGGCCACTTTCTGTATATAAATTCAGTTGCATTTTTTTATTAACTAGTCTCTGAGCACACACAATGCTTGTGAAACACCATATAAACATAAATTATTACTTAGGATTTTTAGCTGATGGGGAGATGAGATTGAAATTAGGGAAATAATGTTAAAGAATATTAGGGAAATTTAAAACTAACAAAAAAAATTGTGGGAAAGCGGGGAATAAGGCGACGTTAAGCTCAAAATATGAATACAATCAGAAAAAAAAAACATGGGATGGATGATACAGATGAGTTGAAGTATATGAAATATAGTTAATGCGACCAAAAAAGAGATGAACTTCCTTTAGCCGCTATATAATATAGATGTAGAGAAGTTTATTGCCGATATAAAACAAAGTTTATGCTTCCACCTAACAGTCATTAGATATATGCAGAGGTGCCGAAGTAGATGTCAAAAGACTACCGAAGCGCCCAGCTCCTCCTCGTTTTGGCCGAAAGCTGACGGATGCTCAAAAGGCAAGGCTCATCGTCACATCATATCGTCACATATTTTCATTTTTTCTCTGATAGTTGTTTCGTTTGAATTTTTCTTGTCCTTCTGCCCTGGTTATTTCTTTCCTCTTTTCCCTCTGAATTCAAATTGGGTCACCATTTCAGGCCAGAGCAAGTCACATATGCCTCGACTGCGGATTCATATACTCCTTGTCAAAGCCTTTTGAGGAACAGGCAAGCTTACTTCTCTCTGCCTTGTTTTATTTTAAACTCACTTTCCTTCACCATGCATGATGCACATAAATATGTGAAAACGCAAACAGATGAGAAAAGTAACAGTGTCTCTAGTCTCCTCTAGGTTCTGATGACATTTTTACATGAATTAAGTCCAATGTGGGATACCTGCCTAATGTAAAACCTTGAACTATATTTTCACACATAATTTTCTTCTGTTTTTTTTTCAGCCGGAAGATTACTTATGCCCACAATGCAGAGCACCAAAGAAGAGGTTTAGCAGATATGATGTTAACACTGGAAAACCAATTGGAGGGGCACTACCTCCTTTTGGTGTCATACTTGGTCTTCTTGTTGGTATTGCTGGAGTTGGTGCACTGCTTGTTTATGGCCTTCAATGATCAAGTTTCATCGCACTCTTTTTCATTTCTTTTTTTTTTCTTTTTCTTTTTTTAATATAAGAGCAACTTATTGAAATGAAAAATTAAATCCATCATTTATCATATTGAGGAATTAGACGCTCACTTATATATATATATATATATATATATATATATATATACACACACACACACGACGGTTGTATAACCGAACCGTCGCCGGATCCGTCGCTAAAGGGGAGTGAGCTCGGGTGAGTTGGATGAAGAGTGAGCTTAAAATCCGTACTCTATATATATATATATATAAATTTCCGAAAGTCATTGCTCATTTGTTTTTTACAAGTTGCGCAAAGGAAGGAAAGGAAGAAAACCAAGTCCAGAAAGGGTTAATCTTGTTTTGATTATAACTTTTGATATGTTAGGAGTTATAGGTACATAATATATCAAATTGAAGCCAGCAACAAAAGTTACAAAACTCATTGCCTTCGGTGGTGATGACATGTGTTATTCTAATTCCAAAAGATGTGTTTGGTTCCTTAGAAGTTTTTACTAATTTTTAAACTGTTTTTTTGTAATTTGGTTATTGCTTTCGTAATTAGGTATTTCAGTTCATTGTTTAATATTTAAAGGACGATTTCTGAATATTTTATGACAAACCTATTATACTAACACTTGGATAAAATTTTAATTCTTTTAAGAAAATTAATCTTGTCATGATTGTTTTTAATACTCCCTCGGTTTCTTTTTATGTATTGTTAGAATTTATGTCATCTTCAAATTTTCATTATTAAAAAAAAGTCGAATATCTCACCTAAATTAAATACGAGATTGAATATTCTGATTTTCTCATAAAATTGATGGGGAAAATTACAACCACTCAAAATTCAAAGTAATTATCTCGGTAAAAGTAAAGAATTTATTCTCCAATATTCATTCTGCACGTGGGCATGATGGATCTTGATTTTAAAACAATTAAAAATGGACAATTTATTCCGAAAGCTTTTAAAGTTGAATAATACTCCCTCGTTCTTTTTTAAATATAGTTAATAATTATATTATTTTAAGTATTAAATATAAATTTAATTTTTTTATTATTTTTTATTCAATAAATAATAATTTTTTTTCTGATTATAAGGACAATATAGACAATTGATATTATATTTAATGTTATACAATCATTTTCTTAAAACTTGTAAGTTGGTCAATTAATCAATACAATACTGATACACAAGAGAGTGACATCACCTCCCGATGTGCTTATCGATACAGTAATAATCAATCCAATAATAATTAACTTCATATTAACCCCTCCCAGTATTAAACATAAAGTTATACTTGTATTTCAGATCAGGCTTTTATTATCAAAAGTAACAAAAATACAATAATGTGCTAACTCATTTTGTTAAAATAATACAACTACTGTTTGAATAGATTATCCAATTTAACCCTTTTCAAGTTTCCTTCATCTGTACACTTTTTCCCTTCATCTCTCCTAAACAAGTAATTAAGTAATGCGTAGTAATCTAAGTATAGATTACAGACAAAAGGTGGCGTATCTTTAGAGAGAGAAAATAGTGTCGTTTTCAGATACAATACCATACAAGAGGGAAAGAGAAAAGGAGGAGAGTGAGTGAACCTGAAAATGGAGAGAAAAGTTATAGTGGTGTGTATAGTTGTGGGGTTTCTAGGGTTGCTTGCTGCTGCTTTGGGTTTTGCTGCAGAGGCAAAGAGGATTAAGGTAATTTTTTTCAATCTTCAGATTTTATCTTTTTATTTTAGATTGAGTGGGGTGAGATCTTACATATTCATACTTCTTTCGAAGTGGGCTTTCATTAAGTAGTTTTGCTTTATGTGTAATTTGATTATTGACCTGTTTATTGCTCTTGTCATCTCTGTTTTGAAAGGAAATTGTGTTGTGAATGTTTGTAAATTTTGCATTTCATTTTCTAATTAGCAAATAGTACTTGTTAATAATCTGGTTCAAGTCTGTTGAGTTTGTTTTTCAATATTAAGACAAATTTTGATTGCATTGATTAGATGCTATTCTTTAGACCAGCGAATGGGATGGGACAGATTTTTTACGAAAGTATCAATCAAGATTATAACATAATTAATTAACATCTGGGTCAGGAGAAATTTATCATATCAGTTTTTGGTTTTTAATTATTTTTTTCCAACACTTTCAGCTGAATTCGTTTGTAAACTACTCCCTCCATTGAAGAAGATAGTTCTGATTGACTTCTTCTTGACTTTATTCTAAGTATATTACACATTAAGGGTATGTTTGTTTGCAAGGATTATAATCCCGGGAATATAATCACAGGATTATTAATCCTAGTATTATAATTCCGGATTATAATTATAATGTCAAGACTATTAAGCCATTTTATAATCCCGAGACTAATAGTCCCAAGTTTAAACAAACAAGACACTTGGAATTAATAGTCCTATCCCAAATATATTACTTGCAAACAAACATAGCTTAAGTGTTCTAGACCACCTTTAAAAAAAGTCAAACCGGAATCTCATTTTCTGATAGAGGGAATACATTAGAGGATCAAAAAAATAATTTTGGTGGAAAATTTCAGTCCTTAGCCTACCTAGCCTAGAGGGTTTAAAAAAAAATTGTCCTTTGTCCCTGCATATTGTTTTTACAATATTTTCTGTTTTTTTTTTCTCCCAAATGACCCTCACTCGTGGCTGCTCATTTTTGCCAACGCTGCCCTCAATGTCGTAACTATTGGGAAGAACAAATTGTTGTTTTTGCATCGCTCTTCAATTTGTTAGCATTCATTGATCATAAATGTTCTATCTTTACAGCATTATTGATGACTGATGTGGCATATGGGTGCTTCTCTGTTTTTAATGTGCATATAAACAATGAAAAAAGTACCTTGGCAAGTGGTTATTGAGTCCGAGCATATAGGAACTACATTTAGCATTTACAACTGATCTAATAATTTGGACTTGTTAATTGATGAAGCATTATTATTCATAATTTAAAAGAGAAAGCATGGGAGCTTTCTATGTTGCGTCAAAGTTTATGTGTTCACATTAGATCTCTGTGTCTATGGGTCTGTGCAGTGACGTCTGTGCACCCTGTATTGACAATGTTTGTGGGTTATATTTCTTTGCATTAATCATCTTATTAAGCATATATCTGAGAGGAAACATGTCAAGTTAGAGGTGATCAATCAAAGGTGTCATCGCCATGATGAAGCAGTCCCTTTGTTAGTGAAGTTACCTACGAACATTCATGAATGAATTCCAGACTCTTTCTCTCAATGCTAACCCCAACACTTTGACCAACGAAGGTTGACCTGAGTGAAAGGGACTCTGGTAGCTTAAGCAAGAGGTCTCGGTTTCGAGCCCTTATGGATGCAACAAACTTTTTTGGGAGAGGTCCTTGCTTCGGCGCCTCCGATTAGTCCTGGGAAAGCTTAAAGCGTGAGCCTGAGAATACCTTGGAAAACCAAAAAAAAAACCCAACACTTTGTGTTTCCAACTCCCATGCGTATATTCTCCTATGCAAATGAGAGTAATTGGGTGATCTATCATTGCCAATTTGAAAATGCAATTCTTTTAACTAAAGTAATTAAACATTTGAATGTAGATTCTGCATATTCTGTATTTTTTCCACCTGTAAGCCACTGAATCAAGAGGGCCAATCCTAATTCATATGTAGTGTTCTTCTATATGGTAGGATGGCATTAGCTGGTCTGGTAATCTAATTGGTCTTTAAATGTTTGATTAGGATTAGTAGATTCTCAAACATTTTAAACCTCGGTTAGTTTCTTTTTCACAAGCTGATTGTGGTATTGTCCAACCCATCATTTTGGAGTCTAAATTCAATTGATAATGAACACTGACTTATGAAATGTTTTTTTTGACAACCAATATGTAGAACTGTGTATGTAAGAGGGAGGGTGCTTGCCTCTCTTTACGCTTGTGGTCGCTCGTGTGAGAGGGAGGAAGAGAGGAGAGAGATTGAGTCAATAAATGAGAGAGATTTGAGATTTGGGAGGTATTTTGTTAGCTAGTTATGTTCATAGTTACTAAATTTCTTTATGATTATGGTTGTCATGACTACTACATTTCTCAACATGGTGATGGCCTGTAATGCTTTTGTGGTCAGGTGCCTATGATATCATTAGGGGTGGGCATAATTTTCGGTTTTTTTCGGTTTTCCAGACCGGATCGGACCGAACTGGCCAGTTCGGTACAAAAATAACATGTTCGGTTTTGTTAAAAAAAAATCGGTATATACTGGTTTTTGGTACCGAGTTTTTATTGTTCAGTATTATACCGAACCGTACCGGTATATACTGGTTTTTTAATTTATTATTATTATTAATAAATAATTATTAATAATAATAAAAAAATAATATTAATAATAAAAATAATAATTATATTAATTTTTGGTATTTATTCGGTAAAAACCGGTATTGAACTAGTAAATCAGTTCGGTATACCGGTCCAACCGGTACCGGTACCGGTACCGGTATCGGTACCGGAATTTGGCTAATTTCGGTACCGGTCCTGTTCGGGCCGGTATTTACCGGTTGCACACCCCTAGATATCATTGTCAGAGTGCTTTTACAGACACTATTTCTTTTGTCTTCGCTGTTGCAGGCTTTTCGTCTTTTAACTGAAAGCACTGCTGACCTTTTTCTATGCTTTGTAGCTTTATTTTCAATCATTGATTGAGCTGTTATTATCTTATTTCTTATATAATATGACAGGGAAATCAAGTTAAGTTTACCACTCCTTCAGAATGTATATACCCCAGGAGTTCAGCTCTAGCCCTAGGATTAGTTGCAGCTGTGGCTCTTATGATTGCTCAAATTATTATCAATGTTGCAACTGGCTGTATTTGTTGCAGAAGGGGACCTCATCAATTAAACTCTAACAGGACGTTGGCTCTGATCTGCTTTGTCGTTTCCTGGTAATCAAGCTATAATTTTCGTGCGTCGATGAAATTCTTAAATGAATAATTAAGTCACATGAAATGCATGTCTGATTCTAGCCTGGGGTTCTGGGGTTTAGCCATTAACACGATCATCCTTTAGAGCCTGGAGGCTTAGCCATTGTCTAGTTTCTGAAGCATGCTTCACTATATACCTTTGTTTTATGAGGCAGGGATGCAACACCAACAGCCCAATTGCGCAAATGGTTGGAATAAGTCATTTGGCTATCTTGTTGACTTCCTTGGGATTATTAGACATTTATTTCTTTGACTGTTTGGTTGAGAGGAATCTTGAGTTTGATTATAATTTCGTTTTGCAGGTTCACATTTGTTTTAGCGTTCCTTTTGTTGCTAACTGGTGCGGCGCTCAATGATCAACATGGTGAAGAGAACATGTACTTTGGCAACTATTATTGCTATGTTGTCAAGCCTGGAGTCTTTGCAGGAGCTGGTCTGCTGTCCCTCGCAAGTGTTGTTCTCGGAATCCTGTATTATATAACCTTGATTTCCACAAAGAACGGAAGTGATCCATGGCCTGGACCCGCTAATCAACCAGGCATTGCCATGGGACAACCTCATTTTCCTCTGCAGAGCTCACAAGATCCTGTATTTGTGCATGAAGACACCTATATGAGGCGGCAATTAACTTGATATCTTTCGAGGGGATTCATGTTAGTGCAGACCAACCTTTTTTGCTCAGCCCTAAAAGGTTCGATTGATGCGGGCTTTATTTGTAGTATAAATATTTTTCACTGATCTTAAAGCAGAGGGGTGTATTTGTTTGGAAAATTTACAGATTATCAATGCAAGAGATGCCTTTAGTTTTCACAAATGGTTCTCTTCCTCCCTTTCTCTTCTTCATTTGTTTCACATACCTTTGCTTATTGATTTCCCCTCTACCTCTCACATGTCAACTTCTTAGTGATGATGATATTGGACTGGCTTAGCTAATTTTAAACTCCAGCGGAAGCCAGCATAGTGGCACACTACAGGATCTTTGAATTAGTGAATTCCATGATTGATTCCTCCTCTGTTGCTCTTTCCATTACAGGGTTATATAGACGTCTAAATAGTATTCATTCCGTTTTAAAATTAGATATACAATTTGATTTTTTGGAATTAATTCGTGAAATCCTAAATTCAACACGGAACAAAATTATTTAGTTTTAATATAAGCATCTATAACAATTGAAAACTAACCATAAATAAAGAAATATTAATTATCATATTTGTTGTTTTCATAACTTGTAAGAAACCATATCAAATTTGAACAAATTTCACAAATTAACTTTAAAGAATCGAAAAGGTCAAAAGACATCTCTAATTAGTTTTGGAATGGTGGAGGATATCTCCAGATTTCCGTTGTACATCCAAATTTCACGGGGTTCCCAAAAAACCAGCAAAGAACCTCTGTAGTGTTTTCCCTACATTATCAAAGTTTCCTTCCTTGTTACCATTTCCTCAGAGTCAGCTCAATATGGAACCCTAAAAAACAGCTTTCAGAAAAGCTTTCTGATTAGAAAAAACACATATTCGGAATTCTATCAGGAAGTCACCAAGAAAACTTGAAAATGTAGAAAAAAGTTGTGCAAAGGACACTGAAGAGATGAAGTATGATCTGCACATGAAAACTCAAGTGTATGAATAGCAATGACATGCTCTGTCTGGAATGACCAAAAATTCAACAAGTCTATTGATCTTTGTCATCTATACAATCTCTATTTGAGAATATCTAACTATACATGATGATATATGCCTAACAATATTGTCGTTTTCCTTCAACGGATGCGGTTCAAGTGAGCAAATGGCTCTGCTGGGGCTGCCTTTGGAGCAGGTTTTGCCACTTCAGGAGTCCCAAACACATTCCAAAATCTCAGAGTTTCATCTCCTGCTGCAGATGCAACTGTACACCCATCCGGGCTCTGGAATGGAAAATCAAAACAGGAAAGTCAGAAAAAGATATTTATCTTGACAAGAAGGGAAAAAAAATACTCAGTTTCTAAAAGAGAATCTTTGCCTTAAAATCTGTACCTGAGCCATGAAAAGAACTCTGGATGTATGACCAGTAAGCTCTGCTATTTTGACCATTGAAGGGTACTTCCAAAGAGTGAGCTGATTCTGAGTAAACCCATGAGAACTAAGCAGCTCACGCTCATTATTGTTCCAGAGCAGAGAACAGACCTGTGAGCCTGTGTCAACCGAGTTCAAACATGCACCGGTATGGGTGTTCCAAAATTTAATGCACCTGTCACCTCCACCTCCACCAGATGCAAGCAAATTTCCCTGGAATGGACACCAAGCTAGAGCTTTGACAGCAGCTCTATGATCTTCAAGCTTGTGAAGCCACTGTGTTGGAGAATTGGAAGACGCCATGGATCTATCCCATATGTGAAGGAGGTTATCATTTCCTCCACTAGCTAACTGCTGGCCTGAGGCTGACCACCTTAGCCCGCAAACCTCTTGATGATGTCCTCTATAGGTATCAACAATAGGAGCTCTTACTCTTACATCATTGTTAATAATCAGACCATCCATTCCTCCCGTAGTCAAAATGTGATTGTTCCAATCCAGAGCACCAACTCTAGATCGGTGGCCCCCTCTCAAAGTTCTTAGCTGCAGGAAAAAAAATTAAGCATTAATCTATCTCATTCGCTAGAACTTCATTAAATAGAATAATCACAAGATTTGAAAAGAGAAAGTGACTAACCTGTCGATTGGCAGTGGAATCCCAAAGCTGAACATCAGAATTGTTCAAGCCAACAGCAATATGGCGTCCATCAGGAGCCCATTTGACGCTTGTCACAGGGCCATTTTCCTCATCAAGTGTGACAAGTTCTGAGGTAGCACCATCAGAAGCATCCCATAGATATAATGTGTTTCCAAGAGCAATAGCAAGAACATTGCTGCTGCCCCAGTCCAATAAATTCAGGTAGTAATCATCCACAAGATCAGGAGCATCTAAGGTCCTCTCAGAAGTCTGTATTATCAAACCAAACCACAATTCAGAACCTCAACAAAGAATTTAATGGAACTAAAGAAATAAGCACAAAAACAAATTCAGATTTTCAATTAAAGAACATGCCAATTTAGACCCTTGTTCTCTTTACAATTATACTTCACCTGAGGAATGTAGCGACGAGTCTTGGGCTTGGAGTGCTGAACTGCTGCTGAGGAACAGTCACAGGTAATAGCCTCCACGGGGGCTGGTGGCTTGTTCTTAAAAGCCAGAATCCGGGTCCGGTTCATGTTGAAGGTTTCTGCCAGTTGCTTCCGGTAGGCTTCTTTGGATGGGGAGCTCACAGCTGGGTTTTCCTTACCTTTCCTTGCTTCCATCAGCATGTAATGTGCATAGTCGAAATCCATAGCAGATCGATTTGGTATGAATCTATCCAACTGTTGTTATCAACCAATAATAGTAACATCAGAATCCAGTACGAATACATATACATTAAAATTCTACTGAGATGCAAAAAATTACTTCATATATCAAATTCACTACAACCACCCCTCAATTTCAAAAATATAACCCTAAACCCTTATTTTCAGATATGAATAATAGGAGACCCAAATCAAATCAAGAGCAAGCCCAAGTTTCAGAAGTGAAACATATAAACATATTCTGAATTTCCAAAAAAAATCAAAAGAAGATGTTAAAAAGTCTAGATTAATACATCAGAAGTCTCAGAATTAAAGAAAAACCTTAGATCATAGTTCTTAGACAAAAATAAAGTGAAATAGAATAAAACCTCTGCTAATGAATTACTTGTTAAAGTGGAAATTAAATTTAGAATCTGGAACACAAATTATGATGAGATATGAAGCAATTTACGAACATAGAGATATCCAAATATATATGGAATGCATAGTTACAAAATTAAATTAAACTGATTAGCGAGTATACATACGTTTTCTCGAGAATTTTTCCGCTGAAGAAACTGTTCCTGGAGAGGGCATCGCGATTGTGTCTTGCTAGAGTAAGAGTTTAGAGATCCTGCATCCATAACGTTAGCAATAACAGAGTATATAGCAATATAGAAATTAATACAGAACAACCTGCAAAAACAAAATAACTACAGAACAAATATCAGATTGATTAAAGCAGACGTAATTAAAAACAGAAAATAAATACAGAAACTATAATGAAACGGAGGCTGAAGAACGCGGATGAGATTGATGATTAAGTTGTTAGACTTTGACTGCAGTTGTAATTCAACAGAAGAAGAAGACGAGTTTATATAGACACTGTAATTCACAAAACTAGGGTTTACACAGCTGGGAATGAGAATCCCAACGGCTAGTTTTTTTAGGGCACATCCGATCGACTAGGCGATCGCGGCTACTGACCATCTTCAGAATTCATAGCAGGCTTTATTTTGGGCCCATTGCTATTGGGCCAATACAAAAATCAACCACTTAAAATATTGGCCCAAAAACAAAAAAGTAAGGGTTATTTACACTTCTTAGTACATTTTTAGAAAAAATTACAACAAAAGTGTATTTAGAAAATATTTACAGAATTAATATATTTTTAATATTTTATTTACTAAATTAGTGCATTTGGTATCCTTTTAATTGTATTTTAGCTAATTTATGGAGTATTATGTTTTTTTTAAAACTAATTTATGGAGTATTATGTTCGATTATCAAGAGCTACAAGAACGGATTTGTGTGGCATGATTTAGGGGAAAACGATTTCATCTAAACAATAGCCACCACCAGAAACTTCCAAACTCGGCGACGTTACCAATTTTCCAGTTGTCACGAGACGGAGAAATCAATCATGTAGCGCGATTGATCTCCACGAGTACAAGTTAGTGTACAAGGTTGATTCCAGGGGCGAGTTAATCGGAAGAGCTGCAGCTGACGCGACCACTCAGACCGAGGAGAAGCGACGCCGGCGACGATCAATTAAGGAAATAAAATAGGAGAGACAAGAAAACTTGTTGGTAAACTAAATTAATCAAGCTGAGCAGGGAGGAGATTTCACCACCACCGTCGAATTCGAGTCCAGAAACACTAGAGTCGTTGATGAAAGCCAATGGTAAACTGATACCAAATGTTGATTGTGTTTTGGTTACTAGTGCTTATATATTTGAATACTGTTAATTGGTCTTTGATTCTATTACCAGTAGTTTGACATTATTTGTTTATTCATATTGGGTTTTTTGGACTCTTTCCTTTAGAGGCAACCAAATGCGTATTAGTGAATGGCAGAACTTCATCATGTTCGTTACTATTTATCTTTTGATTATTTTAACATATTGAACATATTGAGGAATTCCATTATTACTTATCCTATTTATAATGTTTTTTGAATTTTAATTTGAAAGTATCCAGTTATGGTATGTCGAAGTTCCAATGTATAATATAACCCAACTAGACAGCACAATAAATAGGTGTCCAATTGTCCAATATGTAGCGTGACCAATAAATCTCATTGAGGTATCACGAACGATCAATTTTATAGTGATGGTAATGTATGTATGATTAATTTTTTTTTTAGCAGAAAGTGCAGATGGTATCTGCAATGCTATGTAAGAGTTCCCATTCATGTAGCTGCTGGTTATTTATAAATAACCTTTTAAAAAAAATATTTGAATATGGTACAATTGATAGCCAAACTTTCATACAAAGATAACTATTTTAGTTTTTACGAGTAATCAAATAGTCATAAAAAAAATACAGAACAGTAATCAGGTGTTACATGTATTTGTTTTCTTTTTCTTGTTAAATCATGATAGAATCATATAGCAATAACACAATATTGTATAACATAATCTCGATTATCTTACATCAATAAAAAGGTTACCATATGTCTGGTTATTGGTTACTCACAGTAAACATCCAGATGTTTTTGTAGATACACTTTTTTTGCTGATGTACTATATCAGACTTTTTTTGTCATAAAATTGGTGGATTATTGTATGTTTTTTTGTTGAATTGTTCAATAGTATAAGCTCTACAAGTCCCGTTGTATGCTTTTATTGTGTTGCACTCTTTTTATAATTATTTTGTAAATGCATTAATCTTGTAATTATTTTTTAATTGTTGTATAGTAGTGTAAATATCCCAAATTTATATTGCTTATCTCCATAGGAAATGAGATTCTCATCCTCTCTTTTTTTATTTTTCTAATATAAATAGTGAATGAAAATATGAATCCAATATATATACCTATATATACTCATTCCCTTCCAAAATAGATATATTTTGACTTTAGAATCAGAATCAAATCGCGAAATCTTAAAATTAAAATTGATATGAAGTTATTTAATTATAGTACAAACAAATATAACAATTGTAAACTAACTATAAAATACTACTAATTATCATATTTGTTATTTTTAAAACTTCATTTTTAATTTTAGTACAAGCAAATATAATAATTATAAACTAACTATAAAATACTACTAATTATTCTATTTATTGTTTTGCGTATTCATGATGATCTTAGGATAATAGACTGGAAAAATTATTAACAAATAAACAAATAAATTTAATAAGCACATCAAGGTGTGCCTTTAAATTTTTTAACAAATAAACTTTAATAAATTTAATAAAATTCTGCTCGTATAATGCAATGATAATATTAACATATCATATTAATTAGAATAGTTATTTGTCACTTACATAGTAGTAAAATCTGTTACTAAATTAGAAATACATGCAAATGAAAATTTTCCAAATGTAAACTGGGAAAAACCGCACAAGCAATTTTATTAGTGCACCGCTACAATACGAAAAATGAACATACAATTGTGTGAAGTATTCTTCTGATGATTAAAAAATCTCAGTTTGTATGATTTTTAGAATGGCCTGAGGACTTTGTGTAGCATCGATTCTATATATCCCTTCGGAATCATCAACCTGAAGCAACTCTAATTGAGATTGCAAGAGCTTAGCTGGCATGAAATGCTTTCCTTCTGCTGCTCTTTTCTCTACCCGAACAGCAAGAACGTCGGCCTGAACATCCAACAGAACAAATTTCACAGCACAAACATCAATACCCGGTTTATAATTTGGATCTGCAGACCTAAGAATATCTCTGTAGAGCTTTTGCAGAGCAGAACAAGCAAGTACCACACTTCTGCCATGAACTAGGCTACTGCTGAGGGCGTCTTGTAGCGTTTCAAGCCATGGTATACGGTCTTCCTCTGATAAAGGAATCCCTTTCTGCATCTTCTCTGTTTTATTATACATATTGCAAGTCCAAAATACAATGAATTATGATAAATGATAGCAGGGAATGTGAATTAACTTTATGATAGAGATGACATTGTCGGTACAAAAATAAATCTTCTTAGACCGATAATCGCACCTTTGTTTGATTGTGAGTGGTAATCATCGGCATCAAGAAAGGTGCAGTTTATAACTTCTGCCAGCATCTTACCTATCATTCTGTCAAGGCCAGATGAAGGACATGAGTATGAGCAAGGACTTTGACAGAATAACACAAAATATTACACGGCAATAACAGAACACTAATGTGTGAGTGGAGAAAGTGTGATAGTTCTCTATTGTAGATTTGCTTGCTTAAGTAGAAAATAAAATATTATGAAGATTATTTATATCCAAAATTGTCACAATGACAAGTGCAATGGTCCTTGGTTTCATATGAAAGGGGAATGTTTCCAACTATACGAGAGGAAGCGTATCGGTTATTTTGAAAGAAGGCAGTAAAACTTGATGACAGGGAACTCCAAATATGTTTCAAGAAAGGATATCCAAATTCAGGAAAATCAACTCAACAATCACTGGGTGAATAAGGTAGAAGCAACCTGTGTTGGAACCTACATCTTATCTGCATCAGTTGAAAACTCTCGTGCAGATCTTTTTCACAAAGTTACGATGTATTTATAAGTTTCTTCTGTAATGGTTTCTCTCTTCATATTAAGTAAGTTCATTACGAAACATAGCTTGCATACGACAATCTGATCCTTCCATTACTAAATGTAGATGCCTTTATTTATATGCGCATTCCCACATATTTTCATAGTATAAGTTGATCTTAATGAAGAAAAGAGTCAAAAGACTGCGATGAACGGGAGCGGTATATAAATAGTTGACAAAACAAAATAGTTTGTAATACTCACGATTTCCCAGCACCACTGACACCCATAACGACAATAGCCATCCCTATAAAACAAATGGAAAAAGATGAGAAAATTACTGTAAAATCAAGAACATAAAAGAATAAAACTAGAGAATACTAGAATAGATCGAGACTGGCAGACAATGTTCATACTATAAATCAACTTCATGTTCGAGGAAAATAAGGGAAACACTGAAGAGTAAATATTACCTTTGAGATCAGTAGCCATAATTGGTCCACAAAATAGACACTTATTAACCTATAGTGCATCAGTAGGCAAAAACTCAGCTTTCTGAACCAAATGAGACACTGGTTCTTGCTGTAAATGTAACTACCAGGACAGCCCTTCAAGAAGACACCGAGATCATGAACAATCTGAACTAGAACGCACAAAGTTATGCCAAGCAAAAAACTGGAATCAACTTTTGCATTATAGTATACTGATATCTTAATGTTCTTATGACTTGAGGGATAAAATGTGGAGAGAATAAGACTTGACTTCAGTAGTGATTTCCATGTATAGTTCCCATTAAGTAATATAATGAGATAAATGTATGGCCCTTTGAATAAGTAGTGGGCACCATCACAAAGATTGACTACAATGTTCCCGGTAAATAAAATAACATGAGAAATGTAGTGTGGTTTTTTGAATCATCATAGAGATGAGGTTTTATTGTAGATACAGTATCTGCAAGTCAGCCTGCATTTAGTCAGTTAACATGCTTTGTTAATCATAAGTGATGGAATGACGTTTGAATGTTCTAAGAGATAGGCATATCAAGATCAAACATGCCCAGTTCCATTTCATTTGTTGTCTGAAACCTGAACTAACTCTAAAGTCTGACAGTTGCAAGATTATATCCACGTACTATAGATTTCCTTAAAACACAGCTTAGATTTTCGAACCATACATTTATCAATATCTGGGAGACCCCGCACATCCTAGATTTTAGAATCATACTCTCGCCAACAATGAGACTTCTAATTCACTTTTTAAACGCGTATATGGTTTTTCCAGGACACAATTAGACAGTTTCCAGCAAGTCTTGTTCCAATACCAACTCTGTTGGTGGGAAACAATTATTGGCAAACATAATGGTTAGTGTGTCCTTGATAAACCTTAGTACTATATACATAAATATGACTCTCATTTTTCGGATGGAGGTACTATGATCATCTAGATTCCAAACCGAAATCAATAAAAAGCTAAAACTACATCTCTCCCATCGAAATAACATGTAAAATTAATTAGTTGGGCGCTTGAAGTTATCCTTTCCATCAAAATTAAATATAGAAAATATCTGGAACTAATCTGAATCATAATTCAATCCATTGCTCAGAAAAATCGGGTTCTATACATTGACAAAAGTCCTCAAACTTGTGCCAACCAATAAAAACATATGGATCTTAAATTCTTAATTATGACATAATCGGATTGTGTTAAGCCGTAAATTGACCAATTCCAAAACACTAGAAACTTAGATTGAATAATATGTAATTTATAATCCAGAAAATAACTTGCAGAAAATAATATGTAATTATAAATCAAAGCAGAACATCAGTTCATCTAACCAAAACAAGGCACCAATGCAAGTAAACGCGTAATTATACTTAATTGTATATGCATTTATATATATCTATATAATTAGACTTAATTACATAGATATATCTATGGTGAAACTTACCTAATATTATATCGGAGATCATTATACTTAGGGCACGTTCGGCAAAGACTTATTTTAAAATGACTTAAAGTTAAAATTTAAGTTGACTTATAAGTCATTTTAAGCTGCGACTTATAAATAAAAGTATTAGGTACCAATTTGACTTATAAGTTAGAAATTAAGTTAAAACAAGTTGTGAAGGTGTTCGGCTGATGACTTATAAATTAAAATAAAATGCAAAAATTACTAAAAAAGACATTAATAAAAAAATACATTGATTCAATATCATATCATAACAATCATCATTTTTTCATTAAATAAAACATTGAATAATTTTTCTAAACATATCAACTACAATCTTATTCCAAGATAGAGATTATTAAGGCAATATTATCTCTCATTGTTAGAATAATTAACCCATTACTAACTGAAGTAGATCCACCCTAGCATACAACATTGTCATCACCATAGTTAAATCATTACTAATTGAAGTATTGAAATAATTTGCTTGCAAGAACAAGTATCAAAATAAAGTTTTGAAAATGAACTGACAATATGCACAATAAGAAAAACCTCCAATAGTACATGGGACAAAGTCAACGTATATTTAGTGCAAACTCTTGAACACCTGCACTGCCTCCCAAAACATTTTAAGTCGAGTTGCAAATATTTTAATTCCAAAGTAAATAAACAGTAGAGTTCCTGTAATAAAATTGGACATGATACCTATGCCAAGTAATTATCTATTTGAGAATTGTTATTACCTTATACAAAGCTTTAAAGCTCAGTCATTGCTTGCCCAAGTTTTATGTATGTTGGACCCAAAGAGGTTACAATCCTCTTATTTCAATTGCCCAAACAACTTCATTCTGATAACAATGCATACATAAAGTTAAAAGAAACAGAGAGAGTGTAATAAAGGGGATTTAAATTAACAACCACAACAGCCCAATTACAAGATAAACAACTTTAAGGATTTCAGCAGAAGAGTTTTGAAACTTAATAACCATAGCAACACACTATCAATATTTTGTATTGTCTGCTTGGATATAAACAAGTTTCTTAAATTGATGCATATCATCTTACTTGTATTCCATCTTCTCTATTATTGGGTCTAAGATCACCCACCTCTCATTTCATTTCCTCAGTAAAATAAAAAGATAGAAATAACGAATCCTTAACGAATGATTTCCTCCAATCCCTATTATATCTCAACTACTGCCCCCTAGAAATACCCCTTATGTGATCTATATGGAGCAGTGGCGGAACCAGAGTATTTTTAGAGAGGGTCAAAATACATCAGTAAAAAAAATTTATTTATTGACGTTTGGAGTACTTCTTTCAAATTCATTTTTTCCAATTGTAGTATTTCATAACATCTTATTCCAACCCTTGTCAACCTTTGAGTTGTGAGTCTAATGACTTTAAATACATATAAATACATATATATATATATATATATATATTCTTTAATTTCCCCCGAACTATGAGACTATTAATTAGACTTTAAAGTTTTTAGTCAAAGTCAATTGATCTTGTAATTTTCTTTCCCCCAATAATTCTTCTGTGATTATCTTTTGAGCATGCAATAGATAAACACCGCAAAAGTTTTATATGAACAACATAACAAAATTTACTAGTGTTTTTTCTTATGGATCAAGTAGGGTGCCCAAGGTTACTTGTACTTGAGAAAAGGAAAAAACATTTTTCCATTCACGGGTGATGTTTTCATCCAAAATTGATGATTATTTGGACGTTGAACTTCTATTAGATAAGAATATTGTAAATGCTATACAGCCCATGGATGACCGCATTTTGGGGCAGTCTCTCTATTATTATCTACTTCTACCAGTTGCTCTGATGACAGGAGGCTTCTTTGTCTAGTTGTTCTGCCATCATAATATTCTAAACCCACTTGTCTTTAAAAAGGAACAATCCACCCAACCTAAAAAATTAATGTCATTAAGTAGTCTGACCTGTAGATGGCTATATCCATTATCTACGATTATGCTGAGAACAACCAAATTACAATATCAATTAGAAGGGTGGCAGGGTCATATGACCCCCCTCCTTCCGCCTCTGATATGGAGGGAGTAGAAGAATCAGTGTGTAGCGTTCGCTCCTTGATGCTTTGTAGGCTAATCTTTTGGATGAACAAAGTTTGGCCATGGAGTTCTTTGCTATTTATACTGTTTATGGAGGAATTTGCATTAGGATAAGTTTTTGCTTCTTAATGCTCTTAGGAGGATATACCAGGATAGAGTGTTTTGCTGGATTTCCTTTATGTTGGAATTTTTTATTAGCCAGTGTTTATACAACAGCTATATGGCTCTGCGCTTTCTAAAAAACTGCCCCCATCCCAAATTCCTAATATATTATGAATCTATAAGGTAAATAACATTTTCAATATCAGAGAGAATTCAGTATAAAATGAAGAAAACTTAATTTAATCGATAGTATCAATTCAAAGGGGGTAGTAATTCCCCTTCAGCTAGGGAATGTAATTAACCATTCACCAAATTTTTTTTATCAAAACAAAATCAATTATATGTATAAAAGGCATAAATTTTACAATAATTTAATAATTGGAAACCCACCTAACTTCAAAATAGAGAAAGAGAGATTCTGTAGAAGTACAGTTTCCAATCGTTTAAGAAGAAGACCATGTAGAAACTAAATACTCACCCCTAATGCATACAATAATGAGCAGAGATCGAATACAGAGACAGAGTAGAGATCGAGCGCAGCGCGGCGAAGCTCAGAGAGAGTATAGCAAATCTGGAAAGAGCCGTATGTTCGTTAGGAAGAGCAGAAGTTTTTAAGGTTGAAAGGGTAAAGTGGTCACTTAAAAAAACAATTGAGGGTAATTTTGTCACTACATTTATTCAAAGTTGCATATATAAAATGTCTTATAAGTCATTTTTTCGCAAGTCAAAATTTGTTACTTGTCGAAAAATAAGTTTTTCCCGGAAAAAGAACTTATAAAATTACTTTATGTAAGAGAGACGAATGATCAAAATGAGATCACAACAAAATTTAGAGTGTTATAATAATGTGTCTCAAATTTTATATAACTTATAATCCAGAAAATAACTTTGCACAAAATAACTTTCGTAATTATAAATAACCATAACATCATCAAAAAAGTGTTTTATTTACCAATTCTTTTACTCCATAAAAAGATTATTTTTCATTTATTAATTATATTAATATAAAATAACTCCATATTATAAAAAGGGTTGGTGCATAGAACATGGCAGACAAAAGCAACATATTTTTTTTATGAAGTAATTCATCCATATCTCTCTCTTAATACAACAATGGCGCAAGAAAGTCCTTCCTACACTGTTTATGAGGCCAACAAATTGATGGTTTATTGAACATACAAATGAAAAGAATGAGATGATTATTATTTTCCCATCACTCGCTGCTAAATAAAGACTGCAGCAATTGCTCAGTTGTTGAATGGGAGAACTTGGGTGGGAGAGTCATGAGAGGTTCGTCTCCACTCATCTTCAGCACTGCCATCCCCAATGCATATCCTAATGCACGCCCAACAGGAACAGCCACAGCGTTACCCACTTGACAATATCTGAAGAAGGAGAGTCAAATATTTGAAAGAAAATGGACAACAAGAGCTGAGCTGGTTTGACCATCATCATCACGACACAAACCAGGCTCCGATTTTTTGAAAGTGACTTAAAAGTTGATATAGATTCAATGAATATTGTAATCGAACAAATGCAAAAGACAGAATTGAATAATTACCTATCTTTAACGTCCCCGCAGAACTCATAATAATCATGGAACCCTTGTAATCTTGCGCACTCGCGAACAGTAAGGACTCTATCTTGCTCGGGATGTAAAATTCGCTTGAATAAGAAAATCGTATCAATATAAAATCCTATAATAACTTGATAATAATAGAAGAACCTAGGGGTTAGGTTAGACTACCTGGGAATGAAGATCTGGTCTGCACAACACAGTTGCTACCATCTCATCCCACCATAATCGTGAAAATGGTCTGCATTTTTGCAGTGAGAAAGGGAAACCCCAAAATATAATGAAGAGAAACTGAGGTCGCTGCAGATAAAAATACATGCATACCTTGTGGACTTTCCATGACAAAAATTAATTGCATAGTCTGGTACCTAAACATGACAAAGAAAAAAGTTTAGTTGCAAAACAGTTACATACATGTCGCATGAACACATAATTTCAGAAGAGGATTAAACAAACTGAAATGAATTGAAGGAGCAAAGCATTAGAGTCTTCAGGAACAAGTTGACAAATTGAGAAAGCAAGTACCAAAACTAGCCTACTGTTACGGAAAAGATTTATATTGCGACAAAAAGCATGTCGACTTTTGTTGCAAGTAATTGGTGCTACTTAAAATTTAAATTACTTTGAAGTCTTACCCATGGTCTTCCTGACGGCATCAGTGTTGGCTCATCTGTTCGTCGAACTATGTTATCAGCTCCAACAACAATACCTGGTAGGTCCCTAAAGTTGGCTCCCTATAAAAACATACACATTGTGAAACAGTAAAGGTTAAGCAGTCAACAAATCTACATGATCAATTTGATGCAAACCTTTCTTTGCGGGACACGACAAACTCGTAAATAGTCATCCTCACTTAATGGAAGAGGCCGATGATCATATAGTACAGACTTTTCTGTTCTAGCTGTACCGCTGGTTGCAAAACCCATCATATCTAGAGATTAGAAGAAGAAGAAAAAAATGTCAAACCTCCGCAACTCAATAAACATGAACAATATTTATATTAAAAAGAAGTGTAGCATAACTGAAGAACTATTAAAGCTATATTATGGCCAGATAGGGATGGGCAGACACAAGAAATTTGTTAAGCTATCACAACATAAACTAAAAAAAATAAACTTAAGATTATTACAAATGGATTAAGCTAAAACAATATATATATATATATATATATATATATATATATTGATAACATAATATTCAAAATTGAATAACATTGTCCACAATAACATTCTTCGAGTTTTCATTTTTGAAAATATTACATAATATCATCTGTGTTAATTAAAAACAATCCATCAATATGTACAGTCTGTTCATATTCAAATAACTTTATATTATTGTTTATTAATATGGAATAGATCATGTAGAATAATTCATCAATATTGTATAGATCCATCCAAATGGTACTATTGCAAGGTATAGATACAAGGAAATAAACACGAGTCATGAGTGTTAAGTTAACACCTTAATGGACATGTGTAGGCTGTAGCTATACTCTACACGCAAAGTGATTGAATTTAATTTCTAGTGATTCATTAAATCATGCATCCAATGAGTTTTTAAAGTTATTTCAACCAAATATATAAAAATATTTAAGATACCATACACGAGGGTAAAATTTAAGTTGATTATTATTTTTTAAATAATATATACAACATTATTTATTTAGCTAATACAAAAGCAGCTATGTATGATAGGAAAGTAGAGTACATAAAAGTGAATTTACTAAAACATAATCTAGGACATTTAGGTTACAAATTTCATCAAGCAAATGTGTAAAATCAATTCAAATTGGTAAAGCATAATCTATTTAAAAAATACTTTTAGAAAATATGATCCAGTGTCAATACATGTTATAAATTTACAATGGTGGCTCACTGATATCAGTGGACCATTACTGAAGAAATAGGAGCATCAAGAATCGTTGGAAATCAATAGCAACATCAAAGTGAATGATAAAAAGATAATTGAAAAATGAAGATTCAGTTTTTTTCATATTTTGTTTGTGTTCGTCTCTTTCTTGCTTACCATTTTTCTTTTGGGGTTCATGTTTGTCCTTCTCAAATGTAAAAGGTGAAGACCATATTCTACGGTGATTTTTTAGTTTTAAACTAACACTAGGTTTGTTGGATGAATGAGAATCAGCTCACCAGATTTTGAAGCTCTAATGTATTTTTCGAACTCGGTTTCCGGAGCTCTTCTGCACGACATCTTGTCACGAACTTCAGAATTTGAGACCTTAAAAATCAAGTTACATTAGAATGCCATTTTATCACAAAAGAACATATAACCAGCAAAAGTAAGAGAGAGAGCAAGTACAGGAGGAAGATCTGAGATGGCATCACTAAGAACTAGAGCTTTTTCCAGATCCCGACATTGGCTTTCATCATAAGCAACAATGTTGCGCTGCATCATTGAACTAGATTAGCAAATGGAATTTACAAATTAAACTTGATTGTAAATGATGAAAGAAAATAATCACCTCAAACTCACTTGGAGCCCCATATTTCAATACCACGTCATGCGTAGGTAGGGGAAACTGAGGTAATTTCTGCATAAGATGCATTAACTATTCACTGAGTTTATAAAATAAATTTAACATGTCATATGGAGTAATGCTAGGGATAGGTATAGACATATAGCTAATGCATTATATTATCCTACTCTTGTCCTTTCGTAATATTAATTTTTTTTGGTTAATGAGTTCTATTTTATTTTGTAGGATTTAATATTATGTTACCCTAAAGTCAAAATCATAATAATCAAGCAATATTTAATACTCCAATTCATGAAAGGAAAGAGCCAAGGAGACTCCTATCAAAGGAAGTTTATATGTACATGGAGGGAAAAAGAAAGGAGGTGAAACAAGTTTGGCGAAGAATGAATTTTAACCTATAAATAGAGGAGCATGAGAGATTTTGGTGAGGATAAGTTGTAGAGTTTTTACAAGTAGGAGTAGTAGAAGATGTAGAATACTGCTTCATTTCCATTGTCTACTTGTCGAAGAATGGAGTTTGTATTTGAATTTTTATTTTATGTAGAATGTTCCTCTTCTTTAATTTATAGAAGCGAGTTCCTTTTATTTATATTTTATTTTTGGTTAGTTCCATGCAAATAGTATCAGTAATTTTTTAAAATTTTTATGGCTAGTTGAATTATTAGATCTAGTATGATGATAAAGCTAAGTAATACCTCATAAAAAAATATACTTTATCTCCTCTGTTATTAGTGCTTGAATTAATTAATTTCACCTTCATGTTAGAATACCTTAATGCGTAGATTTTATATAATTTTCAAAAATGACAGGTTTTGATATATTATTGTTGATATGAGTTTTTCATAGGGCATGTTTGCCCAAAAGGTTTTGATGGGCTATTGTTAATCTTTAAGATTTCATTCTTTATGCTTCCCAAGTTTATTATCAAAATTACAAAAAAAATAAAGGAAACAGATATCAAAACTATAGTTAATTTAATTAGGCCCTTAATTGATTTATTTTTCAAAATTTGTATACTTAGCCAGTGGGATGGTTTGAGTTTTAAAAAGACGATGAGAGATTATTTGTTATGAATGTTGCTTAGTAGATTTAAATTTCTTGATTGCTTTCTCATTATTAATCTTCACTTTTTTTTTAGTTTTAGTTATCTATTTTGTCCATCTTTGTTTCTAATTTGTGTGAATGATTCCAAGGATATAAAAGAAGAAACTAGTCTTTGTGAGTTTGACTTGCACTTGTTGGAGTCTTCAAATTGTTGTTGTGAACTTCCAGTCATAAAAATTCACACATTAGATACCAAATGAGGTGCCACTTGATGTGTCATTACTACATTGGTTACTCAATAATTTACACATACTACACAATCAATCACCATGACATAGTCAACCCATGTAACTGTGAAACATCAATTTGGCACCCCATTTGAGACCCGTGACATTATTTCATAGTAAAAGAGTACTTGCCTATTTAAAGCACAAAAAAAAGGGAAAAAGGAGCGAGTACTTGCCTCTTGGGGTTGAGCACCCCACAAGAAAACACGCAAGCGAAATTGAGGAAGACCGTAACAACCAGCAGCCATGATTCCAAGCCTTGCTTGGTAATTCATATGAACTAAACGACTTAAAGCATATCTTCCAAGGCAACCCTTAGCAAACCTCAAAATATCGGCCACGTTCTCCATTAAAATATATTTTGGCCTTAAGAAGTCAATTATATCCATGAAGACTATAATTTGACGATTTCTTTCATCATCCAAAGGGGATTCAACGTTTCTAAAGCGATTATAGCCACTTATTCCTTGGCATGGAGGCCCACCACAAACAACATCAGCATCTCCCTGCAATTTATTGATGCCAAAGAAGGAACATCACACAATCATTTTTAAGAAGTCAAAAATCCAGTAGTTGTGGTAGTGCACTTGAAGAAATATTTCTTACCGGTCGTGGCAATATGTTTGCCTTCACGCCTTTCAACACAAAATCTCGTATTCGTTCTTGGGATTTACTAAGGGATGGATAATATAAGAGGTAACATATAAAATAAGTAAAACAACAACATAACACATACAAATTAAATGTACCTTAACTCCTCAATCGGCTCCCATGTGTCCTCACTTGGACCATATCCAACCCAACGCACCTAAAAATTTCACGTATCAGTAAAATACTAAACATTTATCTTTATCATAATGAAGTAAAACAGAAGTAAAAAAAAATTAACAATTTGTATGGCTTATGGTTCAAGTTATGTGCACATTTGGTTTCAAGCTTTGGCAGTAGTTATTGTGTTTGAACGTCAAACGCATCTTACCCTGCGTTTACCCTACGTATTCAACCTTAAACACACAAACAATGGCTCCTTCTTTAGTGAGATTTTATGAGCAAATGCTTGAACCGAAATATATTATTGCTATTGAAAACTTGGAC
Organism: Panax notoginseng; assembly: GCA_016801055.1. Classification (NCBI taxonomy): domain Eukaryota; kingdom Viridiplantae; phylum Streptophyta; class Magnoliopsida; order Apiales; family Araliaceae; genus Panax; species Panax notoginseng. Next base: position 4,908,739 of record CM029018.1, on the reverse strand, counting down.
TTGCATTTTCGCACTAACAATCGCATGAAAATCATATCATAATAACCCTTCCATTTAGAAATCCAAAATCACGTTGTGGTGATCTCATTAGGACTTAAAAGCTTGATATCATCTTTCTTCATAAAATGAAATTTGGGTTTGAGATAATATTTTCAATAATTGAAATTAGGGCATATAACAAATGTCCGGAGATAGAACTTTGTAAAGCCGACAATTTTGATTGAGATCATTAGTATTCAATCTTTGTAAAATCATAGACCATACAAAAGCCATGGCTTTAGGAGGGACTTTAACTTTCCAAATATACGAAGCCAATGGAAATGGATTAGGAATAATAGATCTAGTCAAAAAAGAGTAGTAATTGTTAATAGAAAAAGAACCAATTGGATCTAAAGTCTAGATGCGCTTATCAGAGGAGAAGGATAAATGAACCGAATCAAGCAAGATTAGCATAGATTCCATTTCAATAGTCTCCAAATCAATGAAGTTCCTAAAAAAATGAAAATTCCAAGAAAAAAATTCCCTTCACGCTTTATGAAATTAGAAATGGGAGCATCATGTAATGAAGAAATACGATACAAACGATTAAAAGTAAGAGAAAATTAAGCATCTCCCAGCGAAGAATCCTCCCAAAATCGAAGTTGATGACCATCCCCAACCCCGTAGGCCCGTATCTCAAATAACGAATAAATGTAGTAATAACCTTGGAAGATGAATTTCCAAGGACTAGCATGAGTAACATAAACCCCAGGCTTAGCATCCCACCTATTCACATACATACTGAACTTGCTCTTAATAACATTATGCCAAAGGAAATGAGGGCTGAGGTTCCAAAGAAAATCTCCAAAGCCATTTACCAACTAGAACAACATTCTTAAGTACCAAATTACTCAACCATTTACCAGCTGCATATGCTTGTTGTAGCCGAACGTTATAATTTTTTAAACGCGCTCTAGCTGCAAATGCACTTTCAACTACGTTTACCTAACCTGTCCATCATCTCAACCGTTCCAAAAGCCCTAAAAAAGAACAATCCTTATGTAACTAAATTTAGAGTTAGTTTGGGTTTTGTTGTTCTAATATTAGAATTACTAGGAATACATAGGTTATCTTAGTTTCTCAAACTCCTTAAGCGACGCTCTCAAATTTCCGGGTAAAGGACAACCCTCTTCTACCTTTATCTATGTTTCCCACTTCCAATTATCACAACTTTCCTTGCCTTGAATTCTCCAAAACCTCCTTATTTGACTAATTTAACCAAACTTTGATGACTCTCAACCTCTACAACAATATAAATCCTGCTCGTCCGCCGAAGTGGCACTCATATGACCGCCTTCAAATTTTGGATAAACTAATCCAGTATTCTCAAAGCAAAATGGAGTAGGCCCACCTGATTAGATTCGACTTGAGGACCATATGGGAATGATCTTAGGCCATCTGAGGAAGAACACCCTTAGCCTGATAAACAAATTCATTCTCCCAATCAATAGCAAAGAGTAACTTGTCAATGTAGCTACCAGCTGCCCCTGTGATCTAAACCAGCTACCGTCTTAGAGAGCGTAATATCCCTCATACTACACTTTCCATTAAAAATAACAAAATCTCTAGTACTAGTATTTTCAAGAAATACCCATCCCTCGTTTTCTTCATCAGAAATTATTATGTAGTAACTTAGATATCAAGGAAAGTGGGTTTCAGATAAGAAGAACCAACATATTATTTTAGTCAAGCACAACAATTAGGTACGTGTACCTTAAATTTAAGCCCACGTTTGCATTTTGCAGAAGGAAGATCATAGCCTATATCAACCAGGCAAGCAACTTCAAATTCACCAGCTGGAAGCTTTGCATCAGTTCTTGTGGATGCATCCTTTTCAGCTGCTCGCATGACCCTTGACTTTGATAATTGCGAGTTTACATCCCTGCCAACATATTTTTTGCAAAGTTTGTCCCATTCCTTTAATAGGTGAAGGAACTCCTCTGCAGATTCATTCCTAATCTGTAAAAGCAATCATAACATGGTTATGCTCTACAGTTATTGTGTTACAGCAACTTGGACAACTTTTAAGTGACTAAGCTAATACTAACTTGTGTCCCTGAATGGTTCAGCTTCAAGCTTTCACATGCAGATCTATCAATTTCAACAGCCCATTTCTATCAAAAAATTTAAAAGAAAGTGAAGTTATTTGCAGTGTCAAAAATCTAAGATCTGGTTTTAAATTAAACAATTCGATTAACTGAGAATCAGCTATAGTTACCGTCACAAGATCTACTCCAGAGATCTTGGCACCGAGGCACAACCCGGTTGACATTCCACCACAACCTGAATAAATATCTAATAATGCTAGCTCTGTCTTATACGATTTATGAGTAGACATTCCATTACAATTAGCCTTGCCACGATTTATATGAACTGCCTTGATGTGAGGAGAAGATGATGAAGTATCACTATCAGCAGATTTATCTAGGACAACCGAAGAAATTAGGAGAAAAATCTGGTTAAGTATCAGTGTGGTCTCAGTCTGCAGTTGAAGATAAGATAAGCGTAAAACAATTGAGCAATTGCAATAACAAGAATGAATGAGAGAATATATGTGAATAAGTCATCATATAAAATGGAAAGGCAAGATACAAACTACACCACAGGATTACATCCCAGATCAAAAGTTGGCCATATAGAATCATAAGAAGTCTAAGATCAACACCTCTGAGAAAAATTATTGGTATTAATAATTTTAATTTATGCAAGTTAATTACCTATCCAAAAAAAATTATGGAAGCTAATTGAATGGTCTTACATTCCTCACAGGGTTGGGGAAGTAAGGATTGTGCCCTGGCATATTTATCAAAAAGAAAAAGGATTGTATGGTGGCACTCCTTTTGGTCCTTGCCTTGGGTCAGGCGTGACTGGAAAAAGCACAAGGCTATAATTCAACTTAATCTCTGAGAAAATCTCCTTGTCAGTAAACTCTTCCACATAGGATAATCACTAGGCGTACAATACAACATGAGATAGATCAACAATGGATCTTCATCAACATGGTTGATTACCCCTATTATGTGCTTGAGGAAAGATGATTATTTGTGTTGAATTAGAATCCTTTAAAATATGGAGCAAATTTATTGAACACAAAGTATGTCAGGAAACTTGCAAATTATAAAACATGCAAAATTTTTGAAGTCAATCTTTTGGAAAACCAAAAACACCAGTGAACAAGACATAATCCTAAAATTAAAGTATAACATAAGAAAATAATAGCACTTGATGGAATGATACAGCTCAGTAATGTCATCCCCACTTACCTGTTACCATTGTACAAAATGTGGAGTAGTCCACCAAGTATTTCATATCATAATAAAAATCGCATGGCGGAATAGACTTTGATTTCAAGTTTACCTGCAAAAAAAGTATTTTAACAACAAAGTCAGTATAAACAATAAATAATAAACTGAGATAATATGCTTCAAGAACCACTTGAAAATATTGAAAATTCCTAAAAACAATTGATATATATACATATATATAATCATGTCAATAAAACTCAAATCATACACTTGAAACATACATTAGGTGCTATCTGCACAATCTTCACTTTCGAAACAATGCAGTCTAATAAATTGTCATTCTCTAAAGTAGAATTGAACAGTCTCTTCTTGTCATGAGATGCTGCTTCATCTTTGATTACCTGAGTCATATGAAATAAATAAGTGCCACTGACAATCATTTATCTAAAAGATCAAATAAGACCAAGTATTTCACCGTATCTTCAGTCCTGAAGAACCACTGAACCCTAAAATAGTCTTCATCATCCATTGTTTTAAAAAATTCCAATATTCTGCCAACAAAATTCTGATCTCCTTCCTTACCCTGAAAGACATAAACAGACCACAATCACTTTGCTCCTACATATATATATATATAAAGTATATGGTGGCTAATTCAGACTAAGTAGGGAAAATAAGGAAAATTAAGTGTACAGTAATATTACAAATTTCATTTGAACATGTTCCCATATTTCAAGAAAAGTAAAACAAACATTTCTAAAATGAAAAAGGTGGGGTGGAGCATACTCAGGTAAGTTATTGGTGTACATCAACAAGCACAAAATTAACTTTCCAAACTTTAATAGCACTCCGTGACCTCAAAGGTTTCTTCTTTTTAACACAAGAAAAATTATAAGAAAGAAGAATTACAAAGAGTCATCCAAGAACCTACCTTGTGGAAACGAACTAAACAAAAACAAAAGGGCTAATTAAGAATAACTCCAAGAAACTATGAACCTCCAAAACAGAAACCCTTCAATACCTCTGATGCAGTACAAGCTCCAAAATCCCTCCTCCACAAACCACACTCTCAATCCTCCCATTTCCTATGACCCCAGTCTTTCTATCAATCAGAGATCTCCCTAACAAAAAAAGGTTTATTAAATACTCGGAACCCATTCTTCAATTCTTAAAAAAAAATCTACTTTGAAGAAAAGAAACTACTCCTTTCAGCAAGGGCTTAAGTCTGACATTTTGTTTTTATTTTCTCCTATATTTCCTAATAGTGGTCAGTTTCATGAAGCTTGTCAAGGTTCGTTCACATATGTAGAACTGTGCGCATCGAATGGGATAAAGTCATGCACTGTCAAAGTTATGATCAAACACATCCAACAATGAGGTGTTATGGATTTAGTTGTCGTGTTTTATCTAAGATAAATGATACTGAAAATAAAAACGTAATCATTTTTCACAAAAAATATATTACCAAGATGAGAACAAACAACCATTCTCTATGCAAAAAGACCTGGAAAATTAACTATCCAAAAAAATTCACCACTACGGGTAGGGCTGTTCAAAAAATTCAGTATTTTCGATTTTCAAGGTGAACCGGACCGGTTCGAACCGGTCGGTTCGGTACAAACCGGTTTTCGATACCGGTTCCGATTACCAATTTAATAGGTCTGGTATATACCAGACCGAACTGGTTGTACCGATCCAATCCCTTTCTAAAGAAATGTTTTACTTAACCTTGTAGAATTGACTTATAGTCTCCTCTATTTATAAAATAGAACTAACACAAGAAAAGATATAATAAAATATTTAGGACTTGATGAAATTTGAATTGGTGGTCTCCCGTAAGACAAGATAACACAAATTAGACAATGTGGAAAATTGGAAAGACAAGAGAACACATATTAAAGAACACATATAAATGGTTGTTTATAAGTCCCACATTGATTAATAAAAATTTAAGAAAGTTTTCTTTATAAAAAGACACCCAAGTAAAGGCCAAGTCCCACATTGGTTAATTGGCAAAAGTCTAAGAAAGTTTTCCTTATAAAATGAGTACCAAGTGAAGCCTTAATTCTTGGTGGTTTCCAAGTTTCATACTGATTAAATTGGTAAATGTATAAGGAAGTTAGTTAACCTTAAACTATTTACCAAATCTCTAACAAAATAAGTCTCTTCTAAACACTATGGCCTGAATATATACTATCTCGTTATTGCCTCTACATTGACATGATTGCTACACAAAACAATAGCACACAATTGAATAACCTTCATTTCCCCATATTCCTGGTCTGAAATTTTAATTCAAACACAATGATCAGTTACTAACTATTCAATATAAATAATATACATACGGTTGATAGAGAGCCGATCAAAAAAAGAAAAGAAAAAAACATATAAATTTGTATTTAGTAGATTTATTAAACATTATAACTTAAAGGATATATTAGACATTATTTTCTATGTTAACACTTAAGGCTTAAATTAGAGGAAAACAAATAAGGGAAATTTCTGGCAAGCTTCACAACATAGTGGACAGCTTCCTTGATTCCTTTCCCCTGCATATTTAGTTTTTCTGTCACGAGTAAGAGATACTTCTGTAGGTTCATCTTTAGACTCCTATCGAAATACTAAATATTCTTAATATTAACCCCAAAATGTGTTTGAGCTCCATTAATTACACGGCAAAATTAAGTTGGGAAAGCCCCACACTCATGACATTAGCACATACAAATCATTAGATTCAAGATTTAAATTTTGTTAATTAGTTAGTTAATTAATTGGATAGAATATGGTTGTTTGTAAGTCCCACATTGATTAATAAAAATTTAAGGAAGTTTTTCTTATAAAAAGACTACCAAGTGAATGCCTTAATATTTGCTGGTCTCCAAGTCCCACATTGGTTAATTTATAAAAGTCTAAGAAAGTTTTCTTTATAAAAAGACTACCAAGTGAGATCTTAATAGCCAAGTCCCACATTAGCCCCACATTGGTTAATTGGTAAAAGTCTAAGTAAGTTTTTCTTATAAAAAGACTACCAAAGCTACTTTTCTTTGTTGGGCCGAATTTTGGCTTAAAGAAGACTAGTACAGCAAGTCTTGGGTTGCTTTACCTTGGGCCAAATTTTGACTTAAAACCAAGTCTTGGGCTGCTCTACCTTGGGCCGAATTTTGGCTTAAAAAAGGGGTCGGTACCGATCCCGTACCGGACCGGCTAATCGGTCCAATATACCGGTTCAACTGGTACCGGTACCCAATATTGGGTACTTTCGGTAACCGGTCCAATTCGTTTCGAACCGGTTCAGTATTTTACCAGTGAACACCCCTAACTACGGGAAAGTTTTCATGTTCAGACAATGAAGAAACATGAAGGGAAGTGGCACTCTTTGATGGTATAAGTTATTTCAAGTTGTTTTAGCTAAAGCACAGAAAGTTAAAAATATTTTTAATTTGCCTCTTATGCAAGATGAGGCTGCCAAACTTGGTTGGATCAAATATAATAGTTCTTGGATGCCTATTCTCATGTCGAATAGCTTGAAGAGCCCAAGAAGTAGGATCCAATAAATATAAGATTCTAGATTTGAATTATTATTTGTTTAATTTTATTTATAATTTTAAAATTTATCTGAATTAGATTAGGCTAGTATAAATATGGATGTATGTTGATCTTCGGAACACAACCATTTATTATTCAATTGATTGAAATTTTTAAGAGAACTGTTTTGTGTGAGATTATCCCTTGTCCGAAAACCCGACCCCACCACTTTTCGTATTAAGGCAGTGTGAACCACGGGTCATCGACCAAGTACCTAGAAGAAGGGAACCTAATTGCACAATGTGAAGTCGACCACTGAGAAAAGACTACCTATATCTAGAGTACATCTACCTAGGGTGAAATCGTTGAGTAAGTCATAATGGAAGTGTGGTATCTTGTCATGAACTCAAATGTCGCGTTGTAATATAGGACAGATCCCACATCAGTACCATGGAATGCTAGTGTGGGGTGATATAGCCTTAGATTCTCCCTCTTGGATAGCTAGCTAGCTTTTCAAGATTGGTTCATTACCTTCCACCAAAGAAGAAGTTCTTTACACATTACTAGGAGCACCATTTCATTTTTCTTAACCCCTATTACCATGTAATTTAAAAGATGAATTTATTATCCCAAATTGTAAGAGAGAAACCCCCAAAATAAAATTGTCTCACCAACAAAGGAAACCACCAAACAAATACTATACACGATGTAACGACCCCAAAATAGGTCCATTCCATCCAACCTATTCTGAGTCGTCAAATACATGGTACAGAAAACAACTACAACTTTATTACAACAATTGTCGTGCAAAATACAACAACACATATGCTGTGAGTTGAATACAAATATATACCAAATGTGACTCATATCCCAACCGTGGACAGCAACTCACAATGACACCTTACATAAAGGTATAGTCAAAAACTGTTTTAGAAATTAGAATATTTGGGAAGTGCTCAAGGAAACCTTCGTACATGGGAGACCATGCTTCTAGGTTATGATAGATATCATATGGCCACAGAATTATCCTTGGTTAACCCAATAGACCCCAAAGAAAAACGAGAAGATTACTATTATATTCTTCCCAATGGGGAGTCTTCTCTTGACATATCATTATCTCCACTGTCTCTAATTGAGAATTATACTTCAAACAAACACCAAGATTATATAAGTAGTGCTCGTAAATATACTCAGCAAGTGGATGAGCACATCCCTGTCTTATGATGACAAGAGATTGTATATCATTAGATATCTTGTATGATAGTAACAAAACACCCTTCCAACGTTGGGTTCGCTTCACCTAGATGATTCACCAAATATAACTCCTAAACGATGATCACCGTTCTATTCCCCTGTTACCCCCGCTCGACCCAGCTACACTCTTATTACCTGAAAGGAATTGTGAACAGAAGGATGAGCACAACTAGCCCAGTAAAGAATATCATGACTAAAGATAAATAAATTATCAATAGTCTTTATCAGTAATAAATCAGAGATTTAGAACATATGGTAGATGATAAAAAATTTCAACCATAGTTGCAGCGGAACGTGCAATTTATTAGAAGAATCAAATAGACCATAAAGTCTATTATATTCTTCATGTTAAAAATCCACCAACAATGTTTTATTCCACAATCATATGAATAACTCATAATCATAATTGTGATTCTAAATTTTTCTTCGCACCCAGGACGAAGAATATTTTCATCACCTGTCTTTACCTGAAACATCAAAGATCATAGTTATACCAAATCACAGTTCCTATTCATAATCATACTAATAAATCCATCTTTGCACTACGGCCAAAGATATTCAACAACAGTTCTTTGCACTACAGGCCAAATATATTCATCAACAGACCATCTTTGCACTACAGGCCAAAGATATTTAACAACAGTTCATCTTTGCACTACAGGCCAAAGATATTCATCAATAATTCATCTTTGCACTACGGCCAAAGATATTCATCAACAATTCATCTTTGCACTACAGGCCAAAGATATTCCTCAACAGTTCATATTTGCACTACAAGCCAAATATATTCATCAACAGTTCATATTTGCACTACAGACCAAATATATTAATATCTCAAAGAAATATATAATCATTTCAGAATTTATATAAACAATAATTATAACCATGTTGATCATTTCACCTTTGCACTTAAGCTAAAGATATTCAATTATAAATTCAATGGTCATGATCATACCAGTAAACAATTCAACTTTGCACTACTGGCCAAAGAGAACCCATAGTCATGATCATACCAATAATTTACCCATCTTTACACTCAAGCGAAAGAGAATTTCAACATCAAAGTTATAAAAATGTTATATATGATAATAAAAACAATATGATCAAAACATTGATTTAATTTCAAGAGCAATATTTATAAATCAACTATAATTTGGTTAGAAAAAGAAACCAATTTTGTCGTGAATAGTAACTCGTGAATAATAACTCGTGAATAATAACTCGTGAATAGTAACTCATGAATAGTAACCCCGACATGAAAAAGGTAGAAATTCCACAATAATATACATACCAATATTTCGGTATAATGATATTGAAAGAATAATATTTCTTAAGCTTATAAACAATTTATTTAAATTGTTTACACTTTACTAATTAATGTATTTAATCATCATAAAATGCCAACTCTTAAGATTTCATCATCAATAACCAAAATCCTCATCAAAAATCTGCATATACCTCATATAGGATTCTCAAGCCATAAAATCTTATTTTTCAATTTTCTTACTTCTCATAACATATTTAATTCATTTTCTCATAACTAGTCCATTTTCATGAAAAATACCAAATCAGTTCCAAAAATATTTCTTTTCTGGAATTTAGCAAAATATAGTCCCATATTGAATATATATTTTTCTCAGAATTTTTAAAACTCATTTACTATTTTTCATATGAACAAAACCGTCGAATATTTAAACATTTATCATAAATTGTACTTTTATCCAAAAATTCTGAAATTCACAGAGTACACTAATATTATATAGATATACTTCCAATAAAAATTTCATCAATTTTGGAGTTAACCACAAGGAGTTATAAGTGGTTATTTTTAAAATAGTCTTTCCCCGTAAAATTCATAACTCTTAATCTATACATCCAAAAATCACCATTTTTGGACACAATCAATAAAACTCATCAAAATATCATTTCAAATTTTTTCAGAATTTTCTGAAGGTCAGAAGAATTACGAACTGAAAAACATAATAACCCTTAAAATCCCTTACCTCAAAAGTACAGTATTTCTGACCGGAATGCAAAGCCGAAGGAAACTTGCACTGAATAGCAACTCTCAAATTATCTAAATACTCACAAAATATGATTCATAACATAGAGAGAGAAAGAGAGAAAGTGTAAGACCCCAACTTTTATAAATAAAGATGAATTTTTTATAAATATCATTTTTGAATATTATGGAGTTAATTTGATATAATGTTATAGTTGTGGGTAATATTTATAAATTTTACAAAGTACGCAAGTTGTTATATAATATTTGATTGGTCGGGGAATATTCGTTTTAACAGGGAATATTGTACAACGACACAATCATTGGTGGACCCCACAACAGAATTATTGTCGGATTGAGAAAACGACAAAGATAGTTTATTAAAAATAACGGCGGAAGTTTTACCATTGTTACTGTTGAACTACTCGGTAGTAAAAGTACAGTAATACGTGTGGTTGCATAGTAGCACACGGTATTGATTATTAATGCTTATGTGAGAAGTCACTCAGTTTGATTCCATTATTGTCAGTTAATAATATGAATTATTTAGCGATAATGACGTTTTGTTTTATTCGTATTATTAACGTAATAAAACAGAAACATCTTTTTATATAAAACAAAATACTTTATTAAAGTTATTCTATAAATAGAATATATTATATTTTATTTAAAAGATTTTTCTTTAAATATGGACCGTCAGATTAAAGTAATCAATCTGGACCGTTCATGGATTAGTTACTATGCATTCTATTTTTCTATAAATAGCAGCTCATTCCTTCATTATTTCTTACGAATTCACTGAACTCTAGAGAGAGAAACTATAGAGAGAAACTATAGAGAGAGAAGAAGAGTATTCTGCTACTTAACTACTTCCTTACTTCAGCTCTTCTTTAAAACGGTAAGGGGTGTTATTCTTTCTTATTCATGAAGAGAACTGTTGTTATTCCATTTCTTATTATTCTGTTGGAATAACCTGTATACGTGGTCTACCCTATACTTGGTGACATTCTGCTATTATTCTGTTGGAACATCCTGTCTGTGTGTTTTACACCGGACCTGGTTCCGTTTTTGTTATTATTCTGTTGGAACATCCTGTCTGCGTGTTTTACACCGGACCTGGTTCCATTATTTATTATTTTGTCGGAATATCCTGTCTGTGTGTTTTACACCGGACCTGGTTCCATTATTTATTATTCTGTCTGTGCGTTTACGCCGGACCTGGTTCCATTATTTATTATTCTGTTAAGAATAACCTGTCTGTGCGGTCTATCGCATGCATGGTAATTTCTTTTGTTATTTCATTCTTTATTGTACTCAGTTGGTTAAGTTTTGACTTCTATACTCCATGAAATTTGTGGAATATCCTTGATAATTGCGTTTCATCTAGTATCTATTCATGAAAATATTCTCCTGATCATTCTTGAATCTTACTCCACAAAGTAGTATCATGTTGACAATTTGGACGTTGTTAATTCTTGGATAAATTAATTCTTGAACTTGTTTTATTGAATTCTTATATCATTGTCATCATCCTCGTGTTTATAAAATATTGAAAGTCATCTGTGGCCTGTAGTGCATAGATGGACTTGGTATAATTATGACCAGGGATTATTCGGTATAATCATGACCGTAATGTTACAAATGATGTGGTAAAAGTCCTCATTGGCCCGTAGTGCATTGATGGACAGTTGTTGGCATGATCATGACCATTAATGAATACACGAATATCCTTGGCCGTAGTGCAGGGGTGATTCGATGATGTGAATTATTTTATTAAGCTGAATCTCAGCGATTACAGTGTTAAAAAAAAAAACTTTTTAAATCATAAAAGATAGTAGAGTTTATTTTCTACTTGACTCTTTTAATGGATTGCTTGTTCCGCTGCAGTTAAACTAGATGTCTATTATATTTTATCAGTTTAATATTGTTGAAGGCTAATGATAATTTATTCTGCATTATCTTAGTCATAATATTTCTTACTGGGCTAATTGAGCTCACCCTTTCTTTCACTGTTCTCTTCAGGAAATGAGAACGTAGCTGGGGCAAGTCGGGGAACGGAGTGATGGTCCGAATGATAGTATTAGTTAGTAGTCCTCACTATTCTATGTAATGGTGTGTTAATAAATGTAACGAGGACTCCTTTTGAGTATGAATACTCTCTAGAAGATAATATTTGTATTCAAACTCACAGTTTATATTTTGTCGTATTGTACACGACAGTTGTATTATTAAGTTGTATTTGTATTCTGTAATATGTATCTGACGACCCAAGATGGGTGATGTATACCTAATTTTGGGGGCGTCACAGTTGGTATCAGAGCTTAGGGATATGATCCCTGGCTAGGATGTGAGAATAGAACTAGGAGGGGAGAGACGGGGAATTCCTTCGCTAGTATGACCTACCTAAGTTTATTTGCATGGTATTTAATTGGTCGGTCATAATATAAGGATAATATATGACATATCAATTAACTTTTATTTTGTGGCAGTATCTGAAAATGACATCTGAGAATGTTGAGAATAGCAATGGAGCACAGGCGACTATTGATTCACCACATATCAATAATCAGGATAATGTTCATCAGGAAGGTGACAATCCTCATGCAAACAATAACACTGACCAGATGATGAATGATGAAATGTTCAGAGGTTTTATGCAATTCATGCAACAACAGGTGAAAGCGGCTCCTGTCCACAACATAGGTGGAAATACGGGAAACTCTCAGGCGGTCACCGCTAAACAGTTTAAGGAACTGGGACCTCCGGAGTTTAAGGGAGAACCCAAACCACTTGTAGCTGAAACATGGATAAAGCAAATCACCAAGATATTTGATGTCTTGGATTGCTCCGAGAAGCAAAAGGTTCCCTTTGCCGCCTTTATGTTGCGAGGAGAGGCAGATTACTGGTGGGAATCGATAAAGCGTACTCAACCTGCCGCACTGAAGATGTCTTGGGAGAAGTTCCAAGAGCTGTTTAACGACAAATACTTTCCCGAGAGTATTCGTCACATGAAGGAGGTGGAGTTCATCAAATTAGAGCAGAATAATATGACCGTGTCGCAGTACGAGGCAAAATTTGCGGAGTTATCCCGGTTTGCGTCCCACCTGGTGGATAATGAAGAAAGAATGACGCGGATGTTTTTAAGAGGTTTGAAGCCGGAGATACGTCAACATCTTGTTTCTCATAAACTGTGCTTGTATTCAGATGTTGTAAATAGGGCTCAGTTGGTGGAGCGCGATAACAAGACAACACAACCAAAAGAGAGCAGCCGACAAAATGATAATACCAGTGAAAGCAGTCATCGAAGCGGTGACAACAAGCGTGGAGGGAATCAACAGGCCCGAAATGGTAACCACTTCGGTGGTAATCAGGGCCAAAACAATAAAAATGGGCATTTCAAGAAGAGGAGATTCAACAATGATGGAAAGACGTCAGCACCAGCACCTGTCGTTAAGGAAGGAGAACGATCACCTATCATATGTTTCAAATGCGGAGGAGAGGGGCACATCAGTCCAAACTGCGCGATGCCGTCCAAAGCATGTTATAATTGTGGAAGAGAAGGTCATTTAGCCCGATTTTGTCGTTTACCGAAGACAAATTCAGCTAGGATGGAGGCACCAAAGGCCGTCCCAGAAAAGTCAAAACTGGTTGTGCAAGGGAGAGCGTTTGTTGTGACCTCCCAGAACGCAAGGAACCCGAATGAGGTCATCACGGGTAAGCTTATCATAAACTCTAACGAAGTCTATACTTTATTTGATACCGGTTCTACCCATTCTTTTATTTCTCCTACTTGCGCTCATCGATTAAATTTGATTCCGGAGAAATTAGACTTTGACTTAGCAGTTGAAACTCCATTGGGAGAAACCTTCATTACATCCACGGTTTATAAGTCTTGTTTGGTTCAAGTTGGTACCCACACATTACCTGTCGATCTTATTTCATTAAAAATACTTGCATTTGACGTGATTCTAGGGATTGATTGGTTAACTACTCATCATGCAAAAATTGATTGTTTTCGTAAGGTTGTTAGCTTTCATATTCCTAATCGACCTATTATGCGAATTCAAGCAACCAAACCATTAAAATCAATCGCTGTCATCTCAAGCCATAAAGCTATTCGTTTATTGAAAAACGGATGTCAAGCTTTCTTAGCTCATGTCACAGATCTAAACAAAAATACGTCAGCTTTGAATGATATTTCTGTTGTTAATAAATTTCCTGACGTATTTCCCGAAGAACTTCCTGGCCTACCCCCAGAGCGTGAAATTGAATTTTGTATCGACCTTGAACCCGGTACAAAACCCATTTCCAAAGCCCCATATCGAATGGCTCCTATTGAACTTCAGGAGTTAAAGACTCAACTGCAGGAATTGTTAGACATTGGTTTTATTCGTCCTAGTACTTCTCCTTGGGGTGCTCCTGTTCTGTTCGTGAAGAAGAAAGATGGGAGTATGCGACTTTGTATTGATTATCGGGAGTTGAATCATGTCACCATCAAAAATAGGTATCCATTGCCACGTATTGATGACCTGTTTGACCAGTTGCAAGGAGCACAATTCTTTTCAAAGATCGATCTTCGTTCTGGATATCATCAGCTGAAGGTTAGAACTGAGGATATTCCAAAGACTGCCTTCAGAACTCGGTATGGGCATTATGAATTCTTAGTTATGTCTTTTGGATTGACTAATGCTCCTGCTGCCTTCATGGATATGATGAACCGGGTATTCAAGGAATATTTGGATCACTTTGTGGTCGTCTTTATCGATGACATCCTTGTTTATTCCAAAAGCCGTGAAGATCATGAGCAACACTTGAGGCTGGTACTCCAAAAGCTTCGTGAATACAAACTTTATGCCAAGTTGAAGAAATGCGAGTTCTGGCTGGAGGAGGTAGCATTCCTTGGGCACGTAGTATCAAGTCGTGGAATATCGGTTGACCCGGCAAAGATTGAAGCTATTCAAAGCTGGGAGCAACCTAAATCAGTGACCGAAGTACGTAGCTTTCTTGGTTTAGCTGGTTATTATCGGAGATTCGTGGAAGGATTTTCTCGAATCGCTACTCCATTAACTCAGCTGACTCGAAAAGATACAAAGTTCAGTTGGAGCGAAGAATGTGAGCAGAGTTTTCAAGAACTCAAGAGGAGACTCATTTCAGCACCTGTTCTAACAATACCATCTGGCTCGGAGGGATTTGTCATCTACAGTGATGCTTCGAGCAAAGGGTTGGGATGCGTTCTCATGCAACATGGAAAAGTCATAGCCTATGCATCAAGACAACTCAAGGAATATGAGAGGAATTATCCTACTCATGATCTAGAGTTGGCAGCTGTTGTCTTTGCACTTAAAATTTGGAGGCATTACTTGTATGGGGAGAAGGTGGAGATCTTTACGGATCATAAAAGCCTCAAATATTTCTTCACTCAAAAGGAACTCAACATGCGACAACGACGTTGGCTTGAACTGTTGAAAGATTATGATCATACCATTCAATACCATCCTGAAAAAGCGAACGTGGTAGCTGACGCATTGAGTAGAAGATCATATGCGGGTACAAGTGCGATATTGTCAACACAAAGGCCCATTTTGTGTGATTTGCAAAGGATGGAGATAGAGTTAAAGACTCCAGGGACCCATGTGATGATGGCGAATATACGAGTAGAACCGACTTTAATCGATAAAGTTAAAGCTGCTCAAGCTACAGACCTGGAGCTGATGCGTATGAAGAAGAAAGTGCAAGAAGGTGCTATACCGGAAGCAAGAATCGATGAAGAAGGAATACTTCGAGTCAACTCCAGACTTTGTGTTCCTAACAACCCTGATTTAAAGTATGAAATCATGATGGAGGCGCACAACACACCGTTTGCAATCCATCCTGGAAGTACCAAAATGTATCATGATCTTCGTCATACATTTTGGTGGAGCAATATGAAGAGAGAGATAGCGTTGTTTATCTCAAGGTGTCTAACTTGTCAACGAGTCAAAGCGGAGCATCAAGTACCAAAAGGTCCATTGCAACCACTTGAAATTCCAGAATGGAAGTGGGAGCACATTACCATGGATTTCGTTACCGGTCTTCCTAGGGTTTCTCAAGGTATTGATGCGATTTGGGTCATTGTTGATAGATTGACCAAGTCTGCTCATTTCTTACCGATACGAGAAACTTATACACTTGAACGTCTTGCTCGTATGTACATAAACGAGATTGTAAGACTGCATGGTATGCCAGTATCCATAGTTTCTGATCGAGACCCAAGATTCACTTCACGATTTTGGGTTAGTTTACAAAAAGCTATGGGCACGGAGTTACGATTTAGTTCAGCATATCATCCTCAGACGGACGGACAATCAGAGAGGACTATTCAAACTCTTGAAGATCTATTAAGACTCTGTGTCTTTGACTTCAAAGGAAGTTGGGACAAGTTCTTACCATTGGTGGAGTTTTCCTACAACAACAGTTATCAAGCAAGTATTGGCATGGCTCCATTCGAAGCATTGTATGGAAGAAAATGTCGTTCTCCAGTATGCTGGGATGAGGTGGGTGAAGCAACGTTGTTGGGACCGGAGTTGGTACGTATGACTACAGAAAAGATTCAAACGATCCGACAACGTATAAAAACCTCACAAGATCGACAAAAGAGTTATGTTGATCTTCATCGAAGGACGTGGAATTTGATGAAGGAGATCATGTGTTCTTACGTATTGCTCCATGGAAAGGAGTTACGAGATTTGGAAAGAGAGGAAAGCTCAATCCTCGATTCATCGGTCCATTTTTAATCCTCGATCGAGTAGGAACTGTGGCTTATAGACTCGCTTTACCGCCAAGTATGTCTCGTGTTCATAACGTTTTTCACATATCCATGTTACGCAAATATGTGGAAGACCCGAACCACATTATTGAGTTAGAACCGGACGAAATAGCGGAAGATTTGACGTATGAAGAAGTTCCTGTTCAAATCTTGGATAAGAAGGAACATATTCTACGCTCCAAGGTTATACCTCAAGTCAAAGTTTTGTGGAGAAACAACGATGTTGAGGAAATGACTTGGGAGTTAGAATCTGAAATGAAATCAAGGTATCCTTACCTCTTCGACATACCAGGTACGTACCCTAATTTCGAGGGCGAAATTTCATAAGAAGGGGAGGTTGTAAGACCCCAACTTTTATAAATAAAGATGAATTTTTTATAAAT
This sequence comes from Panax notoginseng, assembly GCA_016801055.1. Taxonomy (NCBI): domain Eukaryota; kingdom Viridiplantae; phylum Streptophyta; class Magnoliopsida; order Apiales; family Araliaceae; genus Panax; species Panax notoginseng. The sequence continues at coordinate 4,891,486 of CM029018.1, read as the reverse complement.
ATCATTTTTGAATATTATGGAGTTAATTTGATATAATGTTATAGTTGTGGGTAATATTTATAAATTTTGCAAAGTACGCAAGTTGTTATATAATATTTGATTGGTCGGGGAATATTCGTTTTAACAGGGAATATTGTACAACGACACAATCATTGGTGGACCCCACAACAGAATTATTGTCGGATTGAGAAAACGACAAAGATAGTTTATTAAAAATAACGGCGGAAGTTTTACCATTGTTACTGTTGAACTACTCGGTAGTAAAAGTACAGTAATACGTGTGGTTGCATAGTAGCACACGGTATTGATTATTAATGCTTATGTGAGAAGTCACTCAGTTTGATTCCATTATTGTCAGTTAATAATATGAATTATTTAGCGATAATGACGTTTTGTTTTATTCGTATTATTAACGTAATAAAACAGAAACATCTTTTTATATAAAACAAAATACTTTATTAAAGTTATTCTATAAATAGAATATATTATATTTTATTTAAAAGATTTTTCTTTAAATATGGACCGTCAGATTAAAGTAATCAATCTGGACCGTTCATGGATTAGTTACTATGCATTCTATTTTTCTATAAATAGCAGCTCATTCCTTCATTATTTCTTACGAATTCACTGAACTCTAGAGAGAGAAACTATAGAGAGAAACTATAGAGAGAGAAGAAGAGTATTCTGCTACTTAACTACTTCCTTACTTCAGCTCTTCTTTAAAACGGTAAGGGGTGTTATTCTTTCTTATTCATGAAGAGAACTGTTGTTATTCCATTTCTTATTATTCTGTTGGAATAACCTGTATACGTGGTCTACCCTATACTTGGTGACATTCTGCTATTATTCTGTTGGAACATCCTGTCTGTGTGTTTTACACCGGACCTGGTTCCGTTTTTGTTATTATTCTGTTGGAACATCCTGTCTGCGTGTTTTACACCGGACCTGGTTCCATTATTTATTATTTTGTCGGAATATCCTGTCTGTGTGTTTTACACCGGACCTGGTTCCATTATTTATTATTCTGTCTGTGCGTTTACGCCGGACCTGGTTCCATTATTTATTATTCTGTTAAGAATAACCTGTCTGTGCGGTCTATCGCATGCATGGTAATTTCTTTTGTTATTTCATTCTTTATTGTACTCAGTTGGTTAAGTTTTGACTTCTATACTCCATGAAATTTGTGGAATATCCTTGATAATTGCGTTTCATCTAGTATCTATTCATGAAAATATTCTCCTGATCATTCTTGAATCTTACTCCACAAAGTAGTATCATGTTGACAATTTGGACGTTGTTAATTCTTGGATAAATTAATTCTTGAACTTGTTTTATTGAATTCTTATATCATTGTCATCATCCTCGTGTTTATAAAATATTGAAAGTCATCTGTGGCCTGTAGTGCATAGATGGACTTGGTATAATTATGACCAGGGATTATTCGGTATAATCATGACCGTAATGTTACAAATGATGTGGTAAAAGTCCTCATTGGCCCGTAGTGCATTGATGGACAGTTGTTGGCATGATCATGACCATTAATGAATACACGAATATCCTTGGCCGTAGTGCAGGGGTGATTCGATGATGTGAATTATTTTATTAAGCTGAGTCTCAGCGATTACAGTGTTAAAAAAAAAACTTTTTAAATCATAAAAGATAGTAGAGTTTATTTTCTACTTGACTCTTTTAATGGATTGCTTGTTCCGCTGCAGTTAAACTAGATGTCTATTATATTTTATCAGTTTAATATTGTTGAAGGCTAATGATAATTTATTCTGCATTATCTTAGTCATAATATTTCTTACTGGGCTAGTTGAGCTCACCCTTTCTTTCACTGTTCTCTTCAGGAAATGAGAACGTAGCTGGGACAAGTCGGGGAACGGAGTGATGGTCCGAATGATAGTATTAGTTAGTAGTCCTCACTATTCTATGTAATGGGGTGTTAATAAATGTAACGAGGACTCCTTTTGAGTATGAATACTCTCTAGAAGATAATATTTGTATTCAAACTCACAGTTTATATTTTGTCGTATTGTACACGACAGTTGTATTATTAAGTTGTATTTGTATTCTGTAATATGTATCTGACGACCCAAGATGGGTGATGTATACCTAATTTTGGGGGCGTCACAGAAAGCTTATGTTTCTGGTGTGATTTTCAATTCTAACTTAGCCCTCTATTTATAGGAAAATGTTAGCACGCCGAAGCAGACTTAACCTGCAACCTGATGGCTTTATCTACTACTATTCCCACCCACCACATTTGAATAAAAATCTCAGCACATTTCTTCACCAACCAAGAGTGGGGCCCACCAATTCTAAAATTTTTCACCAAAATGATAAATTCCGAAACTTCAACAATTTCTGAACCAGTCATCTCGTAAAATTCATAATAAATCATACGTTCATTTTTAACGGTTCAAAATTTGTGGACATATACTCAACTTATATATGTATAACATATCCAAAAATTACCACAATCCAACGGTCGGATTAAAAACTATAACCCCCACAAAATATCTCAAAAATTCTAATTTTTAATACCTCCATTCCGACAAAAATACTGATAAAAACCTCAACATTAACTCCTTCATTTTTAACCACAAAAATATATCCCTCATTTATATCCACATAAAATAAATATTTCCTTATCATATGAATCAATAATTAATTATTCACAAATAATATTACAGAGTTACAATTATGACAACCAGACCGTTCCCAGGAAAGAGGGGGCTTTCCCATAAGGATTTCTCCTTACTAGCGCGCAATTAGATGACCAAACCTCTCCTTAGACAGAACTTTCTAGACATTGCCAATAATACTATCTAATAATATTATTTAAATAATATGAATTATTGATCTGATAATGAAAAATACTGTGCAGTAACAATTATTGAAACAACAATAATATAAAATATCAACGCAACAATTATTAAATCAATAAAATAAAATATTGAACAGTAACTACTGTAACAATTATTGAGTAGTGCATTCTTACGTAAGAATTAATAATTGAAAAAAATACTGTGCAATACCGTGTGCTACTATGCAACTACGCGTATTACTGTATTTTAACCACCAGGTATTCCAACAGTGTTAACGGTAACAATTACGCCGTTATTTATAAAAACTCAATTTTGTCGTTTTCTTCATCCAATCGCTTTCCGTTATGGGACCCACAAATAGCTGCGCCGTCGTACGAATATTCCCCGACAGAAAGAATATTCCACGACCAAACGAATATTCCCCGACAAAATGAATATTTTATAACTATTTGCTTATTTTGAAAAATATTCATATATCACCCTTAACTTTAACTTTTTATCCATTTAACCATTTACTAAATAGAAAAATTGAATACTTTTATTTCATAAAATTTGGGGTCTTACACACAACCTTAGTCATACTGTTACTAACCTACTTGGTAATGCTTAATTATCCATCCCTGGCCAAGATTGTAACAACAACCAACAAAATTAGCATTAGAGTTGTATTCTCTGACAGTTGTTTAATGGGGAAGGTTTTTTTTTAATAGGTAGTTTAACATGAACATTCCCGCAATCATCTTATAATACTATCAAAAAACTACTTTTCTTTTTAGTTGATTCAGCTAGTAACTAAAGTATAACATGAGACGCCTAGCTAATCTTAATTTCTACTGCATTCATGTTGCTTCTCAAAAGAAGCCCATGAAAATTCCAAAAATGATTGAAGTCTATAGACAATTTAGCTGCTTAGATGAGGACATACAAAACACAAATTTTACCAAGCAAAAGAACTATGTGACTTATCCACAAATCATAGTTATCACGGCGCCACGGCGAGTCATGGCGGTAGCCGACTGCCTGGACGCCTAAGCGACCGCCATGGCATCCGTATAACAACAAGGCGACCGCCATGGCGTCCGTATAGCGACAAGTCGTTTATAATGTGCAATTTATATATTATTTATTTTACTTAACAAGTATATTAACAATAAAATTTCATATACATTAAAACTCAAAACATAACACTATGTAATAACATTAAAGACATAATTATGTAAATACTTAGCAATAACAATCCAAAAACAAAACACTTGATATTAAAAATTAATAAAAGAAATGAAAAATTCAACAAACACCACATAGAAAATAAAGTTGTAACCATCACAAAAATGTAGTTTGATAAAGATATGTCGAATCCGATTACTAATAAGTTGGGTTTTATTTCCTTTCTCCTTGGTTTTTAATCGATGGATCATGGGTTAATGGATCAAAACTGTAAAATATTTTGATTGGGTCAAAGCTGCTAAGGCGTCTCAAGACGTCCGCCTTAGCAGCTCCACCTCAAGGCTCCCATCGCCGTATTAATTTTTTATCGCCTGGACGCCTAGACGACGCCTTAACAACTATGCCACAAATATAATATATGTATGACTTCGACAATGTGTAGAGAGCTAGGAACTTGAAATGTAAATTAGATTTAAAGGATAGTAGATATAATCAGATCTATATAATAATATAAAAAAATCCCCCAAAGCATACATTTACAAATCTGAGAAATCCTTTAGCCACATACGGTGCTAAGAAAGTAGGAGAATTTATCCACTACTATATCCATAAAACAAACTCGAAGAAGACGGAACTCTAACCACAAGATGTTATATGATAGTCATACTGACAACATAATAATAATGTGCAATAAATTGTAAGAAAATAATAGAGTTTATATAGACATATTTGAAGGAATGGAAGAAAACTACCTTAACATAAGCACAATCTCCAAGATCGAAAACGCAGTTTTCAATTTGAGCCTGATAATAATTGCATTTCGCATTCAAAATCAATTCATCTTCATCATCATCATCATCATCATCATTACTGCAAGAACAAACACAACATATTCAAACATGAAGGAACATCAAGTCACATTAATATCCATTGCTCAAAAAATACCTAGTTAACTGATTCAAAAAAGGAAAGTAGATAAAGTGGTTACTAACTTAGGTTTCAAATTAAGTCCCTTTCTTGGACTATGCTGCAGAATCCAAGACGAAATAGTTAATAAATCAGTGATAATTTTCATAATAAAGATAAAATTTCCAACCAATCAATCATAATGTGACAAAAACATGCAAGTAGAAACAAACATGATAAAAGACCTAACCACTTATTAAGTCTAGCCTTGTGAAAATAAAAATGAGCAAGGATGCTCGGTTAGGTGATATAAGGGTCGTAGCCTAAATGTTAGGACATGGCATGGTCATATGGTCTTTTTGTAAAGAAGTGGTAGCTATAGAATTGTTAGTTGGTTATCCTTATCTAGAATTGCCAGCACATTGGTCTTTGTAATATTCATGGTGCATTTTCCCGTATTTGGATCATGTTTGTAGTCAGATATAAGTGAAAATTTGCAATGTTTATCCTTATGGATGAAATGGTTAAAAGGGAGGTCTATCCTTTCCTTAGTTTTCAAGCCTTCTTTTCTACTCCAATCTTCTAAAACCCTAATCTCCATTATTGCTTAGTTGAACTCAAATTAGGTTAGAACTTGATACAAATAGGGGTCATATACCATGGAGTGGGATGTGTGGAATTCCAAAACAACTTTTTGTTGTCTGACAAACAAATGGTTCTTCAATTATGGAAAAGGTTCTGGAAGCAGCAAGGCAAACAACCCTCAAACAGGGCCGGCTCTGAGTTTTTAAAGGCTTAAAGCGACAACAAAAAAATGGGCCTTTTGTGAATTGCTATTAAAATAGGCATAAAAAAAACTACAAGTCTGCCATTGAGATTTGGGCATATTTCATTGAGTAAATTTTTTGTGGGCCTTTAAATTTAAACTGACGTGGGCTGGGCTCTTTTGTTTGAGTATATATATACATAACACAAATACCTCTTGGGGGCCCTAAAAATTTGTCAATTTTAGTGGGCCTAAAGCACGGGCACCTTGGGCTTTAGCCCAGGGCCGGTGCTGCCCTCAAAGAGTCAACTATGCATAAGGAAAGTCATTAAATCACCTTGAACCAAACTCTTATGCTAAAAAAAACTCCCTAAACAACATCTCAAATTACCTCAAACTACACTCCAACAATATTTAAAGAATATCATACAGCCCAAGCACTTTATCCCTTGCACACAACTAAGGTTATGTTTGGTTACCTACCTTTATAGCATTTGCAATGGTATCATTTACTGAGTTTGGACAGTGCACCATTTTTGGTGTGGTGCATTTATACTCTAAATGCTACGTTTGTGAATTAATAAAGTTGTGTTTAGAATAAGTTGCTTATAAACAAACAAGATTCTAAAATACGTTTAGAACTCCAAACGCACTAAACTATCTGGCAGTGCCTTGGTTATCTCATTTCAACCCAATAAAACTGTAAATGAGCCAAGTCGAGACAGACTTTGCCTTGCCAAGCTCAAGCTCGTTTAAAAGTTAAACAAGTTGAACCAGATTGAGTCTAGTCGAGCTTAAGCTCAGCTCGTTTAACTTTTTTATTATAAAAATAAGAAACAATAATTAATTAAATGTTAAATGAGTAAAGCTCGAGCTGGACATCCCACAGTTCTAGCTCGGTTCGCTTGACTAAACTGGCGAAAGAGCTTGTTCGAACTAGTCTCGTTTAACAAGCTCGAGTTGAGCTGCGTTGGGTTGGGTCAGGTTCGAGGCAACCTGGTACATTTAAAGCTCTGCTTCCAAGTGTGGGGAAAAAATACTCTTTATAGGAGTTTTTATTCTAGTAATTACAAGTGAACATTTGCAGATTTTGTAAGAGACAGCTCAATTTCTCATTTACTCCCTCCTTTCAAAAATTAAATACACATTTTGATTTTTTAAAATCAAGGTAGCGACCTTGATATGAATTGATATGGAAATTAATACCTTTTACTTTTACTTAGATTAGTTGTTATAGTTGCTTATATTAAAATCAAATAAAGCTTTAATTTAACAATTATGCAAATTGACTGCAAAAAGTTAACTAATTTTAGAACACAGGGAGTATCTTGAAATGTACCTTGTCATCATATCGCCAAGGCCATCTCTTTCGAGCTTCTTCATCGGGAACCGGATCTCCGATCAAGAACGACACAGTTTTAACCCGTTTCGACTTCTTTGACGGCAATTCAGAAGTTTTCTGCTTCTTCGGCGGGGGATTCTTCTTCGCCGGCCGTTTCTTTGGTTCCTTAAAATCTTCCTCTTCAGTGTACTTTCCGTCACTTTCTTCTCCGTTTTCGAGTAATCTTGGGGACCTTCTAAGAGATTTCTGGTCCCACATTGGGGTTATCTGATTAGAAGATAAGGCTTTTCTTAAAGCTGAGTCTTTAGGGTTTCCATTCTGAGTAAACGGCGACGGAGACGGCGATAACGGCGGCTTTGTTAATGTTGAGGATCCACTCTGTAGCTCCTCCGCCGCCATTTTTCCTGTCCTCGAGTTTAGGTAAGAGCGCAAATTGGGAATTAAGCGAGTATGTCAGATATTGGCTGCTTCTAAAAAAGAATCATACTAATGGAAAGGATAAGCAGGAGGGGTGTATTAGTAAATTCACTTATGTAATTGCAAATTGTAGGTTATGGCGGGAATTTAAAATTTTCATAAATTTGGTGTTCATTTGAACTTTGACAAGTCGAATAATATCAAACCATAGACTTAATTGTGTACATAATTTGCAAGGGATTGGCGCCATAAATGTATTTTGTGCAGAAGAAAAAACTATAAAACTATTAATTTGTATATTTAAAGAAAATGCTCCTTTAGCTCGAATTTCTTTATTTATATAACATTTTGTATGAATTTGATTTAAATCCAATTAATAAAACTATTAATTAGCATGTATTTCGACATATAGTTTATTTGGAGGTTTAAAATGTATTATCACAAATCTTGTGATTGGTTTAGTTGATTTTTAGTTGTTTACAAGAGATTATACTCAAAAATTTGTGGGATATATGTGATTAGTTTTATATATAGAAAAAAAATGCTATTTTATTATTTATTAGATCATACATTCATAAATAAATGTAAATAATAATATAACAAAAAATCCCAAGAAAAATAGTTTTGAAGGTCAAAATAGGAAAATACATTTGTTTAGATATTTCAAAAAGATCTATTATCAAATAATTTATTTCATTCCGTTTAACTTTCAAACAGAACATTAATTTCGTCAATCAAAGCATTTACTTTGTTCAGCCCATTTAACTATTAATGACATTTAATTCAACTTTATCAAACAACGCCCACCCATGAATCATTTTTAACATCAAGTCTTAAAATGTATTAATGACATCTGCATATAATTAATTAATTATTATTATTATTTCAAAAATAATTTGGAATTTTATATTATTTTTTGAAGCTTCGAAAATACAAAATACATGGGATTTAATAATCAACATGAATACTTTATTCAAAATTACAATAATACAAGCCTTTCATAAAAAAGAAATAAAGCTCATACATTTTGCTAAGAATTGAAATTGGGACCTAAAAATTTCAGATCTCACTCTTAACCATACTCACACTTCAGTTGCTATGCCCAACAGGATGTAAATGTCCCTTTCCATTTATTTTCAAGAGAAACGGGTTGACAAGGCAATATATCCGAACCAAAACAATAAGAAGAGGAGCCAATATCTCTCTCCAAAACTAACAGCAAGTGAATTGATATACAGAGTATTAGGTTTCATTATATTTCAAAATTAAATTGAAAGTTTTTAGCTACATGAAGTCGTGAACTTATAGAGAAATACAATATACATTCATCTCTATAATTTCAGAAACCTACCTCTATCTGTCTCGCAGTTTATATGATTCATACGGCTTCCATTTCTTCATTATTTCTGTCCTCAGGAACCCATGTGCAGCCACATGGATATTATCGCAAGACGCATGTATAAATCCTGGTCCATACATAGGCTCCATCTCGTTAAGTGAGCTGGTCTGCAGAATTTGTATCCTCGATAACACTAAATTGAGGGGTACAGTGGGGCAGGCCTAAAGAGGAAGGAAAAAAATTGCAGCAATAGATGCACTGGCAGTATAACATTATTGGTCTCTTACAATTTACATGTAGCTATAACTGATTACTTTCTGTATTGCTTCACTTGTCCCCAAGACTAATTTTTATTGATGGCGACCAACCAACTCTTCAAATAATCTACTGAATACTAGCTTAACAGGGATACAAGCAACTGCGGTGGGAACTATCTCAGGTTTGATCAGCCCATTCACACGATAACAGTTGGTACCTGGTTTCAGATGATTGCCGTGTTTTTGCTGAGTGGCGATTGAAGAAAGCGTTCTTGTCTTTTGGCTTGAAGATATACTCATCTTCTTTGCTGGCTTTCTGAGGAGCTTCCTGTCAGTTGAAGGGCGGGAAGAAACATGACTTGAGCTCTTCCCCGCCATGCTCGCCTTCTGGCTGAAACTCGCTGCATTTGATTTCCTTGATGAACCTTTTCTGTCTTGATGTCCATGCTGCAGATGCTCAGCATTTTCTTCGCCATCCACTGTTGATGATGAGCGTGGGCGGGGGACTCGACAATTTGCAGTCCTCCTGGCAGTCCTCCACACTGGTGGAAGTGTTGTATCATAATCCTGGCCAAATTCATCAGCTGCAGCCAGAAGAGCATCAGATGAACCATTTTCTAGTGCTTCAATTTGAATAGGGTGCCCTACTATTGCCTGCCCATTTAACTTGCTCATCAGTGAAATCATAGGGACATGTTCTCTTTGATAACTTGACTGGACTTTCAAATCTACTTCTACCAACATGTGCTTCACCCTGTCACCAAAACGACGACCAACAAATACAGGATCCATGTACTCAACCGAATCCCCCCAGTATCCTTTCTGGACAGGCTGATCGTTCCAAGCCAGGTCCTCCCAGCTGGTGATACTACGGTTGTTACCATCTAAACCTCTAGACCCATATTCAACCATTTGGGTTCCAAAATTCTTCTCACCGAGATCAGCCTCATCAGAACCATAGCTTCCCTTTCCAGTTAAATTTATTCCATGATTAAATCCTCTGGAAACCTTTCTACCAGTTACATCCACATATCTTTTTGTAAGAGCTCGGGAATTCCTTTTTCCTTTCAGTTGCCATTTGGAGACCTCCACGCTAGCTAAAACATCATCATTAGGAGAAGGGTGCGACATGTCACTGGTAGGTCCCAAGTCATCAGGCTCCTCGCTGCTCATACTCCCATGTTCCTCTTGTGCGTCAGATTTTCCCATAGATTTTGGCCTGAATTCTATGGATTCATCTAGACAACCAAACAAAAAAGAGTTGAGCTCAAGGAGTAAAGAAAAACTCCAAATAACCAGCATAATTGATTTAGACCACAAACTTATAAAATTCAAAAACAACATTTTAACATACAATCCTGCGCCTATAAGTGTTGTACAGAGAGAAAGACGGTTGGGTCCATGATGAACTAGCAGGCATCTGGAGATCAATGTCAATTCTCCTTGCACAATATTTATAGTGCTCCCTCCATTCAAATATAAGATCATTATTGACTTGAAGTCTCGAGACATTTTCAAACTCAAAATTTAAATAAATTAATTTAATTTTAGTTAAAACACGGATGAAAATTGTAAACTATCTAAAAAGTAGTACTAATTACAAAATTCATTGTTTCGTACTTATTAATAATCATGTCAATTTTGAGTTTGACTTCAAAAGTCAATAATGATCTTATAATTTAAAAGAGAGGAAGTATTTTCTTTCCTAACAAAAGAACTTGGACTTTCTTTATCCGAAAAAGAAAATTTAAGAAGAGAAAAAAGAAACATGTGCTGCCCAGGTTTACAGACTAAGGGCCAAAATAAATGACGATAAGACCGTCCTGTTCAGAGAACCAGAATATTAAGTTGCAATTTGATCATGGAGAAAAAAATACCACACTTATTATTATTATTGTTATTACTACTACTACTACTACTATAAATATTTTAGTCGTAAGAAGATCCCATTATTTTTTGACAAACAGAATAAACCTTACATATACACAACCCATTGTTCAGAGACAAAAAGTAGTGTTTAATCAACAAAGTCCTTAATGCATGTGTGAGAACTGATATATGAAATACCAATGATACATTGACATCACAGCAGTAGTAATGAATACCAATGATGCATTCATATCACAGCAGGAGTGATGACTTGGGAGGAAACAGTGTTTAGAATCTTCATTGAAGCAACAAAAATGTTTCAAGTAGGAGAAACGGAGGCCTCACAAAAGAACATGTTGCCTGGAAACATAGATTCTAGTCTTGGACAATATTCACTCTAAAGTCTAAACACAAAAGATTTAATAATAACACCATTTGCGTGAATAAACACATTCTTTTCTTTTAGTGCAAATTCAGAAATGTCACATCTGTTAACAATGTAATGCTGTGAAAGGTATGCCATTGTATCACTTCTCATTAATTTCACTAATCCTTCCCAGTGTATCTGATACTCCCAGGGATAAATGTATTAAAATGACGTTGAAATGCTCATCATTGAAATGCATAAAGACTAGTGCTTTTTGTTGCAAGATGATGTTTGATGATGATGCAAAATCCCCTAGACACTTCACTCTAAAAGTATGTATCAAAGTTCATATTAGGCAAATATTATGATATCGGAAAAAGAAATTATACCAAGATAAGGATAGAAAGAATAAAAATCTCAAAGAAAGAAGTTTTTTCTATAGTAACATTTCAAGCAAAAAGCTTTAAAAGTTTACACATGATTCAGCTGATTAAAGGCCTAAGAACAACATATGCTTTATTTTGAGCCTATATTGGCATCGGCGGAAACTACCAATACGGTAGGGACAGAAGAAATTTCCGGTGGATTAATACTTCCCATAATCCAAATCTTATCTACTAAATTACAAAATAGTTCTAGATTTAAATTATACTAGTATTGGTGATAAAAAAATATATGTAAATAAATTAATATATCCAACAAATAAATAATAATCATTATGATAGATACATATATCACATAAACCCAAAATATAAATTCCTACTTTTTTCTTTTTTGCTTTCTTGCTTGGGCTCTTTTTCCTTTTTCCTTTTTCCTTTTTCCTTTTTCCTTTTTCCCATAGGACTTCAATCAGCAACTCGACCTTTTATGCAATTAAACGCGAGATACGCTCAAGCAAGATTAAATATGCCAGAAATGTATTGGTAAAGAGCCATGGTATATCCAGAGATTCAAGGTTCTGTGCAAGATCAACCATACTGTTTTCAACAATTCCATATTATGCGACCAGGCATAAGCTCATGGAGAAGAGAGTACCTCTCAAAAAACAACCAAATCTCAATGAGGCCAAGAAGGGAATTTATCTTTTCAAAATATAATTTCACGATATATTACCTAATTCTTATACCTTGGCCTAATAACACAAGCAACAACAGAGCATCTACAAAGGAGCGCCAAATGCCTGAATATATAATTGGTTAAGTAAAAACAAGGGCAGAAAAAAATTAAACAGTACCCAAGTAAGCATACAATCTGAAAAAGCGAATAAAACAACCATTATTCAAAATAGATAGAAGATACTGAATGGAAGCAGATAGCATCATGAGCATGCATATATAGGAAACGTAAGAAGCATGAACACTACAAAGCACTGTTAATTGTAAGAAGATAGTAAGGATTCTGTAGTGAGAAACAAAGATAGACACAATTATACCTGAAAGTGCAGTCTTTTCTTCATCCGTATCTGACTCGAGAGAATCAGTCTCAGAAGAGTCAGTTTCAGTATCTTCTGTAGATCCAGAAGTGTTTTCCTTGTTGATAGCAACAGGATGAGGATTTCTATTATCTTCATATTTGGAAGGTGAAATGCCCATATGTTCGGAATGGATTTCATTATCTCCAGTGGAATCACTGGACTTGGAGTGGTGCGTATGTTTGCTCCTCTTTGCACAGTCTGCAACTCCCGTTTGCTCCTCTTCAGTTACAAAGAGAGAAACACTACTATCTTCAGGCTGCAAGGAGTGAGGAGCTGGTAATTTTACACTACTCTCAAGTACTTGAACAAGAGGGCGGCGCCTATCACGCCTCTTGACAAAGGATTCTTCAACCAACACCTCGTGTGACCTTTTCCTTTTCTCTAAGGAAGTTTTATCATTGGCATGATTCATATTCTCAGTGTCAAGACCACCATTAAGAGGAGCATCAGAAGTATTAACAAACGGAGAACTCTGAGAACCATTGGAAGCAACGGAAGGAAAAATCTTTCGCTTTGAAGAAGCAGTCCGAAGACCAAAGTCCTGCAAACCTCTCATCCGAGGTAATACATCAGAATTATCATCATCCCCGCTCAGTTGACTTCCCTCTTTGACTTCTTGTGTTTGCAGATGTTGATCCTTGTTCTTGCCCTCAAGCGGCAGATTCAATTCCTCCGAAAGTTGACGAGATTTAGGGAGTACATGTTTTCCATCACCATGTCCCAAGCTTTCAGAAGAGGTTTCCAACTCTTTTCTTACACCATCAGACGATTTACTGCTCTTACCATTAGAAGAACAACCTAATTTTCCATATTGTTTCTCCAAAAATTGCTTCTCAAGTTCAAGAGCATGAATAATAGCATCTTCCCGACGTGCATATTTCTCTCTTTTTTTAGGAGGCATTCCCTGTGAAGCTTCAGCCCTTTCAATACAATCATCAAACTCGCCACATCGAAATGCCTTCACACGCTTAGACTTCTCCAAATTGTACCAATCCCTGATAACACACCGAACCAAAAAATAATTAAAAAAATCACACCAATATAAAGAAAGAATAACATGTGCACCACACAAAAATCCAACTTTCTATAAAGAGTCAAAATTTAATTCAAATCACTCTCGATGCTATACTTTCTGATAAAAGAAAACAACCAGTAATGACAATCTTAATGCTCTAGAAAATAATTCTTGGACAAGGAGGATGCAAAAGAATATCTATAATAGGCTTCAGACATTTTACAATCTTGAGCATAGCCACTTCTTGTTTTCTCAAGGCACTTCATTATGGTCCAAACACTTCAGATGGTCTCCATGAAAACTAGATTGCTCTGATGATTAAAAATGTTGTCACTGAAATGTCAACCTTCTCCTCTTTAAAGCACCAATCCAGAGAAGCTCTCTTCTTATAAGGAGGAAAGTAAGAATGTGCTATATAAGGAATTAAAACATATCAAACTTCTTATCTTTACACTCAAATGTGGTAGACAATAGCATTACCAAATTGCATGAACATGATGCTGTTCCATTTCAAGAAATTGCATAACTATTAAATTACCAAACAATTGTACAAAATCCCTGGACATGTTTTAAAGCCTTTTTAACACGCAATGAGCAATTAACCATATAGATTTCAACTTAATTAAAACATATCAAGAGAATCCGAGTAAGTGGGAAATTTGAGAAGTCAATTGAGATCGAGTCCAGAACATCGCAAATAATATTTGGAGAATATATGCAGTCATGTCTAGTAATTGAACCAAGAACACTTCCAAATATGTTGTCCTTTTTCTATTTTACTCATCACGTTTGTGCACCCCCTGAAGCATGCCTTGTACAGCTTATACAAATCATAGTTTGATACGCGTATAAACACATTCTAGTCGGAGTATATTTTCATTTCAAAATTTAAGCAATGCATCCTTCATGAGATATGAGCAGAATATCATAGTAATAACAAGATATAGGAACATTAAGGCCCTGAAATTGCAATTGCATGCAGTTATGCAGAGGAATCCACATACCCAAAATAGTAAATTCACTTAATCATAAAACTCATGATCCAGTCAAAAGTGAGCTTAAGCAGACTTACACACTGGCGTCTTCCCTCCCAAGAAGCTTGACTGGGGTTCCAGATCGAGGAGACATGAGATGAGAAGCAGAGAGCTCATCCGGGCCTAGAATCTTGCCAGGCCACCATGAACCATTCCGTCGCCGGACCCAAACAATGGTCCCAACACTACAATCAACCACGCCGGTGCTCGTACCAGTGTCCGAACTCCCCATCTCTCCCTAGTTATATCTATATAAATATATATAATGTCTATATTTATCTGTACTCTCTACTCCTACTGTCTGCAATAAAAGAAACTTTTGATGATCTTAACCAAGATTTAGAAAAAACCAATAGTCCTAAAAATTGTTATACTCTATCTATTATTTCAAAAATAATTAACACAGGGAAAAAATAAACTAAATTGAATCCAAACAAAAGGAGATGTCCATTATCAACGGAAAAATGAAAAAACTTTAATAGCTTAACCTCCGGAGAAGAAGATTGAGAATTGGTAATGAATACAGATAATCAGAAGGTCGTCACATTTGGAGGATCGGACGGTTAGGAATGGGGCTAGGGTTAGGGTTTCCGTTCAAATTTAGGGAAAATTCATATCTAGGGCTTCTATAACAAATTCATAAGTGAATCAGCTATAAGATACAATTATCGGCAGTTGATTATCGGTCTAAGAATCTTCTGTCTCTCTTTCTCTCTCTATATATCTCTTCCTCGTGTGTATGTATCTATTGGTGTGTTGAAGACGATTGAATCGCCAGTGTTGACTCACTGATTAACAAAACACACGAGTTATGTCCGCAAAACGCGATCGTATGGGCCTCTAGCTCAACTATGGTTTCTTGTGGGCATTAAATTTGAATCACTTTTATTGGGCTTTTGTCACTTCTTGATGTTCTACAATCCTTCTTTCTAAATTATTAAATTATTTTTCAAACATAAAAGAAAATAAATAAAAAGAATAAATAAAGTTTTTTAACTAAATTTGCAACGTGTTGGGTATTATTCTTTTGTAACATATGGTAACTTTTTCTAAAAATTAGGGCTTAATTTTATTTTTTGTGAGAAACTAAAGAGTTCACAAGTAACAATCTTTTTAGATTTGGATCCCCTCTATTACATATTCCATTTAATATACCATATTTTTATAGTTTTAAATAGTATAATTTAAATCAACATCAGTCAATTAATGTATAATATTAAGTAATATTATTGTTCCAAACATGAAAGTAATTCAACACTTTTTTATTATTTAATGAACATGTAAATTTTTCATCCAAATTTTAATTATTAATTTATACTAATGGTAAAAATATATTTACCATTAGTATAATTCATTTTAATATTACCAACTATCTATTAACATAGTTTGATCGTTATTAATAAAATTATTAAGATATAAAATATGATATAATGAGAAAAATAATAATTTCACATGTAATTTTAATATTTTCACATATGTTGTGACGCCCCCAAAATAGGTATACAATACCCATTCTGAGTCGCCAAAATACATGGTACAGAAACAACTACATCTTTACTGTTACAACATAAGAACTGTGAGTTTAAATACAAATATTGTCATCTAGACAATATCCACACTCAAATAAGTCTTCATTACAATTATTGATACATTATTTCACAAAAATGGTGAGGACTACTAAAATAACTTCTAGAACCATCATTCCATACCCCGAATAGTACTCGCTACATTCTCGCCTCCTGAGAAAAATGGAACAAAAAAGAAAAGGGTGAGCCTAACCCAGTAAAGAACATTATGACTAAGATAATACAGAACAAATTATCGTTAGTCTTCAACAGGGAAAATTCTAATAGAATACAATAGACAACAAGTTTTAAATCAATAACTGCAGCAGAAACAGCAAACCATTAGAAGAGTCAAGTAGAGAATGAGTTCTACTATCTTCTAAGATTTAAAAGTCTATCATCAATATTTTATCCCTGTAACAACAATCAATAACCATCTTTAATCAAATATTCATCTTTGCACTACAGGCCAAAGATATTCATTTGTATCACCAGTCGTTCATGTTCATCTCAACACATGTTCATCTTTGCACTACGGGCCAAAGATATTCATCAGTTAATCATTCATCTTTGCACTACAGGCCAAAGATATTCAGTAATATCATCATTTAGGACTGAGGATGATGAAAAATATCTTAAAGAAAACGAATTCAGTGAAACAAAATAACAAATATTAAGGATTCGTATTTCGATTTATCCATGTCCAAAACTACCTTATAATTATTCATAGTGAAGTAAAATTCAAGAATGATCAAAACATGGATACAATCAAAGTTAGTACCCAGAATAGATATTTTGGATGAAAAGAAGAAAATTTTATTTTTCGGTGAATAGTAACTCGTGAATAGTAACCCCGAGTGAAAAGTTTTAAATTTGATAAAAAAATTTAACCAATATTTCGACATAATGATATTGAAGAAATAATATCATTTTCGAATAAAATAACATCCCTTACCTCGTAAAGACAGTACTTC
The DNA here is from genome assembly GCA_016801055.1 of Panax notoginseng. Taxonomy (NCBI): domain Eukaryota; kingdom Viridiplantae; phylum Streptophyta; class Magnoliopsida; order Apiales; family Araliaceae; genus Panax; species Panax notoginseng. The sequence continues at coordinate 4,874,163 of CM029018.1, read as the reverse complement.
TGGTCAGAATACCGGTATAAGGCTGAAAGAAACTTGCTCTGATGAATAGAAACTCTCAAAGTATCTAAATACTCACAAAATACACTCAATAATCTAGAGAGAGAAAGAGAGAAAACTTGTTTCTGGTGTGATTTTCAATTCTAACTTAGCCCTCTATTTATAGGAAAATGTTAGCAAGCCGAAGCAGACTTAACCTGTAACCTGATGGCTTTACCTGCTACTATTCAAGCCTACCACATTTGAATAAAAATCTCAGCACATTTCTTCACCAACCAAGAGTGGGGGCCCACCAATTCTAAAATTTTCTACCAAAATGATAAACTCCAAAAATTCAACAATTCCTGAACCAGTCATCTCGTAAAATTCATAATAAATCATACGTTCATTTTTAACGGTTCAAAAATTGTGGACATATACTCAACTTATATATGTATAACATATCCAAAAATTACCACGATCTAACGGTTGGATTAAAAATTATAACCCCCGCAAAATATCTCAAAATCCCTGATTTGATTTTCAATACCTCCGTTCCGATAAAAATACAGATAAAACACCTCAACATTAACTCCTTCATTTTTAACCACAAAAATATATCCCTCATTTATATCCACATAAAATAAATATTTCCTTATCATATGAATCAATAATTAATTATTCACAAATAATATTACAGAATCACATTTATGACAACCAGGTCGTTCCTAGGAAAGAGGGGGCTTTCCAATAAGGATTTCTCCTTACTGGCGCGCAATTAGATGACCAAACCTCTCCTTAGACAGAACTTTCTAGACATTGCCAATAATGTTATCTAATAGTATTATTCAAATAATATGAATTATTGATCTGATAATGGAAATACTGTGTAGTGACAATTATTGAAACAACAGTAATATAAAATATCAACGCAGCAATTATTGAATCAATAAAATAAAATACTGAACAGTAATTACTGAAACCATTAATGAGTAGTGTCTTCTTACGTAAGAATCAATAATTGGTGCAATACAGTGTGCTATTGTGCAACAACGCGTATTACTGTATTTTAACCACCGGGTATTCCAACAGTATTAACGATAACAACTACGCCGTTATTTATAAACAACTTATACTTGTCGTTTTCTTCATCCAATCGCTTTCCGTTATGGGGCCCACAAAAGACTGCGCCGTCGTACGAATATTCCCTGACAGGAAGAATATTCCACGACCAAACGAATATTCCCCGACAACAATGAATATTTTATAACCACCTGCTTATTTGAAATATTTGCGCATTTTACCCATAACTAACCTCATTAATCAATTTAAGCCTTACTATTTCAAAATAATAAATAGAGGGAATTTAAATTTCATTTATTAATAATTTGGGGTCTTACAACCTCCCCTCCTTATGAAATTTCGTCCTCGAAATTGACGTACGTACCTGGTGTTTCGAAAAGATGAGGATACCTCGCTTTCATTTCTGTTTTCAACTCCCAGGTCATTTCCTCAATAGCATGGTTTCTCCACAAAACTTTAACTTGTGGTATGACCTTCGTGCGTAGGACATGCTCATTTCTATCTAAGATCTTGACAGGTACCTCTTCGTACATTAAGTCTTCAGCTATCTCGTCCGGTTCTAACTCAATAATGTGGTCTGGGTCTTTCACATATTTACGTAACACAGATATATGAAAAACATTATGAACACGAGACATACTTGGAGGTAACGCGAGTCTATAGGCCACATTTCCTACTCGGTCAAGAATCTGAAATGGACCAATAAATCGTGGATTGAGCTTTTCTCTCTTCCCAAATTTTGTAACTCCTTTCCATGGAGCCACACGCAACAATACATGATCCCCAATGTCAAATTCCACGTCCTTTCGATGAAGATCCGCATAACTCTTTTGTCGATCCTGTGCCGTTTGTATACGTTGTCGAATCGTTTGGATCTTCTCTGTAGTCATTCGTACCAACTCTGGTCCTAGCAACGTTGCTTCTCCCACCTCATCCCAACATACTGGAGAGCGACACTTTCGTCCATATAATGCTTCAAATGGGGCCACACCTATACTTGCCTAATAACTGTTATTGTAGGAGAATTCCACCAATGGTAGGTACTTATCCCAACTCCCTTTGAAATCTAGGACACAAAGTCTTAATAGATCTTCAAGAGTTTGAATAGTTCTCTCTGATTGTCCGTCTGTTTGAGGATGGTATGCCGAACTAAATCGTAAATCTGTGCCCATAGCTTTTTGCAAGCTAACCCAAAATCTTGAAGTGAATCTTGGGTCACGATCCGAAACTATGGATACTCGCATGCCATGCAGTCTCACAATCTCATCTATGTATATACGAGCAAGACGTTCAAGGGAATAAGTCTCCCGTATCGGCAAGAAATGAGCAGACTTGGTTAATCTATCAACAATAACCCAAATAGCATTTATGCCTTGAGAAACCGTAGGAAGACCCGTAATGAAATCCATGGTAATGTGTTCCCACTTCCATTTCAGAATCTCAAGTGGTTGTAATGGACCCTTTGGCACTTGATGTTCCTCCTTTACACGTTGACAAGTTAAACACCTCGAGATAAACTTTTCAATCTCTCTCTTCATATTATTCCACCAAAATGTATGTCGAAGATCACAATACATTTTGGTACTTCCAGGATGGATTGCAAATGGTGTATTGTGTGCTTCTATCATAATCTTGTACTTCAAATCAGAATCGTTAGGAACACAAAGTCTGGAGTGGACTCGAAGTATTCCTTCTTCATCGATTCTTGCTTCTGGAATAGCACCTTCATGCACTTTCTTCTTCATACGCATCAGCTCCGGGTCTGTGGTTTGAGCAACTTTAACTTTATCAATTAAAGTTAGTTCTATGCGTATACTTGACATCATCGCACTCGTTCCTGCATATGATCTTCTACTCAACACGTCAGCTACCACGTTTGCTTTTCCAGGATGGTATTGTATAGTGTGGTCGTAATCTTTCAACAGCTCGAGCCAACGTCGTTACCGCATGTTGAGTTCTTTTTGAGTGAAGAAATATTTGAGGCTTTTATGGTCTGAATAAATCTCCACTTTCTCCCCATATAGATAGTGCCTCCAGATCTTTAGCGCGAAAACGACTGCTGCCAACTCTAGATCATGAGTAGAATAATTTCTCTCATATTCTTTAAGTTGTCGCGAGGCATAGGCTATAACTTTCCCACGTTGCATGAGAATACATCCTAGCCCTTTGCCTGAAGCATCGCTGTAGATAACAAATCCATCCGAACCAGATAGTATGGTCAAAATAGGTGCCGAAATAAGTCTCCTCTTAAGCTCTTGAAAACTCTTCTCGCATTCCTCGCTCCATACGAATTTGATATATTTTCGAGTCAGCTGAGTTAACGGGATAGCGATTCGAGAAAACCCTTCCACGAATCTCCGATAATAACCAGCTAAGCCCAGAAAGCTACGTACTTCAGTCACTGTCTTTGGTTGCTCCCAACTTTTTATTGCTTTAATCTTCGCCGGGTCAACAGATACTCCATGTTTTGACACCATGGACCCTAGGAATGCTACTTCCTCAAGCCAGAACTCGCATTTCTTCAACTTAGCATATAACTTGTTTTCACGCAGCCTTTGGAGTACCAGCTTCAAATGATGCTCATGATCTTCACGGCTTTTGGAATATATGAGGATGTCATCAATAAAGACAACAGCGAACTGATCTAAATAATCCTTGAATACTCGGTTCATCATATCCATGAAAGCCGCGGGAGCATTAGTCAATCCAAAAGACATGACTAGGAATTTATAATGCCCGTACCGAGTTCTGAAGGCAGTCTTTGGAATATCCTTAGTTTTAACCTTCAGCTGATGATATCCAGAACGAAGATCGATCTTTGAAAAGAATTGTGCTCCTTGTAACTGGTCAAACAGGTCATCAATACGAGGTAGTGGATACCTATTCTTAATAGTGACATGGTTTAATTCCCGGTAATCAATACAAAATCGCATAGTCCCGTCTTTCTTCTTTACAAATAAAACAGGAGCACCCCAAGGAGATGTACTAGGACGAATGAAACCGATGTCCAACAACTCTTGTAGTTGGACCTTTAACTCCTGAAGTTCAATAGGAGCCATTCGATATGGGGTTTTAGAAATGGGCTTTGTACCAGGTTCAAGATCAATAAAGAATTCAATTTCACGTTCCGGGGGTAGACCGGGAAGTTCTTCAGGAAATACGTCAGGAAAGTCAATAACAACAGGAATATTATTCAAATTTGACGTGTCTTTATTCAAATTCATAACATGGGCTAAGAAAGCTTGACATCCGTTTTTTAATAAACGAATGGCTTTATGGCTTGATATAACAGTGATTGATTTTAATGGATTAGTTGCTTGAATTCGTACAATAGGTTGGTGAGGAATATGAAAACTAACAACCTTACGAAAATAATCAATTTTGGCATGATGAGTAGTTAACCAATTAATCCCTAAAATCACATCAAAAGCAAGTATCTTTAAAGAGATAAGGTGAACAGGTAATGTGATGGTGCCAACTTGGATCAAACAAGATTTATAAACAGTGGATGTGATGAAAGTTTCTCCTAACGGAGTCTCCACAGATAAATCAAAGTCTAACTTCTCCGGAGTTAAGTTTAAACGTTGAGCACAAGCAGGAGAGATAAAAGAATGGGTATAACCGGTATCTAATAAGGTATAAACTTCGCATGAATTTATGATTAGCTTACCCGCGATCACCTCGTTTGAGTTCCTCGCATGTTGACCAGTCACGACAAACGCTCTTCCAGGAACCGTTGACTTTATCTTTTCTGGGACAGCTTTTTGAGTCACCATCCCCGCTGGACTTGGTTTTGCTACAGTGCAATCTCGAGCCATATGTCCTTCCTTTCCATAATTATAACATACCTTAAACTGTTATGGGCAGTTTGGGCTGATATGTCCTTCTTTTCCGCACTTATAGCATATAACCGGTGGTCGTTCTCCTCCCTTGGAACCAGTTGCTGCTGGTGCTGTCGTCTTCGTATTGTCATTGTTGAATCTCCTCTTTTTAAAATCTCCTCCCAACTCGCTTCTTCTATTTTCATAGCCACGATTACCACCAGAGTGGTTGCCGTTCTTGTCTGTATTTTTCTTTCTCCGCTGGTTATCATTGTTCTGATGACTGCTGTCACCGATATGATCCTGGTTGTGGTCCCTCAGTTGACCGTACTCGTTATCTCGCTCTAATAATTAAGCCCTGTTGACAACATATGAATAGAGAGAAAATTTATGAGAAATAAGATATTGACGTATGCCGGATTTCAAACCTCTCAGAAACATCCTCGTCATACGTTCCTCATTCTCCACCAAATGAGGTGCAAACCTGGACAACTCTACAAACTTCACCTCGTACTGAGACACCGTCATGTTATTCTACTCCAGTCTAATAAACTCTACCTCCTTCATATGACGAATACTTTCAGGAAAGTACTTGTCATTGAACAGTTTATGAAATGTCTCCCAAGACATGCTGAGTGCAGCTGGATGTGTAAGACCCCAAATTTTATGAAATAAAAGTATTCAATTTTTCTTATAATTACTATTCAGTAAATGGTTAATTGATAAATGTTAAAGTTAAGGGTGATATATGAATTTTTTTTCAAAATACACAAGTGGTTATAAAATATTCATTGTTGTCGGAGAATATTCATTTGGTCGTAGAATATTCTTTCTGTCGGGGATTATTCGTACGACGGCGCAACCATTTGTGGTCCCCATAACAGAATAACTGTCGGATGAAGAAAACGACAAATTTAAATTTTTACAAATAACAGCGTAGTTGTTACCGTTAACACTGTTGAAATACCCGGTGGTTAAAATACAGTAATACGCGTTATTACACAGTAGCACACGGTATTGCACAGTATTTTTGAAATTTTTGATTCTTACGTAAGAAAGCACTACTCAATAATTGTTACAGTAATTACTGTTCAATATTTTATTTTATTGATTCAATAATTGCTACGTTAAAATTTTATATTATTGTTGTTCAATAATTGTCACTGCACAGTATTTCCCATTATCAGATCAATAATTAATATTATTAGATTACATTATTGGCAATGTCTAGAAAGTTCTATCTAAGGAGAGGTTTGGTCACATAATTGCGCGCCAGTAAGGAAAAATTCTTATTGGAAAGCCCCCTCTTTCTTGGGAACGGCCTGGTTGTCATAAATGTGATTCTGTAATATTATTTATAAATAATTAATTATTGATTCATATGATAAAGAAATATTTATTTTATGTGGATATAAATGAGGGATATATTTTTGTGGTTAAAAATGAAGGAGTTAATGTTGAGGTGTTGTATCTGTATTTTTGTCGGAACGGAGGTATTGAAAATCAAATCAGGGATTTTGAGATATTTTACGGGGGTTATAATTTTTAATCCCACCGTTGGATCGTGGTAATTTTTGGATATGTTATACATATATAAGTTGAGTATATGTCCACAAATTTTGAACCGTTAAAAATGAACGTATGATTTATTATGAATTTTACGAGATGACTGGTTCAGGAATTGTTGAATTTTTGGAGTTTATCATTTTGGTAAAAAATTCTAGAATTGGTGGGCCCCACTCTTGGTTGGTGAAGAAATGTGCTGAGATTTTTATTCAAATGTGGTAGGCTTGAATAGTAGCAGGTAAAGCCATCAGGTTGCAGGTTAAGTCTGCTTCGACGTGCTAACATTTTCCTATAAATAGAGGGCTAAGTTAGAATTGAAAATCACACCAGAAATATAAACTTTCTCTCTTTCTCTCTCTATATTATGAAGCATATTTTGTGAGTATTTAGATACTTTGAGAGTTGCTATTAAGTGCAAGTTTCCTTCGACTTTACATTCCGGTCAGAAATACTGCTCTTTTGAGGTAAGGGATTGTAAGGAATTGTAAGGGATAGTAAGGGGTGTTATATTCTTCTTAAAATGATATTTTCTTCAATATCATTATACCAAAATGTTGGTATGAACTTTTTATCAAATTTAGAACTTTTTGAGTCGGAGTTACTATTCACGTATACGGCACTATTCACGTATACGGCACTATTCATGTATATGACACTATTTACGTATATGACATTATTTACGTATACGGTACTATGTATGAATACGGAGTACTATTCATGAGTTACTATTTACGAGTTACTATTCACGAGTTACTATTCATAAGTTACTATTCACGAGTTACTATTCACGAGTTACTATTCACAGGTACTATTCACGACAAAAATTGGTTTCTTTTTCTGACCAAATTATCGTTGATTTATGATTGTTGCTCTCGAAAATAAATACAGTTTTTGATCATATTGTTTTTATTATCATATATAATATTTTTATAACCCTGATGTTGAATTTCTCTTTCACTTGAGTGTAAAGATGGGTAAATTATTGGTATGATCATGACTGAGGAATGTCTTTGGCCTGTAGTGCAAAGATGAATTGTTAACTGGTATGATCATGACCATTGAATTTATAATTGAATATCTTTAGCTTAAGTGTAAAGATGAATTGATTAACATGGTTATAATTATGGTGTATATAAATTCTGAAATGATTATATATTTCTTTGAGATATGAATATATTTGGCCTGTAGTGCAAATATGAACTGTTGAGGAATATCTTTGGCCTGTAGTGCAAAGATGAATTGTTGATGAATATCTTTGGCCTGTAGTGCAAAGATGATCTGTTGTTGAATATCTTTTGTATGTAGTGCAAAGATGACTTGTTGATGAATATCTTTGGGCCGTAGTACAGAGATGAATTTATTAGTATGATTATGAACATGAACTGTGATTTGGTATAACCATGATGTTTGATGTTTCAGGTGATGAATATTATCTTTGTCCTGGATGAGAAAAGGAATTTAGATCTACAATTACGATTATGAGTTATACACGTGATTGTGGACAGGAATTGTTGATTGATGTTACAGGGATAAAATATTGTTGGTGGGCTTTTAACGTGGAGAAGATAAAACATTGCTCGTTCTGCTGCAACTATGGTTGAAATTTTTATCATCTACCATATGTTCTAAATCTCTGATTTAATTCTGTTGATGGCTATTGATAACTTATTTATCTTTAGTCATGATATTCTTTACTAAGCTAGTTGTGCTCACCCTTTTGCTTCACAATTCCTTTCAGGTAATAAGAGTATAGCTGGGTCGAGCGGGGGTAACAAGGGGATAGAACGGTGGTCTCTAGCTGTGGAGTTCTCCCTAAGTAGTATAGAAAAGTTCATTTAATAGTTATATTTGGTGAATCCAATAGGGTAAGGTGTACCCAACGTTGGATGGGTGTTTTGCCACTATCATACAAGATGTCTAACGATATACAACCTCGTGTCATCATGATAAGTGGATTTTATATACACGAATCGATATTCATTTCAAGTTTAAATTAGTATTTATTTTCATATTTTGTGTTCGTTTTTACTTGTTTTATGTTATTTTATGTGTAGGGTGGTCATGGATGCAATTGGTGTGAAAAAGCGGTCTTTTTGGAGCAAAAGTGAAAATAAATTGGAACTTAAGGATTTTTGAAGTCAGTGCACTAGCCCGCCGGGGCGGGCTTGTTTTACACTATACCCCCCGTCGGGGCGGGGGTCCTGTTTCCTGAACTGTCCTGTTCTGTTTTGACTTCTGCTAGGGCGCGGTTTGTGGCTTGGCTGATGCGTTTTGGACTCTAATAAAAGGAAAATTCATCCAGAAGTCAAGAGAGCTGGCTACCACTTAGAAAAAACAATAATCCTATAACACAAAGGCAAGATTTTTAGCGCGAATTCAAGGAATTGAAGAGCGAGCATTAGAGGAGTAATTTTCAGAGATTGTCACGATAGTTGCAAATCAAGGCTACGTGAAGGGATTTTTCTATAATTCTTATTCTCTTTCATTTGATTGTAATTGGGATGATGTCTTCAACAAATTATTCAGTTTTTAATTCATTCGTTATGAACTAATTTATTTATTAGACTTGTGATGGATCTTTGAGCGTAACGATGATTCTAAAACTTTGATTTCGAATTCAATAAGATATTTTCAGTTTATCTATGTTAATTTGTGCGTGAATTTATGAATTCCCTGATCAACAGTTCTTTGTGGATTTGAAAGGAATCGAGAGAGGAGATTCAAATCTAGACCTAGTTAATATAGCATGTGTCATAAATTATGTCGATAGCATATTTGTGATTATTGTTAAGGTAGAGATACGCTTGACATCTCATGTAATCATATAGAGAGCTTAAGCTTCAACCTTTTTGATTGCAGTTCACATAGAGATATAGTGAGTTGGTTAAATTAGGTGTTTAACGGATTTCTATCTTAATTGTGGATTGATGTTAATATGGTATTAGTGCATCGAGAGGTGGCTCTTACTACCTTCGTGTTCTTAATTAATAAACTGGAATATTGAGTTGAGTTGGAATAAAGGTTTGAAAATCAGAGTGAGGCTTAGGGTGAAATCATAAGTCTAATTCTCCATTAATTGTTAGAAAAATTCCGGATTTCGTTATTGGTGATTGTTTTTTTGATAATTTAATATTCATTAATTTAGTTGCTTTTAATTAGTTACTTTGAAAACCATTGAATTGATTAGTTTAATAAAATTAGGGTTAATATAAAATTAATAATTGTGAAGTTAAGATTCTTGGTATTTTGTCCTCGTGGGAACGATACTTTATTCATTACTATATTACTTGTTGACCACGTACACTTGCGTGTTTTGTGCGTATTGATTTTACTCAACAAGTTTTTGGCGCCGTTGCCGGGGACAATTTAGCCGAGATTTTAATATTTGTTTTTACAATATCAGTTTAATTAGTCCTGTTTTTACTTATACATTTTTTTATCTTTGTTTTCTCTATTTCAGGTTTTCGACATCGGTTTATGCAAACACGGTCTAAACATCCAGACTTGCTACCTTTTGAGGACGACATTGACAGACGCTTTCAAAAGTTGAGTAAGTGGATTGAGAAAACGAGAACCGAATTTGAAAATTCTGATAAGGAAGGAACGATGACTGCCGAAGACCAGAAAGCGTTGAGGTATTTTTCCACACCTAAGGTGACTGATCTGTAGTCAAGCATTACTAGGCCTGCAATTGCTGCGAACACTTTTGAAATAAAGCATGGGACTATTCAGATGATGCAGAATTCATGTCAGTTTGGGGGAATGGCACACGACGATCCAAATGAGCACTTACTCAGTTTTCTAGAAATGTGCGACATGTTCAAGTACAATGGGGTGTCGGACGAGGCAGTAAGACTTCGCTTGTTCCCATTTACCTTACGGAATAAGGCAAAGAGTTGGTTACACTCTTTACCGCCGGGTTCGATCACTACGTGGGAGGATTTAGCTCAAAAATTTCTTGCCAAATTTTTCCCACCGGCAAAGACTGCAAAAATGAGAAGTGACATCACATTGTTTGAGCAACAGAGTGGAGAGTCACTATATGAGTCATGGGAGAGATACAAAGAATTACTCAGGAAGTGCCCACATCATGGTTTACCCAAGTGGCTACAAATGAGCACCTTCTATAACGGGCTACATGGAAATATGAGAGCAAGTATTGATGCGGCATCGGGGGGTGCATTCTTGGCTAAGAGTTACGAGGATGCTTACAATTTGATAGAAACAATGTCGGCAAATAACTACCAGTGGCCCACATCAAGAATGACACAGGCAAAGGCGGCTGGGATCTTGGAAATAGATGGAGTAACATCTCTACATGCAACCATTTCAGCACTATCCATGAAGTTTGATAAGATGAATGAGATGGTGAAGACGTTAGCAGGGGCTCAAACTCAACAAGTTCAGTAGGTTATGGCAGTATGCGAATTATGTGCGGGGTATCATCTGACAGAGCAGTGTGCAATAAATCCAGCATCTGTTCAGTACATAGGCAACTACAACAGAAATCCACAAAATACATACCAAAATACCTACAACCAGGGGAATAGGAACCACCCAAACCTCTCGTGGAGCAATAATCAGCAAAATCAAGCTCCACGACCATCATATCCCCCTGGATTTCATAGTCATCCATAACAGATTCAACAGCAGGACAGGAAATTCGATGATGAGGAATCCTGGGCAAGGTACAGAACTAGCACCGATTTGGCTTTGAAGAATCAAGCTATTGCTATCAAGAATATAGAGAATCAGATAGGGAAAATTGCGTTGGCATTGAATAGTAGACCACAAGGAACATTACCTAGCGACACTGAAAGAAATCCGAAGGGTAATCATGAGCAATGTCAGGCAGTTATGTTGAGAAGTGGAAAACAACTCGGTGGGATTAGTGCAGAAAATTCAGCAACACCGGAGGAAAAAGCCGACGACAGTAATGCAGTAGAGGGGAACAAATCAGAGGAACCAAAGCTAAACAGTAAGCTGATTGTTCATCCTCCACCGCCATTTCAGCAGAGAGTCCAAAAACAGAAGTCCGATAAGCAGTTCGTGAAATTTTTAGATGTGTTCAAGAAACTCCAGATTAACATTCCATTTGTAGAGGCCCTGGAGCAAATGCCGAGTTACGCGAAGTTTATGAAGGGAATTCTGTCAAGGAAGAAGAAATAGGAAGACTTCGAAACAATGGCACTAACAGAGGAGTGCAGTGCAGTGTTACAGAAAAAGCTTCCACCTAAACTTAAAGACCCGGGAAGCTTTACTATCCCGTGCACGATCGGCAAGATGTCATTCAACAAATGCCTATGTGATTTGCGAGCAAGCATAAATCTGATGCCATTATCAGTATATTCAGAATTGGGTTTGCCCACGCCAAAGCCTACGAATATTTCATTAGAGTTGGCGGATAGGTCAGTCACATATCCGAGAGGCATTGTAGAGGACATTTTGGTAAAAGTGGATAAGTTTATATTTCCTGCGGACTTTATCATACTGGATTTCGAGGAAGATAAGAACATCCCGATTATCCTAGGAAGACCTTTCTTGGCCACAGGAAGGACACTCATAGACGTGCAAAAAGGAGAACTTACAATGAGAGTCCAAGATCAAGAAGTAAAATTCAATGTGTTTAAGGCCATGAAATATCCTACGGACGATGAAGAGTGTAATCGAATGGACTTTATTGAGCAGATTACCAGCGAAGATATGAGCAAGTGTTTAAGCAATGATCCGTTAGAAACAACTTTACTGGGGGATGAGGAAAAAGACGACCCGGAATTTGTGGACTTATTACAGATGCTAGACTCGTTGCCACGAGTTAGCCGATTCAGAGCACCGGTTGAACCTCTGCACACTGAGGATACAGTTGCAGAAAAATTGAAACCATCATTGGAGGAGCCACCGGCATTGGAACTTAAGCTACTCCCTAAACATCTCAGGTATGCGTATTTAGGCGATTTAAATTCTTTACCGGTAATTATTTCTACTGCACTTAACTAATTGCAGGTAGAAAAGTTGTTGAGGGTGCTTCGGGATCACAAATCAGCAATTGGATGGACGATTGCGGATATAAAAGGCATTAGCCCGTCATTTTGCACGCACAAGATTCTGATGGAGGGTAATGCAAGCCCATCGGTGGAGCATCAACGTCGACTTAACCCAATCATGAAGGAAGTGGTCAAGAAGGAAATTCTAAAATTGTTGGATGCCGGAGTCATATATCCAATTTTCGAAAGTCAATGGGTAAGTCCGATTCATTGTGTGCCGAAGAAAGGGGGAATGACAGTAATTCAGAATGAGGATAATGAGTTAATTCCAACAAGGACAGTAACAGGTTGGAGGGTGTGCATTGATTATAGGAGATTGAATAAGGCAACCCGGAAGGACCATTTCCCCCTACCTTTTATCGATCAAATGTTAGACAGGTTAGCGGGACATGAGTTTTACTGCTTATTGGATGGATATTCGGGATATAATCAGATTGCTATCGCTCCTGAGGATCAAGAAAAGACAACATTCACTTGCCCCTACGGCACCTTTGCATTCAGAAGGATGTCATTCGGACTGTGTAATGCACCGAAAACTTTCCAGCGGTGTATGATGGCTATTTTTTTGGACATGGTGGAGAAAAACGTTGAAGTATTCATGGACAATTTCTCGGTCTATGGAAGCACTTCTGACACTTGCTTAGAGAATCTGGTCATGGTATTGCAGTGTTGTAAGGACACCAACCTCATACTAAATTGGGAAAAATGCCACTTCATGGTTGAAGAGGGCATAATATTGGGACATAAGGTGTCGGCTCAAGGATTGGAGGTGGACAAGGCAAAGTTGGACACGATCGAGAAACTACCTCCACCGAGCTCAGTTAAGGGTATTCGCAGTTTTCTGGGGCATGCTGGATTCTACAGGAGGTTTATAAAGGACTTCTCTAAGATTATAAAACCTCTATGCAGTCTTTTAGAGAAGGATGCGACTTTTAGCTTTACTGCAAAATGCAAATCCGCATTTGAATTATTGAAGAAGAAGTTAACTACAGCCACCGTGATAATCGCACCGGACTGGAAAATGCCATTCGAACTCATGTGTGATGCAAGCGACTATGCGGTTGGGGCTGTTTTGGGCCAAAGACGAGACAAGGTGTTTCATGCCATATACTATGCAAGCAAAACACTAACTGAAACTCAAATGAACTACACTACTACGGAAAAGGAATTGCTTGCAGTAGTATACACGTTCGACAAATTTCGGGCATATTTGATCGGGACTAAGGTAATAGTCTACACAAACCACTCGGCGATTCGGTACTTAATAGCGAAAAAAGACGCTAAGCCATGCCTTATCCGATGGATTCTCCTACTTCAAGAGTTTGATTTAGAAATTAAAGATAGAAAGGGGACGGAGAATCAAGTTGCCGACCATTTATCAAGACTGGAAAATCCGGAGAAAATGAATGAAGAAAGAGGCGTGATTAATGAGACATTCCTGGATGAGCGGTTATTTGGGGTGCATGCAGAATTTCCGTGGTATGCAGACTTCGCGAATTATGTGGTAAGCAAGATTCTTCCCCCAGATCTCACACGACAACAGAAAAAAAAGTTTCTTCACGACGTCAAGTGGTACATGTGGGATGAGCCGTATCTGTTTAAACAATGCGCCGATAAGATGATACGACGATGTATTCCATACAGTGAATTCCACACCATACTACAAGAATGCCATTCATCGGCGTACGGTGGACATTACACAATTGAGCGCACTGCAGCGAAAGTTTTTCAATCCGGGTTTTATTGGCCTACATTGTTCAAAGATGCCCACCAATTTGTGAAAACATGTGATAGATGCCAAATGGTGGGAAATATATCGAAACGAAATGAGATGCCCCTACAAACAATTCTGGAAGTGGAAATCTTTGATGTATGGGGCATCGATTTCATGGAACCATTTCCGTCGTCTTTGAGCAATCAGTATATTCTGCTCGCGATGGATTACGTATCTAAATGGGTTGAAGCTGCAGCATTGCCATCTAATGATGCCAAGGTGGTCCTCAAGTTTCTACAGAAAAATATTTTCACGAGGTTTGGCACGCCAAGAGCAATAATTAGTGATGAAGGAAGTCACTTCTGCAATAAGTCGTTTACAACTCTTTTGGCTAAGTATGGGGTCAATCACAAAGTGGCTACAACATATCACCCTCAAACTAATGGGCAAGCCGAGGTATCGAACAGAGAAGTTAAGAAAATTCTGGAGAAAGTCGTAAATCCGAGTCGAAAAGATTGGTCACTTCGATTGGACGACGCATTATGGGCGTACCGGACTGCATACAAAACACCAATCGGGGTGTCACCTTATCAACTCTTGTACGGAAAGGCATGTCACTTACCGGTAGAGCTACAACACAAGGCTTATTGGGCAATACAGAAATTGAATTTCGATCAAGCCGTAGTGGGAGAAAAGAGGCTACTCCAATTTAATGAGCTCGACGAATTCTGCCTCCAAGCTTACGAGAATACCAAGCTTTACAAAGAAAAAGTTAAAAAATGGCACGACCAGAAAATTGTGCAACGAACATTCGAGCCGGGTCAAGCAGTCCTCTTGTTCAATTCGCGGCTGCGTTTGTTCCCTGGAAAGCTTAAGTCAAGATGGTCGGGACCGTTTACTATAAAACGAGTATTTCCTCATGGCGCCATTGAACTCTACAGTCGCAATCTGCTAGAAACGTTCAAAGTCAATAGTCAACGGATAAAATACTACTGGGGTGGCGAGTCGAATTGGGATGCCGACAACATCATCATCGCCGATACTCAGTAAAACAGGGAGTAGTCAGGCTGAACGACTTAAAATCAAGCGCTAATTGGGAGGCAACCCAATATTTCTTTATATTTCATATTTCACGTTTAATTTGTTAGGATATAGTTATGAAGTAGTAGTTAGGACTTGTCAATTATTAAGTTTGCTAAAATTCTCTGAAAAATACTAAAAATCTATCAAAACTCCAAGTCATCATTAATTTAACGTATTGCTTGTTTTTGGTTTCAGGAGAGATCAAACACGACTCAGAGCAACAAGGCCTACGCAATGGAGGGAAATTGGAAAATTTTTCATCTCCAAAATTTTGGACCAAAAATTTTAGCAGGGGACTAGCCCGCCGGGGCGGGCCTGTTTGGCCTAGCACCCCCCACCGGGGCGGGGATCCTAATTTCTGGGCAGACAAGTACTTTAAAACCGCACGCCCCAGCCACTTTCCCCTCACTTAACAACTATTGCTACTTCAGTTTTTTCTCTCCTCACCATAACCCACGATCCTAACCTACTACCACCACCATTACCACCACCTAAATCATTCTACCCACCTTCTACCCCACATCCTCCACACTACGTCAATCACATTCACCACATTCTCCACCCTATATCACTCTATATAAACCCTAGCTCCTATTTCCAATATACCAATTCCATTACACCCGAATTCTTCAAGCAATTGGGCTACACACACTTAAGGGTAAGTTACATAGCATTAACATCAAGCTTACATCTTCTCTCTCCTGACAGTCCATAGAAATAATCTAAGTTTGGGGGGATCCGAACGAGCTGTGCACGCCAAGTGTTTAACAGATTGACTGAAACAAGTTTTCGAGAGAGGAAGTGGTTACTAGCAAGAGTTCACTGCTAACACGCAATGGCATCTCAACCAACACCCAAACGCCAACGGGGGGCGAGTTCAAGTTCCGCTCCACCGACACGAATTTATGACCGCCGAAAATTCAGAAGTGCCGCCGCCACCGACCGATACGACTATATGGTTACCAAGGCTCTTACACCGGAGCGGGGGCTGGCTCCCGAGGGGAATGATGGGGAGATGATGCAACAAATTTATCAGCAAGGGTGGTTACAGTTAACGGCGGAGCCCGAGCCCGCTGTTGTGAATGTCGTCAAGGAATTCTATGCGAACGCCGAGGACAAGGCACCATTCAAGGCCTTCGTGCGGGGTCGCACGGTCCCATTCAGTGCTGATGTAATCAATACATATTATCAGCTGAGGGTGCCCCACCAGTGCCAGTATGCCTATATGCGGGATTTCGACCCCGACTTTGAGGAGGTTATTCAAAACATGACTAAGCGAGGTACTACTTGGATAAAGGGTAGAAAGGGAGGCACATTGTTTCACAGCAAGGACTTAAGTCGGTACGAAAAAATCTGGTCTGCCTTCCTCTGTGCTAAATTGCTACCGTCCACGCACACCTCGGATGTGACCAAGGAAAAGGCACTTCTCCTGTATGCCATCGTGCAAGACTTCCTCATCGACATCGGGGCGATTATCGGTTTTTCTATTCGACGATGTCTCCGGGG
Organism: Panax notoginseng; assembly: GCA_016801055.1. Taxonomy (NCBI): domain Eukaryota; kingdom Viridiplantae; phylum Streptophyta; class Magnoliopsida; order Apiales; family Araliaceae; genus Panax; species Panax notoginseng. Next base: position 4,857,370 of record CM029018.1, on the reverse strand, counting down.
CAACTTTTCTGGCGGCTTATGTAAAACCCCAAATTTTATGAAATAAAAGTATTCAATTTTTCTTATAATTACAATTCAGTAAATGGTTAAATTGATAAAAAGTTAAAGTTATGGGTGATATGTGAAAACTTTTTAAAATATGCAAGTGGTTATAAAATATTCATTGTTGTCGGGAAATATTCGTTTGGTCGTGGAATATTCTTTTTATCGGGGAATATTCGTACGACGGCGCAGACATTTGTGGGCCCCATAACAGAATAACTGTCGGATGAAGATAACGATAAAAAATTGAGTTTTTATAATTAACGGCGTAGTTGTTACCGTTAACACTGTTGGAATACCCGGTGATTAAAATATAGTAATACGCGTTATTGCACAGTAGCACACGGTATTGCACAGTATTTTTGAAATTATTGATTCTTACGTAAGAAGGCACTACTCAACAATTATTACAGTAATTACTGTTCAATATTTTATTTTACTGATTTAATAATTGCTACGTTAAAATTTTATATTATTGTTGTTCAATAATTGTCACTGCACAGTATTTCCCATTATCAGATCAATAATTCATATTATTTGAATAATATTATTAGATAATATTATTGGTAATGTCTAGAAAGTTCTGTCTAAGGAGAGGTTTGGTCATCTAATTACGCGCCAGTAAGGAAAAATTCTTATTAGAAAGCCCCCTCTTTCCTGGGAACGGCCTGGTTGTCATAAATGTGACTCTGAAATATTATTTGTGAATAATTAATTATTGATTCATATGATAAGGAAATATTTATTTTATGTGGATATAAATGAGGGATATATTTTTGTGGTTAAAAATGAAGAAGTTAATGTTGAGGTTTTTATCATTATTTTTGTCGGAATGGAGGTATTACAAATTAGGGTTTCTAAGATATTTTGCGGGGGTTATAATTTTTAATCCGACCGTTGGATCGTGGTAATTTTTCGATATGTTAAACATATGAAAGTTGAGTATATGTCCACAAATTTTGAACCGTTAAAAATGAACGTATGATTTGTTATGAATTTTACGAGATGACTGGTTCAGAAATTGTTGAATTTTCGGAGTTAATCATTTTTGTTGAAAATTCTAGAATTGGTGGGCCCCACTTGTGGTTGGTGAAGAAATATGCTGAATTATATTTCAAATGTGGTGGGTAGGAATAGTAGCAGGTAAAACCATCAGGTTGCAGGTCAAGCCTACTAAAATTTTCCTATAAATAGAGGGCTAAGTTAGAATTGAAAATCACACCAGAAACAAGTTTTGTAAGACCCTAACTTTTATAAATAAAGATGAATTTTCTATAAATATCATTTTTGAATATTATGGAGTTAATTTGATATAATGTTATAGTTGTGGGTAATATTTATAAATTTTACAAAGTACGCAAGTTGTTATATAATATTCGATTGGTCGGGGAATATTCGTTTTAACAGAGAATATTCGTACAACGACATAATCATTGATGGACCCCACAACAGAATTATTGTCGGATTGAGAAAACGACAAAAATATTTTATTAAAAATAACGGCGAAAGTTTACCATTGTTACTGTTGAACTACTCGGTAGTAAAAGTACAGTAATACGTGTGGTTACATAGTAGCACACGGTATTGAGTATTAATGCTTATGTGAGAAGTCACTCAGTTTGATTCAATTATTGTCAGTTAATAATATGAATTATTTAGCGATAATGACGTTTTGTTTTATTCGTATTATTAACGTAATAAAACAGAAACATCTTTTTATATAAAACAGAATACTTTATTAAAGTTATTCTATAAATAGAATATATTATATTTTATTTAAAAGATTTTTCTTTAAATATGGACCGTCAGATTAAAGTAATCAATCTGGACCGTTCATAGATTAGTTACTATGCATTCTATTTTTCTATAAATAGCAGCTCATTCCTTCATTATTTCTTACGAATTCACTGAACTCTAGAGAGAGAAACTATAGAGAGAGAAGAAGAGTATTATGCTACTTAACTACTTCCTTATTTCAGCTCGTCTTTAAAACGGTAAGGGGTGTTATTCTTTCTTATTCATGAAGAGAACTATTGTTATTCTATTTCTTATTATTTTGTTGGAATAACCTGTATGCGCGGATCTACCCTATACTTGGTGACATTCTTCTATTATTCTGTTGGAACATCCTGTCTGTGTATTTTACACCGGACCTGATTCCGTTTTTATTATTATTCTGTTGGAACATCCTGTCTGTTTATTTTACACCGGACCTGGTTCCGTTTTTATTATTATTCTGTTGGAACATCCTGTCTGTGTGTTTTACACCGGACCTGGTTCCGTCTTGTTATTATTCTGTTGGAACATCCTGTCTGTGTGTTTTACACCGGACCTGGTTTCATTATTTATTATTCTGTCGGAATATCCTGTTTGTGCGTTTACGCCGGACCTGGTTCCATTATTATTATTCTGTTAAGAATAACCTGTCTGTGCGGTCTATCGCATGCATGGTGATTTCTTTTGTTATTCCATTCTTTATTATACTCAGTTGATTAAAACTTTGACTTCTATTCTCCATGAAATTAGTGGAATATCCTTGACATTTGCGCTTCATCTAGTATCTATTCATGAAAATATTCTCCTGATCAGTCTTGAAGTTTACTCCACAAAGCAGTATCATGTTGACAATTTGAACGTTATTAATTCCTGGATAAATTAATTCTTGAACTTATTTTATTGAATTCTTATATCATTGTCATCATCCTCATGTTTATATTCTGTTGAAAGTCATCTGTGGCCTGTAGTGCATAGATGGACTTGGTATGATTATGACCAGGAATTATTCGGTGTAATCATGACCGTAATGTTACAAATGATGTGGTAAAAGTCCTCATTGGCCCGTAGTGCATTGATGGACAGTTGTTGGCATGATCATGACCATTAATGAATATACGAATATCCTTGGCCGTAGTGCAGGGGTGATTCGATGATGTGGATTATTTTATTAAGCTGAGTCCCAGCGATCACAGTGTTGGAAAATCTTTTAAATCATAAAAGACTGTAGAGTTTATTTTCTACTTGACTCTCTTAATGGATTGCTTGTTCCGCTACAGTTAAACTTGATGTCTATTATATTTTATCAGTTTAACATTGTTGAAGGCTAATAATAATTTATTCTGCATTATCTTAGTCATAATATTTCTTACTGGGCTAGTTTAGCTCACCCTTTCTTTCACTGTTCTCTTCAGGAAATGAGAACATAGCTGGGGCAAGTCGGGGAACGGAGTGATGGCCCGAATAATAGTATCAGTTAGTAGTCCTCACTATTCTATGTAATGGTGTGTTAATAAATGTAATGAGGACTCCTTTTGAGTATGAATACTCTCTAGAAGATAATATTTGTATTCAAACTCACAGTTTATGTTTTGTCGTATTGTACACGACAGTTGTATTAGTAAGTTGTATTTGTATTTTGTACTATGTATCTGACGACCCAAGATGGGTGATGTATACCTAATTTTGGGGGCGTCACAAGTTTTCTTTCTTTCTCTCTTATATTATGAAGCATATTTTGTGAGTATTTAGATATTTTGAGAGTTTCTTTTCAGTGCAAGTTTCCTTCGGCTTTGCATTCCAGTCAGAAATACTGCACTTTTGAGGTAAGGGATAGTAAGGGATTTTAAGGGTTGTTATATTTTTCAGTTTCGTAATTTTTCTGACCTTCAAAAATTATAGAAAAATTTGAAATGATATTTTGATGAGTTTTCTTGATTGTGTCCAAAAATGGTGATTTTTGGATGTATAGATTGGGAGTTATGAATTTTATGAAAAAAGACTATTTTAAAAGTAACCGCTTATAATTCCTTGTGGTTAACTCCAAAATTGATGAAATTTTTATTGGGAGTACATGTATATGATAGAAGTGTACTATGTGAATTTTAGAGTTTTTGAATAAAAGTACAATTTATGATAAATGTCTAAATATTCGGCGGTTTTGGCCATATGAAAAATTGTAAATGAGTTTTAAAAATTCTGAGAAAAATATATGTTCAATATGGGACTATATTCTGCTAAATTCCAGAGAAGAAATATTTTTAAAACTGATTTGGTATTTTTTATGAAAATAGACTAGTTATGAGAAAATGATATAAATATGTTATGTGAAGTAAGAAAATTAAAAAATAGGATTTTATGGCTTAAGAATCCTATATGAGGTATATGCAGATTTTTGATGAGGGTTTTGGTTATTGATGATGAAATCGTAAGAGTTGGCATTTTATGATGATTAAATGCATTAATTAGTAAAGTGTAAATAATTTAAATAAATTGTTTATAAGCTTAATAAATATTATTCTCTCAATATTATTATACCGAAATATTGGTATGTATATTATTGTGGAATTTCTACCTTTTTCATGTCGGGATTACTATTCATGAATTACTATTCATGAGTTACTATTCACAAGTTACTATTCATGAGTTACTATTCACGAGTTACTATTCACGACAATATTAGTTTTTTTTTCTGACCAAATTATAGTTGATTTATGAATATTACTCTTGAGATTAAAATTATATGTTGATCATATTATTTTTATTATCATATATAACATTTTTATAACCCTAATGATGATATTCTCTTTCACTTGAGTGTAAAGATGGGTAGATTATTGGTATGATCATGACTAGGGTTCCCTTTGGTCAGTAGTGCAAAGTTGAATTGTTGACTGGTATGATCATGACCATTGAATTTATAAATGAATATCTTTAGCTTAAGTGCAAAGGTGAAATGATCAACATGGTTATAATTATTGTTTATATAAATTTTGAAGTGATTATATATTTCTTTGAGATATGAATATATTTGGCCTGTAGTGCAAATATGAACTGTTGAGAAATATCTTTGGCCTGTAGTGCAAAGATGAATTGTTGATGAATATCTTTGGCCCGTAGTGCAAAGATGACCTGTTGTTGAATATCTTTGGCCAGTAGTGCAAAGATGAACTGTTGACGAATATCGTTGGCCTGTAGTGCAAAGATGAATTTATTAATATGATTATGAACAGGAACTGTGATTTGGTATAACCATGATCTTTGATGTTTCAGGTAAAGATAGGTGATGAAAATATTCTTCGTCCTGGGTGCGAAAAAAAATTTTAGAATCACAATTATGATTATGAGTTATTCATATGATTGTGGAAAGGAACTGTTGAGTGATGTTACAGGGATAAAATATTGTTGGTGGATTTTTAACATGGAGAAGATAATAGACTTTATGGTCTATTTGACCCTTCTAATGGATTGCTCGTTCCGCTGCAACTATGGTTAAAATTTTTATCATCTACCATATGTTATAAATCTCTGATTTAATTCTGTTGAAGGCTATTGATAACTTATTTATCTTTGGTCATGATATTTTTTACTGGGCTAGTTGTGCTCACCTTTCTGTTTTACAATTCCTTTCAGGTAATAAGAGTGTAGCTGGGTCGAGCGGGGATAACAGGGGAATAGAACGGTGGTCATCATTTAGTAGTTATATTTGGTGAATCATCTAGGGTGAAGCGAACCCAACGTTGGAAGGGTGTTTTGCCACTACCATACAAGATGTTCTAACAGAATAATAATAAAAACGGAACCAGGTCCAGTGTAAAATACACAGACAGGATGTTCCAACAGAATAATAATAAAAATAGAACCAGGTCCGGTGTAAAACACACAGACAGGATATTCCAACAGAATAATAATAAAAACGGAACCAGGTCCGGTGTAAAACACACAGACAGGATGTTCCAACAGAATAATAATAAAAACGGAACCAGGTCCGGTGTAAAACACACAGACAGGATGTTCCAACAGAATAATAGAAGAATGTCACCAAGTATAGGGTAGACCGCGTATACAAGTTATTCCAACAGAATAATAAGAAATGGAATAACAACAGTTCTCTTCATGAATAAGAAAGAATAACACCCCTTACCGTAAAAGAACTGGATATAAGAGTAGTGAAGTAGCAGAAAACTTTTCTTCTATCTCTATATAGTCTCTCTCTATAGTTTCTCTCTCTAGAGTTCAGTGAATTCGTAAGAAAATAATGAAGGAATGAGCTTCTATTTATAGGAAAATGGAATGCATAGTAACTAATCCATGAACGGTCCAGATTGATTTACTTTAATCTGACGGTACATATTTAAAGAAAAATCTTTTAAATAAAATAAAATATATTTTATTTATATAAAAATATTTTTACTATGCAAACACTATGCAACACTATGCAAAATACTATACAACACTATGCATAATAAAATATAATATATTCTATTTATAGAATAACTTTATTAAAGTATTCTGTTTTATATAAAAAGATGTTTCTGTTTTATTACGTTAATAATACGAATAAAACAAAACGTCATTATCGTTATAATAACTCATATTATTAATCAACAATAATTGAATCAAACTGAGCGGCTTCTCACATAAATATCAATAATCAATACCGTGTGCTACTATGCAACAACGCGTATTACTATACTTTTACTACCGAGTAGTTCAACAGTATCAACGGTAAAACTTCCGCCGTTATTTTCATAAAGTATTTTTGTCGTTTTCTCAATCCGACAATAATTCCGTTGTGGGGTCCACCAATGATTGTACCGTCGTACGGATTTTTCTCGATAAAAAGAATATTCCCCGACCAATCGAATATAATATGACAACTTGCATACTTTGCAAAATTTATAAATACTACCCATAACTATTATATCAAATCCACACCATAATATAAAAAAATTATTTCGAGAAAAATTAAATATTTATTCATAAAATCTGGGGTCTCACATTTTATCCCTGTAACAACAATCAATAACCATCTTTAATCAAATATTCATCTTTGCACTACAGGCCAAAGATATTCATTTGTATCACCAGTCGGTCATGTTCATCTCAACACCTGTTCATCTTTGCACTACGGGCCAAAGATATTCATCAGTTAATCATTCATCTTTGCACTACAGGCCAAAGATATTCAGTAATATCATTATTTAGGACTGAAGATGATGAAAAATATCTTAAAGAAAACGAATCCAGTGAAACAAAATAACAAATATTAAGGATTCGTATTTCGATTTATCCATGTCCAAAAATACCTTATAATTATTCATAGTGAAGTAAAATTCAAGAATGATCAAAACATGGATACAATCAAAGCTAGTACCCAGAATAGATATTTTGGACGAAAAGAAGAAAATTTCATTTTTCGGTGAATAGTAACTCGTGAATAGTAACTCATGAATAATAACCCCGACGTGAAAAGTTTCAAATTTGATAAAAATTTCCAACCAATATTTCGGCATAATGATATTGAAGAAATAATATCATTTTCGAATAAAATAACATCCCTTACCTCGTAAAGACAGTACTTCTGGTCGGAATACCGGTATAAGGCTGAAAGAAACTTGCTCTGATGAATAGAAACTCTCAAAGTATCTTAATACTCACAAAATACACTCAATAATCTAGAGAGAGAAAGAGAGAAAACTTGTTTCTAGTGTGATTTTCAATTCTAACTTAGCCCTCTATTTATAGAAAAATGTTAGCACGCCGAAGTAGACTTAACCTACAACCTGATGGCTTTACCTGCTACTATTCAAGTCTACCACATTTGAATAAAAATCTCAGCACATTTATTCACCAACCAAGAGTGGGGCCCACCAATTCTAAAATTTTCCACCAAAATGATAAACTCCGAAAATTCAACAATTCCTGAACCAGTCATCTCGTAAAATTCATAATAAATCATACGTTCATTTTTAACGGTTCAAAATTTGTTGACATATACTCAACTTATATATGTATAACATATCCAAAAATTACCACGATCTAACGGTTGGATTAAAAATTATAACCCCGCAAAATATCTCAAAATCCCTGATTTGATTTTCAATACCTCCGTTCCGATAAAAATACAGATAAAACACCTCAACATTAACTCCTTCATTTTTAACCACAAAAATATATCCCTCATTTATATCCACATAAAATAAATATTTCCTTATCATATGAATCAATAATTAATTATTCACAAATAATATTACAGAATCACATTTATGAGAACCAGGCCGTTCCCAGGAAATAGTGGGGCTTTCCAATAAGGATTTCTCCTTACTGGCGCGCAATTAGATGACCAAACCTCTCCTTAGACAAAATTTCCTAGACATTGTCAATAATGTTATCTAATAATATTATTCAAATAATATGAATTATTGATCTGATAATGAAAAATACTGTGACGCCCCCAAAATAGGTATACAACACCCATTCTGAGTCGCCAAATACATGGTACAGAAAGCAAACTACAACTTTAATAATACAATTGTCGTGCAAAATACGACAACACATACTGTGAGTTTAAATACAAATATTGTTTTCTAGACAATATCCATACTCAAATAAGTCCTCAATACAATTATTCAAATACTATTTTACAAAAATAGTGAGGACTGCTAAACATCTTTCTAGAATCATCACTCCATACCCCGACTAGATCCTGCTATGTTCTCACCTCCTGAGAAGAAAAATGGAACAAAAAGAAAAATGGTGAGCTTAACTAGCCCAGTAAAGAATATTATGACTAAGATAATATACAACAAATTATTATTAGTATTCAACAGGAAAAAATCTGATAGAATATAATCGACAACAAGTTTTAGATCAATAACTACAGCGGAAACAGCAAACCATTAGAAGAGTCAAGTAGAGAATGAAATCTACTATCTTCTAAGATTTAAAAGTTCATCATCAATATTTTATCCCTGTAACATCAATTAATAATCATCTTTATCCAAATATTCATCTTTGCACTACAGGCCAAAGATATTCATTTATATCACCTGTCAGTCATGTTCATCTCAACACCTGTTCATCTTTGTACTATAGGCCAAATATATTCATCAAGTAATCATACATCTTTGCACTACAGGCCAAAGATATTCCGTAATATCATCATTTAGAACTGAGGATGATAAAAAATATCTTAAAGAGAACGAATCTAGTGAGACAGAAGGACAAATAGTTGGGATTCGTATAACATTTTATCCAAGATCAATAATACTTCATAATAATTAATTGTGAAGCCGAATTTAAAAATAAAGATCAAAACATGGATACAATCAAATATAGTAACCATAATAGACATCTTGGACAAAAAGAAAAAAATTTATTTTTCGGTGAATAGTGCCGTATTCGTGAATAGTGCCGTATACGTGAATAGTAACGTATACGTGAATAGTAACCCCGACACAAAAAATTCTAAATTTGAAAAAAATATTCATATCAATATTTTAGCATAATGATATTGAAGAAAATATCATTTAAGAAGAAGATAATATCCCTTACCTCAAAATATCAGTACTTCTGGTCGGAATACCGGTATAAGGCTGAAAGAAACTTGCTCTGATGAATAGAAACTCTCAAAGTATCTAAATACTCACAAAATACACTCAATAATCTAGAGAGAGAAAGAGAGAAAACTTGTTTCTGGTGTGATTTTCAATTCTAACTTAGCCCTCTATTTATAGAAAAATGTTAGCACGCCGAAGTAGACTTAACCTGCAACCTGATGGCTTTACCTGCTACTATTCTCACCCACCATATTTGAATAAAAATCTCAACATATTTCTTCACCAACCAAGAGTGGGGCCCACCAATTCTAGAATTTTCCACCAAAATGATAAACTCCGAAAATTCAACAATTCCTGAACCAGTCATCTCGTAAAATTCATAATAAATCATACGCTCATTTTTAACGGTTCAAAATTTGTGGACATATACTCAACTTATATATGTATAACATATCCAAAAATTACCACGATCCAACGGTCGGATTAAAAATTATAACCCCCGCAAAATATCTCAAAAATCTTGATTTTTAATACCTCAATTCAGATAAAAATACTGATAAAAACCTCAACAGTAACTTCTTCATTTTTAACCACAGAAATATATCCCTCATTTATATCCACATAAAATAAATATTTCCTTATCATATGAATCAATAATTAATTATTCACAAATAATATTACAGAGTCACAATTATGACAACCAGGCCGTTCCCAGGAAAGAGGGGGCTTTCCAATAAGAATTTCTCCTTACTGGTGCGCAATTAGATGACCAAACCTCTCCTTAGACAGAACTTTCTAGACATTGCCAATAATGTTATCTAATAATATTATTCAAATAATATGAATTATTGATCTGATAATGGAAAATACTGTGCAGTGACAATTATAAAATATCAACGCAGCAATTATTGAATTAATAAAATATTGAACAATAACTACTGTAACAATTATTGAGTAGTGCCTTCTTACGTAAGAATCAATAATTGGTGCAATACCGTGTGCTACTGTATTTTAATCACCGGGTATTTCAACAGTATTAACGGTAACAACTACGCCGTTGTTTATAAACAACTTATACTTGTCGTTTTCTTCATCCAATCGCTTTCCGTTATGGGGCCCACAAAAGACTGCGCCGTCGTACGAATAATCCCCGACAAGAAGAATATTCCACGACCAAACGAATATTCCCCGACAACAATGAATATTTTATAACCACCTGCTTATTTGAAATATTTGCGCATTTTACCCATAACTAACCTCATTAATCAATTTAACCCTTACTATTTCAAAATAATAAATAGAGGGAATTTAAATTTCATTTATTAATAATTTGGGGTCTTACATGTGCTCCTCTCACATAAAGATGGGACTCACCCTACTCTTTTGTGAAAAAAGACCATGTGAAAATATCAAAATTATATGTGAAATTAGTGTTGTAAACGAACCAAACAATTCGGGCTCGATTCGAAAAAATATAAGTAAAACTCAAATTCGTTAATAATATGATTCAAATCTGAGTATAAAAAATAGGTCAAAAAAATATGAGTAGAAATTGAGCAATATTGTACGAGTTTAAGATTCAAACTACTTGAATTCTCAACTGTGATTTGATACATACTAGAATGATACATATTGGATTAGATACTCGATACATTCTCTTACAATGTATATAAAATTAAATCAAATTAGGATAATTATTATTATTATTATTTTACTTTTAAGTATGATTTTATATTTATAAAGTGTAATAGTAAATAAATTTTATCATTTATAAGTAAAATAATAAATTTAATTTATAATTATATTTATTATAAAGCTAGTTATTATGCGGAAACTCGAATTTAAAACTTGCGAGTAATTTGAATATAGTTCAATCCGAGTCGGGTTGAATTCAAGTTATAAATATTCGAGTCGAATCGAATCTGAATATAATTTTTCGAATTCGAGCAGCTCTTTGTTCGATTCTAAGAGCCTTCTATATTGAATAGAATTAGTGAGAAAATGTAATGGATATGAGCTAAATCTTTGTTACTCTCCATTGATATTAATAGTATTATTATTTAAAAAATAAAAATAATTCGACACTTTTTCCCTATTTGATAAAAAAGTGAATTTTTCATCTAAATTTTAATAGTTCATTTTTTTAAATAAAAAAAATTTAACGGTCAAAATATATTTACCGTTAATAAGATTGATCTTAATATTATCAACTATTTATTAATATAATTTGATCATTATTAATAAAATTATTTTAATAAAAAATATGATATATTAAATGAAATTAACTTAAAAAATTGTAATGGAGATGAATCGAATCCTTTTTACTCTCCTTTAATACTATAGATATCGTTCAAATATATAAGCTCTGTTTGGACGTCAGGAGTGTTGAACAAGAAAACGATTCCATATTTCCACCCTTTTATGTAATGCAGAGAAGAGAGTCAACCTATTAAAATATTGATCTCAATTAGAATTTTACAAATTAATTTGTTTAATAATATAATTTAATTATTGTTAGTGTGCCATTTATAATCTAAAGTATAGGTGGGTCAATTTGGGTAGTTTCAAGCATTAGATGAAGTGGCCCAATAGAAGCACTCTCATTCGACATGGAATTCCGGGTTTCTCCCCAATTTAATTGGAGTTAATCCAAAAAGTATGGGCCAACTGATCATAATCTAAGCCCAAGTTTTGATCTAGTCCATTAGAGTAGCCCATAGTAACTAGTAATAATAAAAAAAAACGTATAGAAAAAATATATTCAAATTTCAAATCTCCCGCTCCAACGGTCAAATTCGCAGGGTTTCCGATAGTCGCCCTAGAAAAAACACACACATATATATATATATATATATACACATCTTCACTACACCAGATTCACCAGCGCAGCTGCTTTTTCTCACCCCTCACAGTAGCAATACATCAAACACCTTAAATTCATTTTTCCTTTAACCCCCACCAAATCAAATGGATTTCCATAGCCTCGCGAGGAAAGAGCTCCAAGCTCTCTGCAAGTTGAACAAAATCCCAGCCAACATGACCAACATCGCCATGGCTGACGCTCTCAAATCTCTTGAGATCGTAAGTTTATTCATCAAATAGTTTATTTATATGTCTTTTTCCAATCTCTGTATATACGTATATATATATTGATATGATTTGATTTACTTTCTTGTGTTGTTTATTAGGTTAAAGGGATTGAAGATTTTTTAAATCCCTCGGAATCTATAACGGAGGAATCTTCAATTGATTCGCCGGAGAGGAATGTGGTGAATTCACCTAAGATTCCTCCTACCGGACGGAGAACCTCCACTCGGAGAAAACCCATCGGAGAGGAATCTGAAAGTGTGCAGATAATGACTAAAAGTACTCGTCGAATGACGAGAAGGGCGATTTCTGGGGAGATTATGGAAGAAGTCAAAGCCGATATACCTAAAACCCCTGCTGTTCGTAGCACCAGAAAGACAGTCCCGGAGGTTATCGTTAGCCGAATGGATATCCAATCGAAGGAAAATGAGGTACCTGAAACGCCCACTGTTGTACCAAATAGCCAGCGAAAGGCGGCGAATTCAACTCGCCGGACTAATGTGAAGAAAGAGCAGGAAGTGGGTACTGTACAGAGGGTGTACAGTACCAGGCGGTCAGCGAGGTTACCCGATAAGAAATTGGTAGAGTCAATTCCGATGGGGAAAGAGATCAAAGCAATCAAGATTGATTTGATTGCTTCAGAAATTTCTGAAAATGATATGGGTGAAGTTTCGGATAATATGAGCGTGTCTGGTATGTTTATTTATTGTTTTTTTTTTTGTATTCTTTCATCAGTTTTATATTGATTTAAACTTGATTATAGTATTTGTCCTTTGAGTTTGTTGATCTCTAAGAGTTTTTCTCCTATCTGAAGGTGGGAATGTTTACAAAGAATATATCTATATCTAATTTTTGGAGAAAATGTGTGAAAAATTCAGCGTTTTAGATGTGGAATTCTGAAAGAATCTGGAATAATTGTTACTGTATTCATACTTGTAATTGCTCTGTAATACAGACCTTATTTTTAATCTCTAATTTTTACCCAAACCAAAACAGATGCAGGCAATGATTCACAAACAGTATTGCAAGAGTCGGTTAATAAGTCAGATTCGGTGGGTTCAGAAATTGTAATAGGTATGAAAGAGGATGATGTTCAAGAGGAAACAGGAGACAATGAAGTCGATGAGCCAAAGGCAATGTCAGAAGAAATTTTGGAGGCTCTTAATGAATTAGATGCGGTGAAATCAGAAAGTGCAGGAGATATGAAAGATTTTGTTGTAGAAGAGGAAGTGGGTACTGTACAGAGGGTGTACAGTACCAGGCGGTCAGCGAGGTTGCCCGATAAGAAATTGGTGGAGTCAGTTCCGACGGGGAAAGATTTGAACAAAGCAATCAAGATTGATTTGATTGCTTCAGAAATTTCAGAAAATGATCTGGGTGAAGTTTCGAATATTATGAGCGTGTCTGGTATGTTTATTTATTGTTTTTTTTTTGTATTCTTTCATCAGTTTTATATTGATTTAAACTTGATTATAGTATTTTTCCTTTTGAGTTTGTTGAAATCTGAGAGTTTTCCCCTATCTGAAGGTGAGAATGTTTACAAAGAATATATCTATATCTAATTATTGGAGAAAATGTGTGAAAAATTCAACGTTTTAGATGTGGAACTCTGAAAGAATCTGGAATAATTGTTACTGTATTCATACTTGTAATTGCTCTGTAATACATACCTTATTTTTAATCTCTAAGTTTTACCCAAACCAAAACAGATGCAGGTAATGATTCACAAACAGTATTGCAAGAGTCGGTTAATAAGTCAGATTCTGTGGATTCAGAAATTGTAATAGGTATGAAAGAGGATGATGTTCAAGAGGAAACAGGAGACAATGAAGTCGATGAGCCAAAGGCAATGTCAGAAGAAATTTTGGAGGCTCTTAATGAATCAGATGCGGTGAAATCAGAAAGTGCAGGAGATATGAAAGATTTTGTTGTTGAAGAGGAAACAGGTGATAACCCTGAAGTGGGTAATGAGATACTTGATCTTACAGAAGTTTTGGTAGATGAGAACTTGGAGGAGAAGGCATTTGACATGCAAAATCAAGTTCTCACAAACAACGGTAAGCTTAACCTGATTTCTTTTTATTTGAATGATATTTTGAACATGTAAATTGTTTTATAGTATTTAATTTTTACCCAAACCAAAACAGATGCAGGCAATGATTCACAAACAGTATTGCAAGAGTCGGTTAATAAGTCAGATTCTGTGGGTTCAGAAATTGTAATAGGTATGAAAGAGGATGATGTTCAAGAAGAAACAGGAGACAATGAAGTCGATGAGCCAAAGACAATGTCAGAAGAAATTTTGGAGGCTCTTAATGAATCAGATGCGGTGAAATCAGAAAGTGCGGGAGATATGAAAGATTTTGTTGTTGAAGAGGAAACAGGTGATAACCCTGAAGTGGGTAATGAGATACTTGATCTTACAGAAGTTTTGGTGGATGAGAACTTGGAGGAGAAGGCATTTGACATGCAAAATCAAGTTCTCACAAACAACGGTAAGCTTAACCTGATTTCTTTTTATTTGAATGATATTTTGAACATGTAAATTGTTTTATAGTATTTAATCAGCAGCTTTTAGGTGGCTGCTACTTTTTGATGATACTGATGAGGACTGCTTTACAGGGTCTAATGATTTTGGAGCTAATTTGTCCCTCTCTGACACTGAAAATCCAAGTGAACTTTTGGATATGGAAATTGGAGAATCTTTGAATGCTGATAAAGATACGGATTCTGAGGAAAAAGCTGCTACAGATATGAAACCTGATGTTCTAAAAAGCGAGGGTAGGTTGATTTTTGCCCCTCTCCTTTAAGCTGTTTAACTTGATAAATCATTCGCTTCTTGTTAATCTACCTGTCACTAGATAGCCTTATATGGTCTAACGTTTTTACAGTTACTGTGTTTCCCATGGATACTGAAAATCCACATGAGAAATTGAAATTCGAGACGAGGGAAGAGTTTAACTCAGACAAAGATGTGGAATCAGATGTTTTAACTACTGTAGTATCATCTTTTGTGGAAGATGCAGAAGCTGGTTCAGATTTTATGGAGTTCGACAGTGAAAAAGAGCCCACAATTTCTGAAATTCTCAACTGCAATGTTCCCAAGGAAAATGCTGATCAACCAGAAATGAATTCCGTTGATTCATCTGATGAGCTGGATTCAGAAAAGTCTCTCACCAAAGAATTAGGATTAGAGGCAGCAGCAACTGATTTTTCTGTTCAAAAGGATTTGATTGTTGCCATGGGTGCTAATGATGGCAATGAGACTAAACCAACTTGTGAACAGTTGTCCAAGTCTCCAGCATCTGTAAAGGGCAATGCTTTTACCTCAATTTTGGCAGATGATCCACTTACCAACCAGTGCCCATCAAGTGTAGTGGGCTTAGGCCATATTACCAAGACACCGACAATTAAGAAGTCAAACCATGTTTCAGATGACAAGGAGAACATTGATCACAGTGGAAGAAAGATTGAGCTTACAAAAGAGAAGGCAAAGACGAACAAGAAAGAAAATGATCTGAATGAGAAAAGTCTAAGGGAGCTAAACAAGTTGTTGAAAGAAAAGCTAGCCAATGTGAGGCCAACTTATCTTAACTTTCTTACAATCTTTTGAATTAAGTTATTCATTATAGTCCCTGTACTTATATTATTGCTTGTTAACTAATGGGCAGGTGACAAAGGCAAGGCCAGCCCTGCAGAATCTGTCAGAGAATTGATTGGTTGCGAGCAATATCGAGAACTGAAGTGATAGTTAAGACCACACAAGTGGTCGAAATTTTGGTGGGCAGTGCCACTCTGCCTGTACTCTAAAGTACTGTATTAATGCTATTAATAATACCTTCACAATTCTTTGTGAAATTTCAAAGTTTTGTTCTTGTGTTCCTTCAATTGTTGACAATTATATAAAAGTGATAGTTTCCAATTTAATATTATTTTTTACTATTATTTTCAATATCAAACCACCAAAATCTGTTCTTGATTGGTACTCTGGTAGGACTGCATTAACATAGATAGTGCTGATGCTTTTGAGTTCAATTTCGCATTATATTTAAAAAGGCTATAAAAACAATTGACTAGTGAAAACTATATTATAAATTTCATCCAAAATAATTTCTAATCCTCTCTGTTCTAATGTAGTTTGTTAGAATTTAAGAACGATAATAACACACATAGATATTATATGTAGTTTGTTTAGTCTTTTTTTTCTGATGTATTAATAAGATGTCTCACACTCTATAATGATCTATACATCAAACAATGTTTTATAGTAACTAGAAAACCCTAGATGTTCTACATTAGTAAATTTAAGACCGAACTATTAATAAACCTCCAGCCCCAATTGCCCTGACTAGTCATTAGTCGAATCCATAGAAGTACGAGTCAATCCCAACACAGTTCTTGGTTAGATTCTTTGGCCCCGGGTCATCCCCACTTAAATTTTGACACCTAACCTCTTACTTAACACCAATTAAGTTTAAAATTAAATAAAAAGTTAGGTGTAAAAATTTAAGTGGAGGATACAAAGGAAAAGGGAAAATAAAGACAGAGAATCTGCTCTCATGTTAGGTTTACCGAGAACTGATTGATGTTAACTTCCGCACAAGTTTGCTAATTAATGTTCAGTCTAGCACACTGATTGCATCATCATGCTCTCCCTTGAGCCGTTTTTATAGATTTTGAGCACTTTCACAGTTACTGCAATGACGTGACGGTAACCCTGCCAAAAAGTTTGTTGACGGTGGCTTTTCATATATCCACTTCTGGTATTCCAATTATCCACATTCTTGGAATCCATTAGTCTCCTTCAGAGGTACGTACACTAATCCTATTCAGATGCTCTCTTGATTGATTTTCATTTCATCAGTGTTACATAGCTATTATTAGCTATAAATGCAGTAAGCAGTGGCATGCTACTAATTAATGTACGTGGAGAATCAATACTTCAATATTGCAATACTTATATATAAAGGCATCATAACCTATCTTTTACGTACCCAATTTTAATCAATTGAAATCAATTTGATTTTTAACACAGTTAACTTGGCTTCCAAACACACCCAATTTTAATCAATTAAAAACAATTTGATTTTTAACAGAGTTAACTCAATTAATTTCTTAATTTTCAACAGAGTTAACTCAATTAATTTCAAATCAACACACCTAATTTTAATCGATTGAAATCCATAGTTTCAGATTAATTTGAAATCAATTAATTTCTAATTTCAAATCAATTAATTAACACACCCAATTTTAATCAATTGAAATCCATAGCTCCATTAATACATAACAGAAACTCATTACTTGATATTAATTTCACCGAGTTGTCTCTTCCTCTTCTCCTCCTCCTCCTCACTTCAGTTTCTTCCCCTTCCCCGCGAAATCAATTCCCCTTACTTTTTATTTTGTTCCACCCCTCTTCCTCTTCCACTTCCATTTTCACTTCCGCTTCCCCTCTCCTTCTTCCACTTATATATATATATATATATATATATATATATATATATATATATATGTTTATGTGAATTTGTTGGCTTTATATTCTGTTAAATTTTACTCTTTTGATACAGATCTGACATCGTTTTGTCCTTTTCTTTCCTGAACCACACTCGATTTTGGTTTTATGGGCTCAAAATCGCTCGATCAATCCAATTTATTCGATTTCGAGAACACATCAGGTAATTGATGATTATTTCTTTTGTTTTATTGAAATTTTTTGATGTAATTTGTAGGGTTTTTCGATCCGATTTATTCGATTTCGAGAACAAATCAGGTAATTGTTGATTATTTTCTTTGTTTTATTGATTTTTTTTTTTGAGATTTTCCTCTTTTTTTTTGAATGAAATTTAGTTTTAGTTTTTGAAGAAATTTAACTTTTTTGTTGGTGAATTCTGAAATTACAAATAATACTTAATCTGAATTCATCCCTACAATGAATGGGGAAAATGAAATCAAAACAAAAAAGAGGAAAGACAGTGAAGTACATATATGATGAATATATAATGGTAAAAAATCTTTCTCATTCCAATTTTAGAAAATTATACAATCGAAAAACAAACTAGCTCGTGCAAACAAACTAGCCCGTGCATTGCACGGGCTATCAACTAGTATATATAAATACACATAAATGATGATATCATCAAATCAAATCAATTGGAAAATTTTATTAAATGATTGTGACGCTCCCAAAATAGGTATACAATGTAAGATCCCAACTTTTATAAAGATGAATTTTCTATAAATATTATTTTTAAATATTATAGAGTTAATTTGATATAATGTTATAGTTGTGGGTAATATTTATAAATTTTGTAAAGTACGCAAGTTGTTATATAATATTCGATTGGTCGGGAAATATTCGTTTTAACAAGGAATATTCGTACAACGGCATAATCATTGGTGGACCCCACAACAGAATTATTGTCAGATTGAGAAAACGACAAAAATATTTTATTAAAAATAACGGCGAAAGTTTTACCATTGATACTGTTGAACTACTCGGTAGTAAAAGTACAGTAATACGTGTGGTTGCATAGTAGCACGCGGTATTGATTATTAATACTTATGTGAGAAGTAACTCAGGTTGATTCAATTATTGTCAGTTAATAATATGAATTATTTAGCGATAATGAAGTTTTGTTTTATTTGTATTATTAACGTAATAAAACAGAAACATCTTTTTATATAAAATAAAATATTTTATTAAAGTTATTCTATAAATAGAATATATAATATTTTATTTAAAAGATTTTTTTCTTAAATATGGACCGTCAGATTAAAGTAATCAATCTGGACCGTTCATGGATTAGTTACTATGCATTCCATTTTTTTATAAATAGCAGCTCATTCCTTCAGTATTTCTTACGAATTCACTGAACTCTAGAGAGAGAAACTATAGAAAGAAACTATATAGAGAGAGAAAAAAAGTATTCTGCTACTTAACTACTTCCTTATTTCAGTTCTTCTTTAAAACGGTAAGCGGTGTTATTCTTTCTTATTCATGAAGAGAACTGTTGTTATTCCATTTCTTATTATTCTGTTGGAATAACCTGTATATGCGGTCTACCCTATACTTGGTGACATTCTTCTATTATTCTGTTGGAACATCCTGTCTGTGTGTTTTACACCGGACCTGGTTCCGTTTTTATTATTATTCTGTTGGAACATCTTGTCTGTGTATTTTACACCGGACCTGGTTCCGTCTTGTTATTATTCTGTTGGAACATTCTGTCTGTGTGTTTTGCACCGGACCTGGTTCCATTATTTATTATTCTGTCGGAATATCCTGTCTGTGCGTTTACGCCGGACCTGGTTCCAATATTTATTATTCTGTCGAAATATCCTGTCTGTGCGTTTACGCCGGACCTGGTTCCATTATTTATTATTCTATTGGAATAACCTGTCTGTGCGGTCTATCGCATGCCGGGTGATTTCTTTTACTATTCCATTCTTTATTATACTCAGTTGGTTAAGTTTTAACTTCTATACTCCATAAAATTAGTGGAATATCCTTGATAATTATGGTTCATCCAGTATCTTTTCATGAAAATATTCTTCTAAGCATTCTTGAATTTTACTCCACAAAGCAGTATCATGTTGACAATTTAGACGTTGTTAATTCTTGGATAAATTAATTCTTGAGCTTGTTTTATTGAATTCTTATATCATTGTTATCATCCTCATGTTTTTAAAATGTTGAAAGTCATCTGTGGCCTGTAGTGCATAGATAGACTTGGTATGATTATGACCAGGGATTATTCGGTATAATCATGACCGTAATGTTACAAATGATGTGGTAAAAGTCTTCATTAGCCCGTAGTGCATTGATGGACAGTTGTTGGCATGATCATGACCATTAATGAGTACACAAATATTCTTGGCCCGTAGTGCATGGATAATTGTGATCGTGATACTAAGGAATATCCTTGGTCGTAGTGCAGGGGTGATTCGATGATGTGGATTATTTTATTAAGCTGAGTCCCAGCGATAACAGTGTTGAAAAACCTTTTAAATCATAGAAGATAGTAGATTTTATTCTCTACTTGACTCTTTTAATGGATTGCTTGTTCCGCTGCAGTTAAACTTGATGTTCGTTATATTTTATCAGTTTAACATTGTTGAAGGCTAATGATAATTTATTCTGCATTATCTTAGTCATAATATTTCTTACTGAGCTAGTTGAGTTCACCCTTTCTTTCACTGTTCTCTTCAGAAAATGAGAATATAGCTGGGACGAGTCGAGAAACGAAGTGATGGACCAGATGATAATATTAGTAGTCCTCACTATTCTGTTAAATAGTGTGACAATAATTGTAATGAGAACTCCTTTTGAGTTTGTATAGTCTCTAGTAGACAATAATTGTATTCAAACTCACAGTTATGTTTTGTCGTATTGTACACGACGGTTGTATTAGTAAGTTGTATTTGTATTCTGTACCATGTATCTGACGACCCAAGATGGGTGATGTATACTTAATTTTAGGGGCGTCACATACAACACCAATTTTGAGTCGTCAAAATATATGGTACAGAAATAACTACAATTTTATTAATACAACATAAAAACTGTGAGTTTAAATATAAATATTGTCATCTAGACAATATCTACACTCAAATAAGTCCTCATTACAATTATTGATATAATATTTTACAAAAATGGTGAGGACTACTAAAATAACTTCCTAGAACCTTCATTCCATACCCCGACTAGTACTCGCTACATTCTCGCCTCCTGAGAATAAAAATAGAACAAAAAGAAAAATGGTGAGCTCAACTAGCCCAGTAAAGAACATTATGACTAAGATAATATAGAACAAATTATCGTTAGTCCTCAACAGGGAAAAATTTAATAGAATACAATAGACAACAAATTTTAAATCAAAATTCGCAGCGGAAATAATAATTCATTAGAAGAGTTAAGTAGAGGATGAAATCTACTATCATCTATGAATTTAAAAGTCCATCATCAATATTCTATCCCTGTAACATCAATCAATAAACATCTTGAACAAAATATTCATCTTTGCACTACAGGTCATAGATATTCATTAGTTGGTTATGTTTATCTCAACACCTGTTCATCTTTGCACTACGGGCCAAAGATATTCATCATAAAATCATTAATCTTTGCACTACAGGCCAAAGATATTCAGTAATATCATCATTTTGGACTGAGGATGATGAAAAATATTTTAAAGAAAACGAATCCAGTGAAACAAAATAACAAATGTAAGACCCCAACTTTTACAAATAAAGATAAATTTTCTATAATTATCATTTTTAAATATTATGGAGTTAATTTGATATAATGTTATAGTTGTGGGTAATATTTATAAATTTTGTAAAGTACGCAAGTTGTTATATAATATTCGATTGGTCGGGAAATATTCGTTTTAACAGAAAATATTCGTACAACGTCACAATCATTGGTGGACCCTACAACGGAATTATTGTCGGATTGAGAAAACGATAAAAATATTTTATTAAAAATAACGGCGGAAGTTTTACCATTGATACTGTTGAACTACTCGGTAGTAAAAGTACAGCAATACGTGTGGTTGCATAGTAGCACACGGTATTGATTATTAATGCTTATGTGAGAAGTCACTCAGTTTGATTCAATTATTGTCAGTTAATAATATAAATTATTTAGCGATAATGAAGTTTTGTTTTATTCGTATTATTAACGTAATAAAACAGAAACATCTTTTTATATAAAACAGAATACTTTATTAAAGTTATTCTATAAATAGAATATATTATATTTTATTTAAAAGATTTTTTTTAAATATGGACCGTCAGATTAAAGTAAATCAATCTAGACTGTTCATGGATTAGTTACTATGCAGTCCATTCTTCTATAAATAGCAACTCATTCCTTCATTATTTCTTACGAATTCACTGAACTCTAGAGAGAGAAACTATAGAGAGAGAGAAGAAAAATATTCTGCTACTTAACTACTTCCTTAATTTCAGTTCTTCTTTAAAACGGTAAGGGGTGTTATTCTTTCTTATTCATGAGGAGAACTTTTGTTATTCCATTTCTTATTATTCTGTTGGAATAATCTGTATACGCGGGCTACCCTATACTTGGTGACATTCTTCTATTATTCTGTTGGAACATCCTGTCTGTGTGTTTTACACCGGATCTGGTTCTGTTTTTATTATTATTTTGTTAGAACATCATGTCTGTGTGTTTTACACCGGACCTGGTTCCGTCTTGTTATTATTCTGTTGGAATATTCTGTCTGTGTGTTTTGCACCGGACCTGGTTCCATTATTTATTATTCTGTCGGAATATCTTGTCTGTGCGTTTACGCCGGACCTGGTTCCATTATTTATTATTCTGTTAGAATAACCTGTCTGTACGGTCTATCGCATGCCGGGTGATTTCTTTTGTTATTCCATTCTTTATTATACTCAGTTGGTTAAGTTTTAACTTCTATACTCCATGAAATTAGTGGAATATCCTTGATAATTGCGTTTCATCCAGTATCTTTTCATGAAAATATTATTATAAGCATTCTTGAATTTTACTTCACAAAGCAGTATCATGTTGATAATTTGGACGTTGTTAATTCTTGGATAAATTAATTCTTGAACTTGTTTTATTGAATTCTTATATCATTGTCATCATCCTCATGTTTATAAAATGTTGAAAGTCATCTGTGGCCTGTAGTGCATAGATGGACTTGGTATGATTATGACCAGGGATTATTCGGTATAATCATGACTGTAATGTTATAAATGATGTGGTAAAAGTCCTCATTGGCCCGTAGTGCATTGATGGACAGTTGTTGGCTTGATCATGACCATTAATGAGTACACAAATATTCTTGGCCCGTAGTGCATGGATAATTATGGTCGTGATACTAAAGAATATCCTTGGCCGTAGTGCAGGGGTGATTCGATGATGTAGATTATTTTGTTAAGCTGAGTCCCAGCGATAACAGTGTTGAAAAATCTTTTAAATCATTGAAGATAGTAGATTTTATTCTCTACTTGACTCTTTTAATGGATTGCTTTTTCCGCTGCAGTTAAACTTGATGTTTGTTATATTTTATCAGTTTAACACTGTTGAAGGCTAATGATAATTTATTCTGCATTATCTTAGTCATAATATTTCTTACTGGGCTAGTTGAGCTCATCCTTTTTTTTCACTGTTCTCTTCAGGAAATGAGAATATAGCTGGGATGAGTCGGGGAACGGAGTGATGGACCAGATGATAGTATTAGTAGTCCTCACTATTCTGTTAAGTAGTGTGACAATAATTGTAATGAGGACTCCTTTTGAGTTTGTATAGTCTCTAGTAGACAATAATTGTATTCAAACTCACAGTTATGTTTTGTCGTATTGTACACGACAGTTGTATTAGTAAGTTATATTTGTATTCTGTACCATGTATCTGACGACCCAAGATGGGTGATGTATACCTAATTTTTGGGGCGTCACAGTTGGTATCAGAGCCTAGGGATATGATCCCTGACTAAGATGTGAGAATATAACTAGGAGGGGAGAGACGAAGAATTTCTTCGTTAGTATGACCTACCTAAGTTTATTTGCATGGTATTTAATTGGTCGGTCAGAATATAAGGATAATATATAACATATTAATTAACTTTTGGTTTGTGGCAGTATCTGAAAATGGCATCCGAGAATGTTGAGAATAGCAATGGAGCACATGCGACTGTTGATTCACCACATATCAATAATCGAGATAATGTGCATCAGGAAGGCGACAATACTCATGCCAACAACAATACTGACCAAATGATGAATGATGGAATGTTCAGAAGCTTTATGTAGTTCATGCAACAGCAGGAGAGAGCGGTTCCTGTTCAAAATGTAGGTAGAAACACTGAAAACTCTCGGACGGTCACCGCTAAACAGTTCAAGGAGCTGGGACCACCGGAGTTTAAGGGAGAGCCAAAACCACTTATAGCGAAAATATGGATAAAGCAGATCACCAAGAAATTTGATGTCTTGGGATGCTCCGAGGAGCAAATGGTTCCCTTTGCCTCCTTTATGTTGCGAGGAGAGGCAGATTACTGGTAGAAATCGATTAAGCGTACTCAACTTGTCGCACTGAAGATGTCTTTGGAGAAGTTTCAAGAGCTGTTCAATGACAAATACTTTCCCGAAAGTGTTTGACACATGAAGGAGGTGAATTTCATTAAATTGGAGCAGAATAATATGACCGTGTCGCAGTATGAGGCTAAATTTGCTGAGTTGTCCCGGTTTGCGTCCCACTTGGTGGATAATGAAGAGCGAATGACGCGAATGTTTTTGCGAAGTTTGAAACCTGAGATACGTCAACATCTTATTTCTCATAAATTATGTTTGTATTCAGATGTTGTGAATAGGGCTCAGTTAGTGGAGCGCGATAACGAGTCAACACAACCAAAAGAGAGCAGTCGACAAAATGATAATACCAATGAGAGCAGTCATCGAATCGATGACAACAAGCGTGGAGAAAATCAACATGCCAGAAATAGTAACCACTTCGGTGGTAATCAGGGCCAAAATAATATGAATGGTCATTTTAAAAAGAGGAGATTCAACAATGATGGAAAGACGTCAGCACCAGCACCCGTTGTTAAGGAAGGAGAACGACCACCTATCATATGTTTCAAATACGAAGGGGAGGGGCACATCAGTCCAAACTGCGTGATGCCGTCTAAAGCATGTTATAATTGTGGAAGAGAAGGTCATTTAGGTCGATTTTATCGTTTACCAAAAACAAGTTCAGCTAGGATGGAGGCACTAAAGGCCGTCCCAGAAAAGTCAAAACTGGTAGTGCAAGGGAGAGCGTTTGTTGTGACCTCCCAGAAAGTAAGGAACCTGAATGAGGTCATCACGGGTAAGCTTACCATAAACTCTAATGAAGTCTATACTTTATTTGATACCGGTTCTACCTATTCTTTTATTTCTCCTACTTGCGCTCATCGATTAAATTTGACTCCGGAGAAATTAGACTTTGACTTATCTGTTGAAATTCCATTGGGAGAAACCTTCATTACATCCACGATTTATAAGTCTTGTTTGGTTCAAGTTGGTACCCACACATTACCTGTCGATCTTATTTCATTAAAAATACTTTCATTTGACGTGATTCTAGGGATTGATTGGTTAACTACTCATCATGCAAAAATTGGTTGTTTTCGTAAGGTTGTTAGCTTTCATATTCCAAATCGACCTATTATGCGAATTCAAGCAACCAAACCATTAAAATCAATCGCTGTCATCTCAAGCCATAAAGCTATTCGTTTATTGAAAAACGGATGTCAAGCTTTCTTAGCTCATGTCACGGATCTAAACAAAAATACGTCAGTTTTGACTGATATTTCTATTGTTAATAAATTTCCTGACGTATTCCCTGAAGAACTTTCTGGCCTACCCCCAGAGCGTGAAATTGAATTTTGTATCGACCTTGAACCCGGTACAAAACCTATTTCCAAAGCCCCATATCGAATGGCTCATATTGAACTTCAGGAGTTAAAGATCCAACTGCAGAAATTATTAGATATTGGCTTTATTCGTCCTAGTACTTCTCCTTGGGTGCTCCTGTTCTATTCGTGAAGAAGAAAGATGAAAGTATGCGACTTTGTATTGATTATCGGGAGTTGAATCATGTCACCATCAAAAACAAGTACCCATTGCCACATATTGATGACCTGTTTGACCAGTTGCAAGGAGCACAATTCTTTTCAAAGATCGATCTTCATTCTGGATATCATCAGCTGAAGGTTAGAACTGAGGATATTCTAAAGACGACTTTCAGAACTCGGTACGGGCATTATAAATTCCTAGTCATGTCATTTGGATTGACCAATGCTCCTGCTGCCTTCATGGATATGATGAACCGGGTATTCAAGGAATATTTGGATCACTTTGTGGTCGTCTTTATTGATGACATCCTTATTTATTCCAAAAGTCGTGAAGATCATGAGCAACACTTGAGGCTGGTACTCCAAAAGCTTCGTGAATACAAGCTGTGAGACTCCAGATTTTATGAATAAATATTTAATTTTTTCTCGAAATATTTTTTTTTATTATGGTGTGGATTTGATATAATAGTTATGGGTAATATTTATAAATTTTGCAAAGTACGCAAGTTGTTATATAATATTCGATTGGTCGGGAAATATTCGTTTTAACAGAAAATATTCGTACAACGTCACAATCATTGGTGGACCCTACAACGGAATTATTGTCGGATTGAGAAAACGATAAAAATATTTTATTAAAAATAACGGCGGAAGTTTTACCATTGATACTGTTGAACTACTCGGTAGTAAAAGTACAGCAATACGTGTGGTTGCATAGTAGCACACGGTATTGATTATTAATGCTTATGTGAGAAGTCACTCAGTTTGATTCAATTATTGTCAGTTAATAATATAAATTATTTAGCGATAATGAAGTTTTGTTTTATTCGTATTATTAACGTAATAAAACAGAAACATCTTTTTATATAAAACAGAATACTTTATTAAAGTTATTCTATAAATAGAATATATTATATTTTATTTAAAAGATTTTTTTTAAATATGGACCGTCAGATTAAAGTAAATCAATCTAGACTGTTCATGGATTAGTTACTATGCAGTCCATTCTTCTATAAATAGCAACTCATTTCTTCATTATTTCTTACGAATTCACTGAACTCTAGATAGAGAAACTATAGAGAGAGAGAAGAAGAGTATTCTGCTACTTAACTACTTCCTTATTTCAGCTCTTCTTTAAAACGGTAAGGGGTGTTATACTTTCTTATTCATGAAGAGAACTGTTGTTATTCCATTTCTTATTATTCTGTTGGAATAACCTGTATACGCGGTCTACCCTATACTTGGTGACATTCTTCTATTATTCTGTTGGAACATCCTGTCTGTGTGTTTTACACCGGACCTGGTTCCGTTCTTTATTATTATTCTGTTGGAACATCCTGTCTGTGTGTTTTACACCGGACCTGGTTCCGTTTTTATTATTATTCTGTTTGAACATCCTGTCTGTGTGTTTTACACCGGACCTGGTTCCGTCTTGTTATTATTCTGTCGGAATATCCTGTCTGTGCGTTTACGCCGGACCTGGTTCTATTATTTATTATTCTGTCGAAATATCCTGTCTGTGCGTTTACGCCGGACCTGGTTCCATTATTTATTATTCTGTTGGAATAACCTGTCTGTGCGGTCTATCGCATGCATGGTGATTTCTTTTGTTATTCCATTCTTTATTATACTCAGTTGGTTAAGTTTTGACTTCTATACTCCATGAAATTTGTGGAATATCCTTGATATTTACGCTTCATCTAGTATCTATTCATAAAAATATTCTCCAGATCATTCTTGAATTTTATTCCACAAAGCAGTATCATGTTGACAATTTGGACGTTATTAATTCCTGGATAAATTAATTCTTGAACTTGTTTTATTGAATTCTTATATCATTGTCATCATCCTCATGTTTATAAAATGTTGAAAGTCATCTGTGGCCTGTAGTGCATAGATGGACTTGGTATGATTATGACCAGGGATTATTCGGTATAATCATGACCGTAATGTTACAAATGATGTGGTAAAAGTCCTCATTGGCCCGTAGTGCATTGATAGACAGTTGTTGACATGATCATGACCATTAATGAATACACGAATATCCTTGGCCGTAGTGCAGGGGTGATTCGATGATGTGGATTATTTTATTAAGCTGAGTCCCAACGATCACAGTGTTGAAAAACCTTTTAAATCATAAAAGATAGTAGAGTATATTTTCTACTTGACTCTTTTAATGGATTGCTTGTTCCGCTGCAGTTAAACTTGATGTCTATTATATTTTATCAGTTTAACATTGTTGAAGGCTAATGATAATTTATTCTGCATTATCTTAGTCATAATATTTCTTACTGGGCTAGTTGAGCTCACCCTTTCTTTCACTGTTCTCTTCAGGAAATGAGAACGTAGCTGGGGCAAGTCAGGGAACGGAGTGATGGTCCGAATGATAGTATTAGTTAGTAGTCCTCACTATTCTATGTAATGGTGTGTTAATAAATGTAATGAGGACTCTTTTTGGAGTATGAATACTCTCTAGAAGATAATATTTGTATTCAAACTCACAGTTTATGTTTTGTCGTATTGTACACGACAGTTGTATTAGTAAGTTGTATTTGTATTCTGTACTATGTATCTGACGACCCAAGATGAGTGATGTATACCTAATTTTGGGGGCGTCACAGTTGATATCAGAGCTTAGGGATATGATCCCTGGCTAGGATGTGAGAATAGAACTAGGAGGGGAGAGACGGAAAATTCCTTCGCTAGTATGACCTATCTAAGTTTATTTGCATGGTATTTAATTGGTCGGTCATAATATAAGGATAATATATGACATATCAATTAACTTTTATTTTGTGGCAGTATCTGAAAATGGCATCTGAGAATGTTGAGAATAGCAATGGAGCACAGGCGATTGTTGATTCACCACATATCAATAATCAGAATAATGTGCATCAGGAAGGTGACAATCCTCATGCAAACAACAACACTGACCAGATGATGAATGATGGAATGTTCAGAAACTTTATGCAGTTCATGCAACAGCAGGCGAGAGTGGCTCATGTCCAAAATATAGGTGGAAACACTGAAAACTCTCGGACGGTCACCGCTAAACAGTTCAAGGAGCTGGGACCACCAGAGTTTAAGGGAGAGCCAAAACCGCTTATAGCGGAAACATGGATAAAGCAGATTACCAAGATATTTGATGTCTTGGGATGCTCCGAGGAGCAAAAGGTTCCCTTTGCCGCCTTTATGTTGCGAGGAGAGGCAGATTACTGGTGGGAATCGATTAAGCGTACTCAACCTGCCGCACTGAAGATGTCTTGGGAGAAGTTCCAAGAGCTGTTCAACGACAAATACTTTCCTGAAAGTATTCGTCACATGAAGGAGGTAGAATTTATCAAGTTAGAGCAAAACAACATGACCGTGTCGCAGTACGAAGCCAAGTTTGCTGAGTTGTCCGGTTTGCGTCCCACTTGGTGGATAATGAAGAGCGAATGACGCGAATATTTTTGCGAGGTTTGAAACCTGAGATACGTCAACATCTTATTTCTCATAAACTGTGTTTGTATTCAGATGTTGTGAATAGGGCTCAGTTAGTGGAGCGCGATAACGAGTCAACGCAACCAAAAGAGAGCAGTCGGCAAAATGATAATACCAGTGAGAGCAGTCATCGAAGTGGTGACAACAAGCGTGGAGGAAATCAACAGGCCAGAAATGGTAACCACTTCGGTGGTAATCAGGGCCAAAACAATAAGAATGGTCATTTCAAGAAGAGAAGATTCAACAATGATGGAAAGACGTCAGCACCAGCACCCGCACCCGTTGTTAAGGAAGGAGAACGACCACCTATCATATGTTTCAAATGCGGAGGGGAGGGGCACATCAGTCCAAACTACGCGATGCCGTCTAAAGCATGCTATAATTGTGGAAGAGAAGGTCACTTAGCCCGATTTTGTCGTTCACCGAAGACAAGTTCAATAGGATGGAGGCACCAAAGACCGTCCCAGAAAAGCCAAAGCCAGTAGTTTAAGAGAGAGCGTTTTTTTTCGTGACGAGGAACCTGAATAAAATTATCACGGGTATGTTAGTCATAAACTCTTGCGAAGTCTATACCGTGTTAGATACCGGTTCTACTCACTCTTTTATTTCACCTAGTTGTGTTCAATATTTGAACTTAACTCCGGAGAAGTTAGACTTTGATTTCTCTGTTGAAATTCTGTTGGGAGAAACCTTTGTTACCTCCACTATTTATAAATCTTGTTCAAATCAACACTTTCACGTTACCTGT
Organism: Panax notoginseng; assembly: GCA_016801055.1. Classification (NCBI taxonomy): domain Eukaryota; kingdom Viridiplantae; phylum Streptophyta; class Magnoliopsida; order Apiales; family Araliaceae; genus Panax; species Panax notoginseng. The sequence goes on along the minus strand of CM029018.1, from coordinate 4,827,071 downwards.
TGAGCTTATCTCTTTGAAAATACTTGCATTGATGTGATTTTTAGAAACGATTGGTTAACTGCTCATCATGCTTTTCGTAAGGTTGTTAGCTTTCATATTCCTAACCAACCTATTATGCGAATTCAAGTAACCAAATCACTAAAGTCAATCATTGTCATATCAAGCCATAAGTAAAAATTCCCGTTCCTTTCGTTGTTGACTTCCTGGTGTGGAATGCACCGAAGCTAGACTTTCCGTAGGAGACGTTGTAAATGACGATGGCAAGTTGATAGGTATCAATGTGACGTGTTATCCAAGTCTTGGATGAGGGTCACAGTTTTGAACGATATTTTTATTGTTAATAAATTTCTTGACGTATTCTTGAAGACTTCTTAGTCTACCCCAGAGCGTAAAATTGAATTTTGTATTGACCCCAGTACAAAACTCATTTCTTAAACCCTCAAATATTTCTTCAACTAAAACGAACGTATTATGCGCCAAAGACGTTGGCTCGAGCTGTTGAAGATTACGATCGTAACATCATGGAAAAGCGAACGTGGTAGCTGACGCGTTGTGTAGAAGATCGTATATGTGTTACAAGTGCGAATATACGAACCCACGTGAAGATAACGAATATACGATTAAAATCGACTTTAATCGATAAAGTTAAAGCTGCTCAACCTACATACTCAGAGCTGATAAATGTGAAGAAGAAGGTTCAAGAGGGCGTTATTCTAGAAGCAAGAATCGACGAAGAGAGGAAATCTCAACTCTCGATTTAATTGGCCCATTTGAAATCCTCGATGAAGTAGGAACTGTGGCCTATAGACTCGTTTTACCGCCAAGTATGTTGCGTGTTCAAAAATATTTTTTTACGTATCGATGTTACGGACGACCCGAACCACATTATTAATTTAGAACCGGACGAGATAGCAAAAGATTTAACGTATGAGGAGATACGTGTTAACATCTTGGATAAGAAGGATCATATTCGATGCTTAAAGGTTATACCTCAAGAGTTAGAATTTGAAGTGAAGTCAAGGTACCCTCACATGTTCGGCATACCAAGTACGTACGTAAATTTCGAGGGCGAAATTCTATAAGGAGGGGAGATTGTGAGACCCCAGATTTTATGAATAAATATTTAATTTTTTCTCGAAATAATTTTTTTTATTATGGTGTGGATTTGATATAATAGTTATGGGTAGTATTTATAAATTTTGCAAAGTATGCAAGTTGTCATATTATATTCGTTTGGAAAAAATATTTTTTTTGTCGGGAATGTTCGTAACAACGACAAATCATTGGTGGACCCCACAGCGGAATTATTGTCGGATTGAAAAAATGACAAAAATATTTTATTAAAAATAACGGCGGAAGTTTTACCATTGTTACTGTTGAACTACTCGGTAGTAAAAGTACAGTAATACGTGTGGTTGCATAGTAGCACACGGTATTGATTATTAATGCTTATGTGAGAAAGTCACTCAGTTTGATTCAATTATTGTCAGTTAATAATATGAATTATTTAGCGATAATGACGTTTTGTTTTATTCGTATTATTAACGTAATAAAACAGAAACATCTTTTTATAATAAAAAAGAATACTTTATTAAAGTTATTCTATAAATAGAATATATTATATTTATTTAAAAGATTTTTCTTTAAATATGGACCGTCAGATTAAAGTAATTAATCTGGACCGTTCATGGATTAGTTACTATGCATTCTATTTTTCTATAAATAGCAGCTCATTTCTTCATTATTTCTTACGAATTCACTGAACTCTAGATAGAGAAATATAGAGAGAGAGAAGAAGAGTATTCTGCTACTTAACTACTTCTTATTTCAGCTCTTCTTTAAAACGGTAAGGGTGTTATACTTTCTTATTCATCATGAAGAGAACTGTTGTTATTCCATTTTTTATTATTTCTGTTGGAATAACCTGTATACGCGGTCTACCCTATACTTGGTGACATTCTTCTATTATTCTGTTGGAACATCCTGTCTGTGTGTTTTACACCGGACCTGGTTCCGTTTTTATTATTATTCTGTTGGAACATCCTGTCTGTGTGTTTTACACCGGACCTGGTTCCGTCTTGTTATTATTCTGTCGGAATATCCCGTCTGTGCGTTTACGCCGGACCTGGTTCCATTATTTATTATTCTGTCGGAATATCTTGTCTGTGCGTTTACGCCGGACCTGGTTCCATTATTTATTATTCTGTTGGAATAACCTGTCTGTGCGGTCTATCGCATGCATGGTGATTTCTTTTGTTATTCCATTCTTTATTATACTCAGTTGGTTAAGTTTTGACTTCTATACTCCATGAAATTTGTGGAATATCCTTGACATTTACGCTTCATCTAGTATCTATTCATAAAAATATTCTCCTGATCATTCTTGAATTTTATCCACAAAGCAGTATCATGTTGACAATTTGGACGTTTTAATTCCTGGATAAATTAATTCTTGAACTTGTTTTATTGAATTCTTATATCATTGTCATCATCCTCATGTTTATAAAATGTTGAAAGTCATCTGTGGCCTGTAGTGCATAGATGGACTTGGTATGATTATGACCAGGGATTATTCGGTATAATCATGACCGTAATGTTACAAATGATGTGAAAAGTCCTCATTGGCCCGTAGTGCATTGATGGACAGTTGTTGGCATGATCATGACCATTAATGAATATACGAATATCCTTGGCCGTAGTGTAGGGGTGATTCGATGATGTGGATTATTTTATTAAGCTGAGTCTCAGCGATCACAGTGTTGAAAAACTTTTTAAATCATAAAAGATAGTAGAGTTTATTTTCTACTTGACTCTTTTAATGGATTGCTTTTCCGCTGGGCAGTTAAACTTGATGTCTATTATATTTTATCAGTTTAACATTGTTAAGAAGGCTAATGAAAATTTATTCTGCATTA